>OZ035961.1:81308076-81908076 GCA_964034945.1 Chrysopilus asiliformis | reverse complement strand
TTGTAAAATTTAATTACAATATCAACCGGTGTTTGCAAATATTGGTAATTTTATGTAGATTTAATTTATTTAACATTTTTATCGCAGGTGTCATTTAATAAAGTGAGTTTGCATTCTTTTTAATATACTAGGAAGACATTTATAGAGAAAATATAGATTAGAAAAAAGTAATAGAGGAGAAAATCATAAATGAAACTATAATAATAAAGTAATATTATATCAAATAGCAATGAAAAGCACGAGCACATGAGGATTGGTTCTTTGCGACCTAAAAATGCAGCAATTTACGATATTGGTCCTAAAGATTTAGACTTAAAATTTAGTTTTACATACAAGAAACGTAAAAAGCTGATGAGAACGTCACAGTGATTTATAATCAGGGTATTCACAGTCCTCTTTTAATTTTCGGTATTCGGTGTTTTCGGTAATATTAAAAGACTGAAAATATTCTGCTGTGAACATCCCACAGCACTGATTTGAGAACAGCGCTTTTATTGGATACGTGACCAAATCATGAATTGCGAATTTGATTGTAAAATATGTCACATACCTTTAAATCCATGTTTGATGTATTCTTTTGAATTTCTATTGTGGCAACGGCTATCAAAATTGAAAAATTTGCATCAGTCCGATGAGATTAACAAAAAACCAGCGAGAAAATTTGACAACTAAAAACATTACTAGCGCCACTCGCGGTTGATTCTTGATACCGAATAATCGGGCCGGAAAACACGATTCAAGGCATGTCTGCAATTACCGAATCCGGTAATTCATTTTTATATGAACCAAGTTACCGTCTCGGTAAAAATCTGTTAAATTTGACTGAATTACCGAGCGGTAAAATTACCCGCAATTTAAAAGAGGACTGTGAATACCCTGAATGTTTCACCAAAGCCAAAATATATTTACAGTGGAAATTGGTGATCGACTTTGGGTCAATATTCGCCTCATGCCAATTAATTCATGAAGCGAATATCTGGCATTTGAGGGTCTATCACTACATAATTGGCCCTATATGCGGACATAATGCGATCACATTTGCAATTCTGCTCACACTGAGAGAAATGGAGTAAAGGTTTTAAGCCTGCTGCAAGGCTATCTTAGCTAGTTTACCTACAGAAGGCATCTGTATACTTGCTTTAGGTTAAGGGAGAAAAAAATTTATTTGCAGCAAGTGAAGTTAGCCTGCAATATTAGAAGAAATTTCCCTGAGGCAGGGATAATGAAAACGTAAGAGATCGTAAATTTTGACAAGCCTATTAGAGGTGTAAAATTTACTCAGGACAGCTAAACATTACACCTGAACAAGGCAAAATAAGAAAAAATTGATGAAAAAACAACCTGCTACAGGTCAACAAAAATAGGTTTAATTGTAGCACAAGTACTTAACATGTACAGTTGGACTGGAAAAATAAGGATTAATATTTTTACTTTATGCCTGCAGCAAATGCGTGGGTGTAGAAATTCCAAGGAAGGAAAATTTTCAATAAAAAATTTTCTTTCACCCATAATTCGCACATGTTTTTAAGAATATACAAGCAAGTTCAAGTTGATTTCAGTATCCACCGATCGAATCGCTCACTTGACTGCAAAAAACCAGCAAGCGAAAATGACATATGGCATCTCGCTGTACCCTAAGCTTCAACATTTTTATACCCGTATGGTGAAACCAAAGGGTATATTAAATTTGCCTTACCGTGTGTAACGCCAAGATCCCGTCATCACACACAAAAATGAATTACACCAGTGTGTTTAGAATCTCTCCGTCCGTCCGCCTGTGGCGCGGATTGCGGGCGTACGGATTGAGCTAGAGACTTGACGAAGAAGATTGTTTTTCGTAAAATGCAAGGCTAAGTACTTTAATGGGCAAAAATGGACCATTAGGAAGGTACCCCCCATACGAACGAAAACGTTTTTTTGCGAATATCTCAAAAACTGTGCATCTTATTAAAAAAAAGTCCAAGAACAAAAGTTATTTAGGATATAATTTTACATAAAACTCCAATACAACAATGCAAAATTTTTTATACAGGCTAACAGTTGGCTTTGATAAGCCGTGTGGTTCTCTTTTGTTCAACTATGCACGATATCTGTTCAACTCGGGAAAGTAAAGTTTAATTGTGGTAAGTAATTTTTATACGAAGTTTACATAGGGTTAATTCAACTGTGACAAGGAATACTTCGATTCTGGCTGCTGTACACACGGTGTAAATGATTCCCTACAGTTACTCAAACTTAACCTGGGCTAGTTATTTAATGTTGTAAATCATTGAAAATTCCCACCTCCAAATTGAGGTGAACTTTTTTCGTCCGAGCACGGAAAAAATGCAGTTGACCAAAAAATCGACTCCAGTTGGCGATTTTTTTTCTCGGAGTCCAAATAGTCATTATAACAGGTAATAATTTGACTATCCAATTGGATAACCATATAAAATTTTAGCGAAAAAATGTTCAAATTTGAAAAGTTAGCGTGACAAAGATGCAAATCGTTTTTGGTTTAGCCTCACCAAAATCTTGAAATTTCGCTAAAAAAAATCGATGGTTCACTGGTTTTTGCTTCCTAACCCGGCCCTTACACGCGCCTGTAGAGCTGACACAGTCGCTGACACAGTCTCGTGTAAATGCACTGACTGCCAGTTCGCTAAATGTCTTTTAATTCGTTGTCAGTAATTTGACATTTGAAGTCTGTGCTACTGACAGACTTTACAGTCGCGTGTAAAGGCCGGGTAAGAAAACAAGAATTTTTCAATTATAAAAATGCAAATATCAACCGAACCATTTTTGGTCTTTGATTTGGTTATAGCATTTGTTTTATTTTAGTTTTATTTCGGATCTACCATATTCTTTAAAAGTGGTTCAATTTACGGTTTGGCTTTTGGTTCATAAAAATTTCAATGGTTCAGAGGTTTCTAAATCAGTTCAAGAAGTCGGTTTTCAAAAAACTTATTTTGCTAGCTCAGCGGGTTTTCGAGTTATTTAAGATACGTAAAACGGTGAAACCGACAGACAGACGCACTGATATCCTCAGAAACGGATTTCGTACTGATCAGAAAGTTTCTATCTGCCCCCGTACTCAAGTCGGTCTCCGTCATGAATGCAATACCTTCCCTCTATAGCAGAGGAAAATAAAAATTCGTGGTTTAAATGGATTTTTCAACCGTTCTGAAATGAATGTATGCGCTAAAGAAAGGTAAATTAAAACTGTCTTAAAAAACTCTAACTATTGGATGTTCTAAACACATTTGGTCCAATTGAATTTTGATATATGAATAAATTATGTAAAATCATATTCCGCAAGTATAATTTTTTATTGTTTGTTAAAAAAACAATGATTTGTGCAAATATTGAAAATTTTTAACAAAAGATTTATTAAAGTCACCAGACTTTTCTTCAAGTTTTTCTTAATTTAGTGATTTTGGAGAAGATCTTTTGTTGGTTTTAAACTGATTTCCGAATTACTCCCAGTTGACTCAAGTAGTCAAAGCGGCTAAAGTTAATTTATGATCTTCTTTGACAAATTTTAAAAAGCCTTGTAATTTCGTGTAAAAAAAATAAAATTTACACCAAATAATATTGCACAACACAAGTAGGTATCTAATTTCCAGGCCCAAATATTTCGACTTCTTTCAAACCTGTCATGCAATTGCAAATTTTAAAAAAGTAAATTATCATTTTTTCCTTGTGAACGATCAACAAATGTTGGTGAATTTTCATATCCTGTAATTTCGTGTGTGAAAACATGAAACATTCGACATTCATCTATCTTTGAAACCCATAAAATATGATTAACTCAAACGAAATAAACTTTAAACCGCAAACTAATATGAATTTTCCCAAAGAATAATTAAAAGTCGGAACCTTATTAACTATTTCATTAATTCAAGCTGCCAAATAAACAAACATCATCAATAAACCCTTCAATACATTTTCAGAAAACTAAAACCAATCATAAAACAAAGCCCGTCCGTCATCAATAAAAATTTTGACTTTTCCGAAAGAACTCATCATCAATTCAATTGGATTTTGAGAAGTTTTGTTGAAATGGCCAACAATACCACATCAAGTAAATCATATACAAAACGACGGATGCCAGGGAGTGAGACGAACCATACTGACGGATTCTACCTTTGAAGATATCGAAAGATCGCGAAAGGTCTTCATTTCAAATGCGATTTCTGAAGCTTCAAAGCAATTCCTCGAAGCTATCAGTCAGACTTCTTTATAACTCTTTATGATTTAGGTTTCTAACTCCCCAGACTTTTATGAGAGCGCCTCGCCACAGAACCCGCTTAACTAATGAGTTTGTTCCAACTTCATAATGAATGCCATTCCCCGGGATAGTAGATGTGTCCCGAATGGCGCTAAGGTGTTTCAAATTTAGCCGAATTCGCTAATTATTTCCTAATAAAAACGTGGGGGTTTTTTCCCATTGCATCGCCTGTTTCTTTTTTGTGAATTTTTAATTTTTTTTACTTCTGCGCGACCGACTTTATAACCCTTTAATTAGTTTTAAATCATTAACAGTTTCCCGAATATTTGTATTTTTATTGAAAAATAGTCGGCTCATAAACATTTTATCAATCGACTGAAAGGGTCAAACAAAAAGGTTTAATCTTCACGATCGATTTCAAATTTTAATTAATGAGACGATCTTAAGGCTGGGCGACCACAGAAAAAGGATTTTTTAGAGGAGGGAATCTAAAAAAAACAGATCTATGCGGATTTTTGTGGTTTTTGTGAATAGATGAAAACCTTTTAATTGCTTAAAGGAAAGGTGTTGCTTTGTACGATGTCTGCGTATTTCTTATTTTATACATTTAGGGATGATTTCCTACAAAATTTGATCTTCAGCTTCGACATTGAATTTGGAAATAATAAAAAGAAGTAGGAATTTGTCTTTGGAGAGGACGTTTTTAGCCTCGAGTAGAATGCAGCCTGTCAGTCAAAGTCGTTTAGGCTGGGCTTGGTTAGTTTAGTTTAGTTGATCGTCAGCCTCACATGTAAATCGACTTCAAATCTATTGAGGATCGTAAAAGCAGAAGTGAATCTTTTGGCCTAAGAAAGCTATAACCGGCGACGGCTATGGCGGCAATGGCTGGTGCTGAGGTGGGATCTACAATAGCCAATGGCTATACAAAAATTTAAAAAATCAACCCAAATGTGGATAAATTCGGCCAACACACATCTGACGGACGGCTCATTATAATTTCAAGGTAAAAGGATTTCTTTATTTTTTTGTTTAGCACCTTTAACACACAGGTGATTCTTTTTGAAAACTTCTTCTTCCCGATCTAACCAACGAAACAGAAGAGTCTCACGTGACTGAGCATAAAAAGTCGGGATGTATGAACTACGTTCGGGTTTCTAATCCCTAAACGCCTGATCCGATCACCTTGGCGCCAGTTGCGGATGATGATATTTTATGTGGTAAGCATTCAAACTTTTGAAAAAGTCTTTTGGGAACGGTAAAATCAGGTGCAACTTTCCGAAGTTATGTTTGAATATTATGTCGAATACAATAGTCTAATGATTTGGAAAGGGTTTTTCTTATCTCACACAATAGATTCACGAATGGAAGTTTCTTAATTATTAAAGGACACTACAATGACAATAACTTTAGGTACAAAGGGATAAATTTAAAACATTTTTAAGCTAAACACATATTATTGGTCTTAAAAAATCTATTTTTTACATCCATCGGTTGGTATGTGTTTGTTAGGGATTGGCTCGAGAGCCATTAAACCGTTTGGACCAAACTTTAGTGTGATGTTCTTACACTCAGAAAAATGGAGGCTAACTCGACGACCTACATACGGCGTAATTGGCCTCGGGCAGGCGCGCGTTCGCCTGCATGTGGGCAAGTAAAACTGAGTTGACCTGTGGTCGGAGAAATTCTGAAATTAAGCCACCAGCAGGGCATTGGGAGCTGCACGAGTTGACCTTAGATAGGTTAACTCTGACCGCTAGCTGGCTTACAGACACCTCTGTAAGGTCAGAGTTAACCTGACAAAAAGTTGACCTGGACATTTTTCTGAGTGTAATATTCGGAGACTCAGACGCGGATCCAGGGGAAGGGGATAGGGGTTAATACCCCTTGAAGGCCCAAAGGGAGGTCATGGGGGTCATGAATAAAATATTATAGGATTTATGAAACCATCTTAAAAGTTATGAAATACTTTTTCTCCAAATGAATGAATACGAAGAAAACATATGGGAACCGTGTCCCACCAAAATTGCATGCTCCAGTCTTATATTAATGGGAAAAAACGGCATAGTGGCTAAATATGGGAGTCATTCCAATAAAAAAATTGTGACTGTTCTCAAATTTTTTAGGACACAATTCAACAAAAAAAATGGTCATATTCTTTTTTTTTTGTGTTATCATTCTCAAAATTATGGGAGGAATTACTGTATATGTTAGACATGTTGCGATAAAAAATTTGGGAACATTCCCTTTTGTAAGGGACTCAATCCTGAAAAATCCTAAAGTGAAAGGAATGAATGCCGTTGTAATGTCTTCATTGATTAAGAGACTCTCTCCTATATATATGCAAGATACCCTCAATTGAAATAGGATACGTTCCTATAATTATAGCACCAAGTCCTATCCGAATAGGATTGAATACTTCTTTTATTGGATTTAAAGTCTAATCTAAAGAAGGACAGACAAAATTTCGACTTATCGAATATACTCGAGATATCAAACAACTCGAGTAATAAAATGCCCTGTAATTTAAAAAAATCCGACACAAGTGTTAAGGGTACTCCACACGTAACACTGAACATTGACAATGTTTTCGTCAAGATTTTGGTCAGTACATTCGTATATCTTAGCGATGATGGTTGATAAGCTTCGTCCTGTCCTCATCCCGATTTTTTAGATTTTTCTATCTTTTTTAATTTGGCTCTAAAATTTATTCGCAAACTATTTTTTTTTCACGGTATCAACTGTGGTATGTGGATTCACTTCTCTCATTTTATCTAGTAGTTTTTCATACGCGTCCAGTTTCAAATCTTTATTAATATATCGCATAGATTTTACTTTCCATCGACACTCATTCTTCCAGTAAATGTCAATGAGCTCACTGAGGAATTCCCGCGAACATTGCCGAATATCGGACATATTTCCTTGAATAACAGAGAGCAACTGGTATATTGACAAGTAACTTTTATAAATGCTCTAAACCAGTGGTTCCCAAAGTGGTCCCTACGGACCCCCAGGGGTCCCCGGAATCATTCAGGGGGTCCGTGGAAAATTAAAATTGATTTGGGGGTCCCTGAACAACGTCAGGGGGTCCGCGCAAGGTTTAATATGAAATAAAAAAAATTGTGACACATTTTTATTAATATGGAAGTTAAAATAAATAACAATGAATAAATTATTAGCGATTTTTACGTCCTAATTAAAATATTTATAGTTAGACATATTGGGTTTTATTATTTAATAAAATGCACCCTAAAAGTTATTGCTTACTATTTTATATTTTTGTTTAATTTGTTTACTTCTGCGAATAACCAAATCCGCGAATGTTTGGAATTACTGTATATTACTGTATTATTATATTCTGTTGTGAATTAATTGGTACAAAATGAGTACCTACACAATATGTGACATTTACATGAAATTTTATCCTCACATCTCAAATAATTAATTCAAGAGAGCGTTACATTGCAGCATTCAATTTTTATTATAATTAACAGTGGTTTGTTGCAAATAAAATTTTTGATATTGTAACGGTCCACGGGTAAGAAGTTGCAAGGACATTCGAGATTAGGGATGCCAACGATTTTGCAAACATCGAGGTACCGTTGAAAAATATCGAGTTTTAACCTCGATTTTGAACAGACCGATATATCGAGGTATCGATGTTGTTATCCAGATGTTAGAACATTACTCTTTATAAAATTAGTAAAGAAACTAATTTTAGGACTAGAGGGACTAGTTTTTAGATAGATTTAATATAGCCACTCAAAGATTTGTTTAAATTTTCTTTGGTATCAATTTTCGGTTCCATCTTTCTACAAGATTTCGCAAAAAATACCAGAGCTAGCCATGAAATTTTACAGAGAAGTTTGGTCCTGATGTGGAAATCCGTTAACCGGAAGTAACCAAAACGGCGGCTTTTTTCAAAAACTACGATTTCGTTTTTTGCGAAATTTTCCAGTAGTCTTATGTATTACAAAACTTGCAGACAATAAAATTTGCTACATTTATGTCTTTTAGAACTCCGTTATAAAGATATGCCGGTATTTCAAAAAAATTATTTTTTTTGCGAATATCTCGAAAACTAATGGGTTTTTGGTGGTTCAACGTATAAGAAGAATTAAAACCGTGTTAATTCTACCTGGGTGCACTCCACCCACAGTAGAGCATCCGCCAGGTGGCTAAATTATTTATTAAATTTAACTTTTTCGAAACATCGGAAAAACGATGTTTTCAGGACGATGTTTTTTGACATCGATGTCGCCTTAAAAAAAACATCGATTTTCGATATATCGAGGTTTTATGAACGATGTTGCATCCCTATTCGAGATCTGGCGTGAACGCTTCGAGAATGTTTGAGATCTGCACACGAGAACGTTCGAGACCTCGGCCGAACATACAGGAACGTTGGCAAACGAGCCGCGAATATAAAAGGCCGCGTCTTCGGCGGAGATTCAATAAATACTTCTTCAACAAAATGTTTTATTTATATTTTATTTTTACATCATAATTTACCATTCAACACATTAAAGTTAAATTTGTAATTTTTCTATTATGCATTTATGTAGTTTTTCACCCAGGGTCCGTGGGCAAGATTTGACTATGAAAAGGGGTCCGTGGGCAAGTTTTGACTATGAAAAGGGGTCCGTGGGCCAAAAGAGTTTGGGAACCACTGCTCTAAACCATCAATGTTACTGTCAATGACATTGATGAATATCAAAAAAAAATTGATTTTCGAATATCAAAAAAAAAATTGATGTAGACTTTTTACTTGACAAGACCATTGAAGAGCATCCAAACGATCCATGTTACTTGAAACATGAGTCATTCAAGTAAAATTGTCAAGTAACATTGAACGTGTGGAGGCCCCTTTAGAGTGGGGTAGTACATGGTACTTACAAACTAAGGTAATATATTGCGCATGTTTCATTCCCTCTCTTTCTTTCATTGTGACGTCACGTGAATCACACTTTTGTATTATCTACATAAGAAAAGCTACTGAAATTCCTTTCTTGACCAATAAAATAAGGTGTAAATGGTGTTCTAGTTGATTTTATAGCTGTAGATTGAAAAAAATTAAATAAAAACCATTTAATGAATTTAATTGCAAGTTTTATTTATTTTTCTTTTTAAACTTGAACGTTTTTCCCTTAATTTTTGATTTTCAATTCTTATTCTAAAACACATTTTACATCGCAAAAATATGTCAATTATATCTACATCTGACATTGACATATTTACAACAGACATTAATGTTTGTATATAGTTTAGGGATGGTTTCAACGAGTTGGTTTCATCATTTTCATTATTGAATGTGTTGAATACTTTGTCTATTTTTTGTAACCAATTGCATTATTTTCATGCAACAATTTCCAATTTTCCTCCTTCAATCTGCAGTTCTCTGCTTCCAAAGTGGAAATTTTTAATCACCATATTATAATCACCATATGAAATTACTTACTCCATAGTTCAGTATTACATGATTTATCTTCGAATGTTCTGACGACATTCTGGCCATTAACTGTTGGTGTCTGATCATCAAACAATAGTTCCTCAATTAAATCTTGACGATCCTTCTTCTCGCGTCTATCACTTCGCTTCAGAATTGCTGCTCGGAGAATATTTCAGTACCTCGTGCTGCAAATTCCGTATATACTGATCTGCAGTAAAATATCTTGAGCACACACAGTGTTGGGCGCAACGGCGTAAAAAACAGTTTTTTACATTTTTCACGTAAAAAACGTAAAAAACGTAAAAAAACTGGTAAAAAACGTAAAAAACCGTAAAAAACCGTAAAAAACCGTAAAAAACGTAAAAAATAGTAAAAAACCTAAAAAATGGGACATCGCATTTCCTACAAAGCATGACAGCCTGTTTAAAAGTTTTTCTCAGCATTTGATTAGAGATCCTATAATATAGAGAGTGGACATCAGCACTTAATAGACTGTACTACTAAATAGGACACTAAGTAGGACTACTAAGTAGGACAGTCTATTAACTCAAATTAGATCAGTTGTTTGAATGGAATTTTTCCAGTTTTCAGAATTTTTTTTTTCTTTTTTTCCAGTTTTTTGAATTTTTTTTTCCTTTCCAGTTTTTTGAATTTTTTTTGGACACAACTTTTTAATTTTTTTAAACACTTCAGTCATGAATATTATGCTTTTATTAACCGATTGTAATTATTTTGGTAACTATTTGTGACAATGAGTGAATTTTTCGAAATTTTCGCGAAGGTTGTTCATTTTTTCGACCATTTTTATACGTCCGGGTGTCCACTCTCTAGATTATAGGCTCTCTAATTCAAAAACTGTAATTACAGCTGCATTTTTTTAATGATCCTGTTGAAAGACGGGAGGAAACTTGTGGCGTTTTGCAATATAAGTTCAGATCTTGTCAAGGCTCTGCTATACATTTTGTGTTTCAATTTCCGGCCTTCGGAATGAGTCTCCTTGTGTTTAAAAATGATTTTTTGATGCAAACTTTAAAATTATGCTTGTTGCTGCAAGAACTAGTCCAAATATGTTTCTTTAAAATAGCCCATATGTCGCAAATCTCTCCACATTAATTAACGTTAAAATTAGTAGGCGGAAGTAATGTAATGAAAGGATATAAACAGTTTTTGAACTCCGAGTTTAAAATCTTTTTCACTTTCAAGAGTGCAATTTGGAAATGCTTTTGAACACTTTTCTGTATTTACTGAAGACTATTAACCCTTTTATTGTTCTAAGATGATTTATTTACGAATAATTACTATATTTAGTGAATGGCTACTTATTAAATTTTTTATCATCAATGTTTTAGGTTTTTTACAGTTTTTTACATTTTTTACGTTAAAATTGAGGTTTTTTACGCGTAATTTTTCACGCGTAAATAACTAGGTAAATTACTTTATGTAAAATACCGGCACAACACTGAGCACACACCGCACTAAGGTTTACTTTATCCTTTCTTCGATATTTTACTATCCATACTTTAGCTACTTTTTGGTCTTTTGGAAACCTGAAAAGTCTTACTTCACTAACTTCCGCAGTTTTTTCGACGCTTATTATTGTCCGTTTCACAACCAAAAACCGAGCAAATAGCCATCTCGTTTATTTTTTCAATAATGTTGAGTTTTAATGCAATAATATTATAAAAAACGTCGACTTTCATACGCACAACGCAAATTTTCTATACAAAATGAGCGAGCTGTCAAATTTTTGTGATTCACGTGACGTCATGCGCAGTAGAATACCATTTTGGAAACTCGGAATATATTACGACTCCGCCAACATTGAGGGTTCGTTCCAATTTTTTTGTAGGACTGAGCCTTATATAATATTGGACTCACTTCTAAAAACAATGGGAATGATTCCATACCATAATATAGCTTTGATTCCATCTCAGTTTAGGAATGTCTCCAGTAAAAACTAGGAACTGATGCTACTTTTGTTGGAAAATGTCCATTCTTTTTTCAGCCCTATATGTACATAGAAATAATTCCACGAAAACTAAGACTATTGCCAATATTTTTTTTATTTATTATTATTTTCTTGCCTGTGAATCCACTAAGGTTATAACAGGTCGCCCGTAGGCTACAAAAAAAACAATTTTTTTTAGTTATAATATTTATGAAAGGGGTTGCTAGAAAATGGAGTAACGAGTCCTATAATCGCTTTCCCATATTTAATAGGACCGTTTCCTATGCGAATTTTTTTCCGTGAAGGTTTTCATAAACCAAATGATTTTTCCTGAAGTCCATGGAGTTTTTCCTAATTTAAAAGTATTTAAGTATTTTTACAGATCTGATGAATGAAATTTTTCTGAGTGGACCATGACTCGAACCTTGACCTCGCGTAAGCCAATTGTAAAGTCTTTTCTAAATGTGAACACCCTTTACAATGGAAATAACTCCTAAAAGTAGTTCAAGCGAATACTGGAGCACTTTTCAATCCAAAAGTTATTGAGGAAATTTTAATACAATTTTATATTATAGTTCAATACATGCGAATTATTAAAAATATTTTAATACTTTTAGCCATAATATTTTAATTATTTTGTATTATATATTGTACTTAAATATTCTGAATAATAAAATCTACAATTTTATTAAAAAATGAAGACTTTAATATCAAATTTAGTTAAAAATATACTTGAAAAATTTCTAATCCATACGTTGGATTAAAATCTATACATATTTTAGATTAGAATTTAATTTGGATTGCGTATAAGTCCAGTGTAATCCAATTTTGATTACATATAGGTCCAAATTTTTCACGGTGTATATTTTTCTATAAAAGTAAAAAAAAAAACATTAGATGTTTTTACTTGTAGTATCTATAAACAATGCTTTTTTAAAAGCTTTTATTTAGCTTGCCTTCGTATTTGTTGGTATGTTTGTTTGTCTGTCTGTCAGATTCAAATCTTGCAATCCAATTTTGACCCACTTGCACTTATCCGATTGACTTGAAATTTTGCACACATACGTAAGTCCGATAACAATACACTGCTTCGTAGTTAAAAAAATTAACTAAAAAGAAAAAATAATTTTTTAGGCGCTGTATATCATAAAAAAATAAATATTTATCTCGATTTTATTTCTGATATATAGCGCCCAAAAAAGATTGGTTTCTTTTTAGTTCATTTTTTTAAATAAAAGCTTTTTACAAAAATATTTTTTTCAACCTATTATACGTAGATTAATCGTAATTTCAAAAAACTACAATATTTATTGATTACTTAAATTGAATCAATTTCATCAAATAGTTTACATTAACAAGTATAATGTAAACTATTTGATCGCCGAATTTAATATAATATACTAAAAAGTTTTACCACAAGCAATGAAAATTCAAAATTTGACAAGTAAAATAGTATATCATGATATGCAAACACCAACATTGTTAGATTCGTCAAACCAGATCAACAAACTGAAAAAAAGTGTAGTAGCTCACATAAATCTCGCATAATTTGTTCAAACATAAAACTTAACCGGCAAATCAAGCCACATAACAAAAAAAAACGTCTCAAGCTATCTTCTAACATCAGCTACTTATACTTAGTTAGTTGAAATTTAAATTTGCAAGACCTCAAGTTGCCGGAAGCGAATTTTCACAACACATCAACCTAATTGCGAGGCCATGTCGAAGCCGAATGCTTGGAATCTATCTAACTTACATTCATCTCATACAACATGAATCATGAAACATAAAATGTTATACGAAATCAGACCGCAATAGTTGTGCAATAAAAGTTGCTCTGGCTGTCAGAATCTCGTGTTCTTTAGCCAAAATCAGACCATTCGCCAAGGTCCAATCGAAGCGATTTTAGCGACTATCCATTTTGAGGACGACCATTTTTATACTAAAGTTATGTTGGTTGCGCGTCGCTATCAATAGCTATATCGAAAAATTCAACCATGGCTAAATTGTTATTCGAAATCCGTATATCCAGAAGATATATAAAAAAAAGGCATTTTTGAAACAAGAAAACTTCAGCCACAGTCGTCAGTTAAAAAGATCCCAACCCGAGGCTAAATGTGGCTACACCTAGACTTCATGTAACACGCGATCGTTTTCTGGAAGTCCAGCATGTCTCCTCTTACCACGGATCAGAGAAATATATACGAAAAAAAACCTTTTTTCTTGCTTTCGAATTCAAAAAATATCAACAAGAAAAAAGCATCACATCAATAAAAGATGATGGGTGGATTGTGGCCGGCATATTTTTTTTTGGTGCTTATTCGCGCCATAGAAATACAAAAAAAAAATTCGCCAAATGTTGCACAGAGTGAAAATGTCATAATGTTTGCAAGGAGATTCAGAAGATACCTTGCACAAGGCATATGTCAGACATCTTCTCCTTTTCAGTCATCTTTTCAGGTTTTACGTGAATCAAAATCACGTAAATAAAATACGGTAGGCTTCATATTAGATACAAATTGCACTGATTCAGGGATTATATGACCGGGGCGGCTACGAAACTTATCCTCAACAACTTGTCGGCTGCTGCTGTTTCAAAATATACAACATCAAATTGTAAGAAAACCAAAAAATTTCACCAATAACCTCTTGAAACAGTGAGCTTAAAATTTTATGCTTTTCAAAACACAAAAAAATAAAAATCTACTTCTCTTATGAAATTTGAATAAAACGATTCAAATTTAGCCAGTGGCACTTGCGCATTCGTTATTTTTCTATGCTTATGACTCGTTTCAAAGCAAAACCGATGTTGGCGGTCCAACTTTGTTTTTTGAATTTGGATCTACACACACAATTGTTTGATTATTTTCGTGAATCTTTTGAACTTAATGAAGACCAAAGTATCCCCAAGTTTCGGTTTCAGGCAATAGTAATACAGCTTTACGAAATAAATACAATTCCAGAAAATTGCTTTTTAATATCTTTTTACCATTTCAATTATGTTCACTTTATAAAAATATAAAGGAGCAAAGCTGCCAAAGAAAAAAATCTCTATTTGGAAAAAGAATCATTATCGTTATTAAAATAAAGAAATAAACCTGGCTGTTGCCTCGAGAAAGCATTAAGTTAGGTGGCAATATCCATCCATTCTGTAACAAATATTTTAATATTATTTGGTATATTATTTGGTATATACTAATTATATTCGCCATTTTTTCACATTCGACATGAGAAATAGTTTAAAATATGGAGAAAAATCAGCAATTTTCAAAAAAACATTAACTTTTACAGCCTTTCCTAAAATCATATTTCCCATTCCGAATATTTCAAGGAATGAAAATGAAAAAAACCATAAGAAAAGCTACAATTGTCAGGGGCCAATCGTCAAATACTTTATAATATATGATGGCAGACAAAATGTTTATTTTAAAAAATCCGTTTGTATAGGAGAGAGGGGAAAATGTGGTCAGATTGGGTGTTTATGTATGGAATGGTTATGTAAAATGATATTCTAAACACATTTCATCTTTACAAATTTTTCGATACGATGCACAGTTTTCGAGAAAACAGGGAAAAAGTATTCCATTTTTATGGGGGGAGGAGAAGGAGTGATCCGATTGGATTCTGATGTATGGATAAGTTATGCAAAATTCTATTCTAAATACATTTTACTTAATAAATTTTTTAATATGACTCGCAGTTTTTTGTTTTAAGTTTAAAAATCTAACGCGGCCCTTAACTGGCGGCATCCTTGTTGTAGCGAAATTCACATTTTACTGGAAAAACAAACTCAAGCACTACCACAAGAATATACCGTTACTCCAGAAATACAGTTACTCCAGAAATACCCAAACCAATTGTGTGAAAAAAGAAAAGAAAAGGATTGTACCACGAGGCGTTCATCTTTTAGAACGTTAAGATTCTTCTCGTTCATGTTTTAGAACACTCCAATATTAAAAGTATGCCGTTCATCTTTTTGGGATTTCGATCGTGCATCTTTTCGAGATTCCCCTGTAATTGCAAAAAACTTTTTCGTTTGTATGAGGGAGGAGAAAGGAATGGTCCAATTTTGCCCGTTCAAGAACTTAACCTAGCCATTTACGAGAGACGTAACCATTCAAAATCTCTAGTCTCTAGCTCAATCATTTCAAAAATTCACGGACGGAGGGACCGACGGACATACGGACAGACGGACGGACAGACGGACGGACAGACGGACGGTCATGCGGAAATCAAAATCTTTTGTCATCCCTAACAGGTATACTAAATCTAATATACTTCTATATGATATATCATATAAAGCAGGCATCATCCAGCGATGTCCCCCAAATCAAATCTACTACTATTTTTTGTAAAATACATGAATCAACCAAAAAATTGTATTATACATGTTAAATGTAACAAGCTTCTAACGAAATTAAATATGAGCCAGCCAATACAAAAGAAGTTTTTAAATGTCATTTTCTGAACTACAGCAAGTTTTTTGTTGATAGAATTTTGGTATTATGAATGTTAAAGCTATTTAACTTTAGTTATACAAATTGGTATATCGGCATAGGTAGAAAAGGTTTTTTTTTTTTGAAAATTTTTATTTTTGGTCCAATCTACTTCCTTCCTAAGGCAAATTGGGGCCATCCCTGGCATCATCAGCTAGTGGCTCGGCTGGCTCATCAGACAGATTGGCTTTAACAGCGTAGCCACTATAATCGACCTTTTATTGTGTGCTGTAATCAGTGATGCTATATCGAGGGGAATTCCCCTTTTTGCGGGGAATTTGAGTATAAAAATTGTTAATAGGGGAAAACGCTTCAAAACGAGGGGAAACGATTTACAACGAGGGGAAATCTTCGCCTTTCAACTAAATCCGAAATACTTTTAAAAAATTACGGAAAAGTAGAAGTACAAATAATTAAAAACAATTACAATCCAATTCCAAGCTTAGGCAAAGGTAAAGAGTGAAGGAAATGCCCTTATTTATGCATTTGCCACTTTATAATGATCTTATTGCAATTGTAAAGTACACACCAATCTTTTAAATGAAAGCACTTTAAAATGGCTTTGGAATGTACGTTTAACCGATCTTTCAGTGTACTTTTTAACCGCTTTGAAAAAAGCACATTAAAAAGTACATTTTATCATCTTATTCAAAGTAATTACTTTAAATTACTTTAAAAGACTTTGATGGAAAGTAGTTTCCATGAAAGTTCATTGACACATATTTTTTGTTCGTTTTTCGGATTTCTTAAATATATTTTCAATATAAATATTTTCAATTGCAAATCAGCAGAAGTGCTTTGTTTAAATTATGTAAAAATTAATTAAATCGGTAATTTCTTGGTCATCTTTAAAATTTGGCTTAATGTACTAATTTCGACTAATATTCACAAAAAGATTGCATTGACCAGTGGCAAAAGTGCTCGGAATAAAAAATGGAGTTCCAGTCGCGACTTGAATTCGTTTTTTTCCATTTTTTTGATATTTTTATGTTTTTTCGATTCAAAATATGGAAATAGTTTTTACCGAATTTAAGGAGGACAGGATTATTTTAAGCTCAAAGGCAAAGCAACTACCTTGATTTATACATTTGTGACTTGCTTTATTATCCAATTGTGAATCCCGCCTTCTTTTCATATCTTATTTGACGTTTGGTTAGAGACCCGTGACGTTGTTATTGGGAATTTTGTAAAAGCTTTACAAAATATATTTTTTTTTTCCTAATTTGTGCTTTTTTCTCTTAAAAGACTTTAACATGAGTCCAGATGGCAGATGACAATAATTTTTGGTGTTAATAAATTAATTCTTTATTTAAAATTCGTTGTTTTTATAGGGGAAAAACGAGGGGAATTTCGTCATTGAAAAAGGGGAAAAGGGGGAATTTCGTCATTTGGAAAGGGGAATTTCACTAAAGGTACATAGCATCACTGGCTGTAATGCTTGTGTGTTGCGGCTTCGGATCGCAGGAATAAAACGAATCGTGCTTTGAGTTGGAATCGGTGCAGTATTAGCATGACGCATTTCATTTTAAATCAGTTCGTGTCAAGCCATTGCCGTGGAAGGTTGCGTTTCATTGAACTGTATTTTAATTTGTAGTGGTTATAAATTTTGATTGTAAAGGGAGCGACAGTTACTTTGATGACCCCTGATAAAAAGTATAAAAATCGTAACTTTATGCATTTTGTTATGTAGCGAAATTCACATGTTCTTCGGTTATGTTATTTCGCTTTGTAACGCTAAAAAATTTCATTTCGTTAAGTTAAATATTTGCATAAATTCCTTCATTGCTCATACTGTCTCAGTTTGACGCTCCCTTTCGTCCTCTGCTTATCTTATCCTGGAATAGAAATGGGGAAGAAATAAATTAATCTATTAGTCGATTTATCTATTTCCGATTTAATTACTAACTTATATTCGATTAGTCAATTAATCGATCAGTCAAATGTTATCGATCAGTCAAAAAGCGATTTGGAAGTAATTTCACGAATAATCAATAATTAAGACACATTTTAATGAAAACATCCCTTAAAAATCCTCCAAAATTAAATTTTCGTGAAAACAAAAAATCCAAAATTCTCTCTGTCTTCAATTCGATGTATTTCACACGAAAGAATTCTTGTTTTTACTGTCGCTGTTGCTATTGCTGCCGGTTATTATAATTAAGCCTCCGATCCCAAAAACTCCGAGATAAGATTTTTCTCGAAAAATTTGAAGAAAACCATAATCTCATTATTCTTACAGGACCATCAGTTATCCTTTTGAGACCTTCCGTTATCTTTACAGGTTTATTAATGCCAGAATCGACGTCAGTGACCCCAAAAATCCCCAAAATAGATTTTTTTTCGGAAAATTTGAGTCAAAGGATAATCATGTTATCCATACAGGACCTTCCCGTATCCTTACAAGGACGAAGTAGTGAAAATATTGTATTCTCGTCGAACTTATGTGGGTGTGCAAAATTCAAGTCAATCGGATGAACGGAAGTGAGTCAAAATTGGATTGCAAGATTTGAATCTGACGCTTTTAAAAACATTTTGTCACTTTACCGATCTCAAAATAATTATTTAATTAGACATTCGGATACAGAGGTTTGTAAAGCTGCAACTAAATAGAAATATTAAAACTATTAACAATCAATAAGTTATTATTTATTAAATACAACCTTAAAGGTAAATTTCTGACTCAGTAGTTGAAAATAGTCAGCAATAAAGTTATTAACCGAAAATCGGTAAATCTTTACAATCATGAAAATTGTTAAATTTGTCTTCAGTAGCAATTCAATCCAAAATAAATTCAATGAGACAAACAATTCCGTAGCCATTATTGTTTGTTCGATTTTTTTTTCTGTTAGTCATTTTCTCGAAGAAAAACCTAGAAAGGCGTTGCCTACATGAAAGGTGTGTCGATAATAATTGCCATCCAAAGACGGATCTGGGACCTTTCAATATTCAAAATGTGTCTTGTAGTAGAGGTCTAGTGGCACCTCGCAACGACCTTGTGTAATGACACAAAGAAACACAAAAAACAATTCCAATTATACTCGAATCCATTGACAGACAAACGAGCGCGACCAACAAATAAAAATCATTCTTTTCGAGAAGACATAAAACAAAATCACCTCACAATGTCTTATGAGCGACCATAGATACATTTGACAGCATCAAAACTCCTAAAAGATATTCAACATTATTGTGATATCCGACAAGAACATGCAACCAAACAGAAACAGTCAAGTCCATCGTCGTCGTCGTCGCTCAATCAAAAAGGCATTAATCAAAAACACATTTCGACGTCGTCTAATCACACACCATCTTGAGATCTTGTAGCTCCAGTCGTAAGTCATTCGATTTGCCCGTCAGATACATACATATACTAAAAAAAAACGCCAAAAGAACAAAAAAGATACAATATAAAAAAAATCGTAAAAAAATCATTTGAGCGTAAACCATGGAAAAAATATTAAATAAAATTAAAGATGAATAAAGTCCCAAAAAAATCAAGAACTTTGTGGATGGGGATATGAACCAAACCTGGCCGAATCCCAAAAAAAAACTCCCACAAATCCCAAGTCATTGTTGTTAATGACATTTGTGGATATGTCAGATTCTTGTCTCAAGGCAAGAAACTTAGCGACCTTATCAACATCATTGTATGCTTCCAAGAGTGCGCCTTCAATTGAGATTGCTGTGGAAGGTATTTTCGGGAATGAAAAAATCCTCGATTGAGCCGAACTGAAGAGATCCTAGGAAAAAACACCTTACAAAAAAAATAAAATAAGATATTCTTTGTTACCATGCCAATTTGAACATTATATTCATAGCATAAAAAATTATTAAAAAATTATTGGCAAAATTAAGAAACTTGTGAGTATTTTGCACATGAAAAACCATCTTACCTTTTAAAAGTGGCACCGCTGCTTATTTTCAGGATACAGAAGAACACCCGAAAATTTCTGAATTCTAATTTAAACATTTATTATACGTCCCAGAACGGCCTGGACAGTCCCGGATTTAGGCATGTTGTCCCGACATCCCGGAGATTAAACTTATGTCGCAGATTTATGCCATCTAGTGTTGTAATTTCTTAATCACTATAAAAATTGACCTCGAAACACAAAAATTCTCGCCTGCAGCGTATTTTCCTCGGAAGTCACTGCCACTACCACATTTTTCTAAACCCATTTTGGCCCAGCCTGGTATTTCCATAATACACTCAGAAAAATGTCAGGTCAACTTTTTGTCAGGTTAAAGGAGGATCTCCATTACCATGACTTCTGTAACTGCAAAAAAATGCAGAAAACTAGAGCAAGATAGACTTATATAGATCTAAAGAGGAATAACTGAATACAAGTTAAACGCCATCCCTTCCAGTTTTACAATTTTATAGCAATCATATCAAACCTTATGCTATGAATATAATGTTCAAATTGGCATGGTAACAAAGCTTTTGACTATGCATGCGAAGGAGAAAAAGCTTTTAAAATGACATCACGCTATAATAACAGTTTGAATGTGTCCGTGCTTACTATTCACTTACAGAGACAATGTGTGATTGTAGTAGAAATCGCCATAAAATCGCCATAAAAAAACAGGGGAAATTATTTTTGCAGTTGCCGACAAATTTTTGCAGTTGATTCTTATCTCCCTTTCTCGTCAACGTATCTTCACATAAATGTGTCTCTATTTTTTTGCAGTTGCCGAAGTCATGGTAATGGAGATCTTCCTTAACTCTGACCTCTAGCTGGCTGACAGAGGTTTCCATTACATGACATTACATCCTCGAAATGCCTATCTAAGATCAACTCGTGCAGCTCCCAATGCCCTACTTCACCTGCTCGTGGCTTAATTTCAGAATTTCTCCGGCCACAGGTCAACACAAGTTTTACTTTCCCTCATGCAGGCGAACGCGCGCCTCGCATAGGCTAAATTTTCCTGCCCGAGGCCAATTACGCCGTATGTAGGTCGTCGAGTTAGCCTCCATTTTTCTGAGTGTAGCAACTTAAACTTCTATGTGGTAACAATAAGACTCGGTGATCAGAATGGCCTGCGGCGCATTTCATTAAATATTTTTTAATAGTGGGATGTTTGTTTCTAATAATTTTGCTTGCCACGCAATTTTTGTTGTGTTTTGAAAACATAAAACACATTTTATCTCTGTGACAACAAGTCAAGGATATTTTCCGATTAAGCCAAAAAGGCCTGTATTTACTGTACTAGAAAGAGCATTTACGCTTAGCCCAAAAATTGACCCTCTTCCCTCGGATTGGCTTTTTTTCATAATTCATTTCGAAGCATTAAAAATTTCCTCACGCTACTACAGCGCCACCCTCCATCCCACCCTCCTTTCCTGACCCAGTACTCTTTATTGGAAAACATAACAAAAGCTATAATTGCCAATCTGGCAATCATTGGAGACCCGTATGGTGATATTCGTATCAAAATTCGAACAGTTGTACCAAAATTCTACTTTGAAGTCAAACTTTCCAATAAGATTTTTTAAAATTTATTCCAATCGGATTTTGACGAAAAACTTTTGTTCTTGGACTTTTTTGATAAGATGCACCGTTTTTAAGATATTCGCAAAAAACGAAAAACGGTACCCCCCCCTAATGGTCCATTTTTGCCCATTAACGAACTTAGCCTCGCATTTTACGAAAAACGGATCTGCGCAAAATTTCAAGTCTCTAGCTCAATCCATGCGCCCGCAATCCGCGCCACAGACAGACAGACGGACGGACGGACAGACGGACAGACGGCCGGACATGGAAAATTCAATTTTGTAATTCATTTTTGTGTGTGATGACGGGATCTTGGCGTTACAAACGGTAAGGCAAAGTTAATATACCCTTTGGTTTCACCATACGGGTATAAAAATATGCTCATTTTAATGCGTCCATTTCATACGCAGGGCAAATTGCCGGGCATTTCATATTTCAGCATGGCACTGAATAATTTGATTTTAGAGCCCAACATAACTATTATCAAGGCCCTGTTATACCAATCACTGAAAAATTTAAAAAAAAAGTCTAAAGCTTACTTACTATGACGATCCTCAATATTTAAAAGGAAAAACTCATTAAAAAATAACTAGCAAGATATGAAATGCAGGGCAAATAAATAAAAGTTATTTTACGACATTTCAAAAACTATTAATTTTAAAAACAGCAGGGCAACGAGTTTCTTATTTTCTCATCAAAACCCACTGTTTTTGATTGACCCGCAAGCAGCATGGCAAAACTTGCCCTGCGTATGAAATAGACGTCATTTTAATTATGGATATTCATGAAACCGGATAAAATCACGTATTTTTATTCGAAATGTTTCTTGAACTTTCCTCCAAAAAAATTTTGTGAATCGATTATCTGTTCGACATTCTTCTTATAAATACATAGTAGCGACAAAATTAGAAGTTGAAAATACCGAGAATCAATGAAAAATTCAATTGAATTAAAATATGGGAACAAATTAAACACAAAAATTCTTATTATTGCAGCTGAATATCCCAATTTCTCGAAATTTGCATACTTTTATATTGGGAAATGGCACCCTATAGAATGAGTTGTATGGGTTTTAACTCTACTCCCAAAATCTCCAACCAAAAGGGTAAAACGGGATTGAAATCGATTCAATGGATCAAAAGTTGAGGGAAGGGTAAACAAACAAACTCTCTCACCCCAAAAGCTGTAGGGGGCAAAATGATTTTTGGTATAAACTCCCATTTTGTGGGCTATTATTTTTTTGAAAAGCTCAGACATGGTACATTTTGTTAAGAAGGCAATAATAATATATTTGCGACAAAGCATTCGCGAGTGACGATTTTTTGAAAAATGTCTGTTAATCGACATATTTTTACCACCCTCGGCCTAAAAAATGGAAAAGTTTTTTGCGATTTTCTTGAAAATGATTTTGTGCAATATATTTTTTTTTCAGCTAAGTGCGAAAAAACTGGAAAAACAAGCCTACCTTTTCAATGAATGAAACGGAATCTTCTAAAACCCAAATATCATGCAATCATTACTGTGCCAGATCTCAATAAAACCCGATAAACCTGCCCAGATTCCGTCTACCAATCGCCCCATCTTTTTTTTTAAATTCATTGTCGCCAGTGCTATAAAGAAAACTGTCTATGATAAACGCCGTCCTATGGGAAAAACTTTTGAGAACCATAAAAACCATGATGGGGTAGCATAAAAATTAAACAAAAGTTTCAACTAAAAACTAAACACAATGAAAAGAACAAAACATCTCACAGTAAAATCTATAAGATTTGTATTTTTACTATACGAGTTCAGGTGAAGGAAACTTTTAGGAGGATGCGTTTTTGTTCGGAGATCCACTTGAGTTTGACTACATCACTTTTTCTTTCAAGGTTTCTTTCACTGACGTAGAATCTTATTCATCCTTGAGGCAAATTTAAAAGATTCTTCGACATATCATATCGAATTTGAAGTTTAATCGCAACAGAAACATTGATCGGTTAATGTTGATAACTGAACTACTCTTATATATGCAGTACTCCCGTCTCTAGCATAAAATATTATAATTTGTTCATCTCGTGAGTTATTTATTGCTATGAATGTGTCGAAATTTAAGATGGATTGAGTAATTCAGGAGGTATTCAGAGAAAACTTATTAGAATAACACTACATGATTACTTGCCGAAAGCCATATCTCCTTAATATATAAAAATGGATGTTTGTTTGTCTGTTTGTCTGTCTGTCTGTTTGAGATTACAAAACTCTACTCGACCGATTTTTACGCGGTTTTTTGCAAAATGATCTGCGTTGCCCGGAGCAGGTTTTTAGCTATGTTAGATTTTCAAAATTCAAAACTGAAGGTCCTGTAAGGATAACTCAAATATCCTTTTTCCCGTTTTTCCCGGGAAAATCGGCATAAGGGGGTTTCCGAGGTCGCTGATCGCGAATCCGGTGTTAGATTTTTAAAATTCTAAATGGAAGGTCCTAAAAGGATAACGCAAATATCCTTTTTCTAATTTTGTCTCCGAAAAACTAGCTTTAGGGTGTTTCCGTGGTCGCTGATCACGAGTTGGTTGTTAGAATTTGAAAATTCTAAACGGAAATTCCTTTTTCCCATTTTTCCCCGGAAAATTAGCATTATAGGGTATTTGGGGTCGCTAATTACGAATCTGCTGTTGGAATTTTAAAATTCGAAACGGAAGGTCCTGAAAGGATAACGCAAATATCCTTTTTCCCGTTGGCATAAAATATGGCGTTAAAGAGGGGGAAAATATTTATAATAAAAGGCGTCCCAGAGAGGTTCTTTAGCCCCCTGTTTCACAATTCTTTTTTTATTAAATGGGATTTTTGTGATTTTAGAAAAGAAACAAAAAGAAACATCAACCTTGCTGCGCATTTCTCTTAGATAGGGTTACCATCCGTCCTCTTTTCCCCGAACACCGTTCTCTTTTTAAGACGTCCGGAGAGTGTTTTCAAATATATATCTGGAGTTTTTAAACATTTCGAGTCAATTAAGTAGTTAACTTCGTAGAAACACAAAACACGATTTACGCTTTCAATTTAAGGATATATTTAACCTCAAAATCCCAAAATTTTTTACTGCGAGGCATTTCTTTTAGAGCCTTCGTTGAAAAAATGCAACAAATTTAAAGGAAATTAAATTGTTTACATATTTTTTCCGAAACTAAATACTGCAGAAAAAAAATTTTGTGTTAAACACAACTGATATATACTTTTTTAAATTCGCTTATTGGGCATTTTTTAACGAGTTTTACCGTAACCACATAATTTTTTTGTCGACAATCGGAGAAAGAAGTGAAAAAGGTTAGAAATCACTGCTTTAGCCAATTATAAAGTTCCTATTTCAATCAATTTAACGGTGCAAAAAATAGCAGGCGAGGGGTTAAAAAGGACGATAGGATGTTGAACTGAAAATTTATTGTTTTTACCGATTTTAATTTGGTTTTCGCCATCCTAATGTCTATTACCATAGACAGTTATTTTCGTGGAAAAAAATTTACCCTACCCTCTACTTTAAACCCTCCTCTTCCAGTAATTTTTGCACCACTAAACCGATTTTGTTCTATTTTCCACCTTTCAGCTGCATAATGGCGACAAAAGCAGAATTAGAAATCTTTCAACTGTTGAAAAGTTCTCTCTGAAGAGTAAAACAAATATTAGAGAAATTTAAAAACTAGAAGTAATTTTGATTCAACCACATTTTATTGCATTTCAAAATTAAATGTTCCAGGACTCGCTTTACTTTACTAATCTTGCTTTGCAATAAAAATGTAAAAATTGACTTCAATGAAATCCTCTGCAGTTCTCACCCGAATCCCAGACTATAAGAAGTCGGTTCCCACTCCGCCCCACTAAAGGCCATCGTTTTAAAGTCTGGTCATAAATGCCTCTTGAGGAATATTTGCCTAGTCACCTTTCGATTGTCCGAGATTAGAGCCGTTTATGGCTGGTTGGGAAAATTTCTGTTTACTTAACGAATTAAGTGAATTCATGTGAGAGATCAGTCCATCTTCGCCAGCGAAAGACCATCAAACTGACCACCTTGCATTAGCTATACACTTATCTAAGCTAAAGATCAATGCAGAAGTTTATATTCAAATCCTATTTAAGATGTTGGCAGTTATCCAACCAGTTACGATCGTAACACAAAACTAAAAGTGACAAATGATTCCCACAACATCCAGTTGACAACGTGCTATTAAAAATGGTCAATAAAATTAAAATGTAGTCGCAGTAAATCTTATTGGACGTTAATTTAGTCATTTTAATGGTGATCACCACCAGCGATCAGTGCGTTAAATATTCCGGCACACTTCTTCACGTCTTCAGCGATGACAAATGATTGGTCCATGACTTGCAGCCTTAATCTCTGCATCATCCGGAATCCAAGAAAGTTTTTCACCATCGACCGTCCAAGAGATCAAAAAAAATATATATATATTAGGGCGGGTCGATTTGTTCGGGGTAAAAATTTTCACCAAAGGGTATAGTATATTCTTATTCTACACTAAATTCTAAGAAAAAATGCAAAAGAAACCATAGGTCAAAAATGAATTTTGATGTCCCCAAAATTGGATTGAAATTTCTCTTTTTAAATTATCGGGAAATGTATTTGTATTAGTTCGAATTTTTCGAAAACTATTTAACCAATCGACGTGCTGAGTACTACAAATAAAAGCTAAGGACATAATCTTTAAAATGGCGTTTATGATAATTTGATCGGAATTATAGTTTTGGGGAAATAGGGGTTTGATTAGAAAAAAAAATTTTTTTTTTGTGAGTTTTACACCAACTCAAACTCGACTTGTATGGAGCTTGGAAATCACTTTTGTTTAACTTTTTTCATTCGGATGTAGTTAGGGACCTAAAAAAAGTGACCCGTATTTTTTTGTTTGGGGTAGAAACGTTCGGTAGGCGGAGGGGGTGATTTCAAAGTCGGCGAAAAATCGAGATGACAAAAACTTTAAAAATTTGTAACTTTTGAACGGCTTCACCGATTGAGATGATATTGAACATTTTGGAAAGGTAATTAAATTTCCTTTTCAAAAAAAAATATTTGCTGACTCCCTCCCCCTCACCGTCATATTGTAAAATTCAATTTAGTGACAAAATTTAAAATATCTCGAGAACAACATTTTTTTTCTTTTGAATTTTTTTCTGTAAATACCTACCATTATACCACACAAATTCGCTAAATAAATTTTGGGGGTAAATGCGTTTTTGATTTTTAAAAAAATTTCGAAAAAATCGAATACAAGAAAAATGTGTATATTTTACTGATTTTCGATTGGTTTTTATGTTTTATGTACATAATACAGGTATCCCTCGAGTTACGCGGTTAATTGATCCAGCGTAATTCGAAACCGCGTAACTGGAGACTCAGGATTAGTGCAAAACAATACATGCCTATTATCTTTTTTATATAAATTACATTCATCTATAATTACAATATTTTCGTTTTAAATAATTAATTAAATAATTAATTTTTAATTTTTAAACAATTTTTTCATTTTTAAATAAATTTTTATTTAATTAAATAAATTTTTAATTAATTAAATAAATTTTTAATTAATTAAATAATAAAAATTGCTTCAAAATCGTACCGCGTAACTCGAGGACTGCCACAATTTTTTCCGCGAAACTCGGGGGATACCTGTATTAACGCAAAAGTTTTTGGAGATTAAAATTTATTATAAATTCATTTAAAAGAAAAACTTTCAAATATATCAGCATTAGAAAAAAAATTTTACTTTGAGAAAGATTCCGCCTGGAATAAATCCGTGAAAATTTTGAGTTCCTGGAAGTGTTTTGACACTTTTAAACCTTCGTTGAAGTTGTTGCTGTTTTACCTCATATTCTCTCTGTGTTATAAATTCAAAAGCTGTTTGTATGTTTAAGCCTTTTTGTCCAATTGGACAAATCTTGAGCTGTAGTTATAGTGTGGCGGAACTCAAAAAATTTGTTTGAGTTCCGCTGTAATACAGGATCCCCCGAGTTTCGCGGAAAAAATTGTGGCAGTCCTCGAGTTACGCGGT
Organism: Chrysopilus asiliformis; assembly: GCA_964034945.1. Lineage (NCBI taxonomy): Eukaryota > Metazoa > Arthropoda > Insecta > Diptera > Rhagionidae > Chrysopilus > Chrysopilus asiliformis. Next base: position 81,880,446 of record OZ035961.1, on the reverse strand, counting down.
ACGATTTTGGAGCAATTTTTATTATTTAATTAATTAAAAATTTATTTAATTAATTAAAAATTTATTTAATTAAATAAAAATTTATTTAAAAATGAAAAATTTGTTTAAAAATTAAAAATTAATTATTTAATTAATTATTTAAAACGAAAATATTGTAATTATAGATGAATGTAATTTATATAAAAAAGATAATAGGCATGTATTGTTTTGCACTAATCCTGAGTCTCCAGTTACGCGGTTTCGAATTACGCTGGATCAATTAACCGCGTAACTCGAGGGATACCTGTATTATGTACATAAAACATAAAAACCAATCGAAAATCAGTAAAATATACACATTTTTCTTGTATTCGATTTTTTCGAAATTTTTTTAAAAATCAAAAACGCATTTACCCCCAAAATTTATTTAGCGAATTTGTGTGGTATAATGGTAGGTATTTACAGAAAAAAATTCAAAAGAAAAAAAATGTTGTTCTCGAGATATTTTAAATTTTGTCACTAAATTGAATTTTACAATATGACGGTGAGGGGGAGGGAGTCAGCAAATATTTTTTTTTGAAAAGGAAATTTAATTACCTTTCCAAAATGTTCAATATCATCTCAATCGGTGAAGCCGTTCAAAAGTTACAAATTTTTAAAGTTTTTGTCATGTCGATTTTTCGCCGACTTTGAAATCACCCCCTCCGCCTACCGAACGTTTCTACCCCAAACAAAAAAATACGGGTCACTTTTTTTAGGTCCCTAACTACATCCGAATGAAAAAAGTTAAACAAAAGTGATTTCCAAGCTCCATACAAGTCGAGTTTGAGTTGGTGTAAAACTCACAAAAAAAATTTTTTTTTTTCTAATCAAACCCCCATTTCCCCAAAACTATAATTCCGATCAAATTATCATAAACGCCATTTTAAAGATTATGTCCTTAGCTTTTATTTGTAGTACTCAGCACGTCGATTGGTTAAATAGTTTTCGAAAAATTCGAACTAATACAAATACATTTCCCGATAATTTAAAAAGAGAAATTTCAATCCAATTTTGGGGACATCAAAATTCATTTTTGACCTATGGTTTCTTTTGCATTTTTTCTTAGAATTTAGTGTAGAATCAGAATATGCTATACCCTTTGGTCGAAAAAAAATCGACCCGCCCTAATATATATATATCAAATACACCTGAGGATCACTCAAATTCAGATCCATCACGATCACTTTTGCTGCTGAGGATTGAGTTGACTGATCCTATTAGATGGTAAATTAATTTCGTTCCACAAATTATGTTAATTAATTAGATTTGATCGATAGTCGAATTGAAATGTCAGATCCAGATCAACCCACAGTCCGAGTCAGCAATGAAAATCAAAAAGATCGGTTTGTCTTACATCAATTAAAACTTTATTTCTGCAGATATTGATCAGTGTTTTTTTTTTCTTTGTTCATCAATATTTCCTTAACTTTATTGCTCTTATTACACTTGCAATTTTGCCATGATCGTTAAGTGATTTGTACCTACACCTTCAATAATTCGTACGGTCTATAATGTTCCGACAGGTGAAACAAAAAAACAAAAAAAATTCGCAAGAAAGGAAATGAGTTGCAAATTTTCATAAAAACAAAAAAAAAAAGTTGAATCTTGATATTCACGATCAAAATCTTAAGCTGAACTATGAATTTCTTTCTGCATTTTTTTTTTGTTTTTACTCTTAATCAATTATGACAGACGTAGACATTGTGTTTTTGGTTTTTTAGGCTTCACCTCCATTGAGTAGGCATGAATCTGTGGTTTTTGAAGACTGTGAGAAAATTGGTGGATTTGCTTCCAAGGTATAATGATGAGATTATCTCAACCCAACAAGGAAAAAACTATCATCATTTTTATGGTGTTTCTGATGACACACAATTTTTTTTTTCGTTCGAAAAGGCATCGAAGTTTGTATTTTAACACTTGCGATGTATTTAATGAAATTAGGTTTAGCCCAAAATCTATAGGCTTTATTCAACGAAAATTCGAGGAAAATTCACTTAAGGTGGAGGGTTTTCTCATTAAGAAATTTCCATTAGTAAAATCACAAAATTTAAATTTTTAGGTTATTTAAGAAAAAATTACCAGAAAAGAAGCCTTCTTTAGGAAACATTAGCGTAACTACGGGATTGCAGGCTTAGAAACCATGTTTTACTAGGATTTTTTTCAATCATCATCATCCTCTGCGGTCCAGCTCTCGAAGAGTCTGGGCCTATTCAATTAAGGTCTCGTAACAATTTCTTCCCTGCTGCGCACCAACAGTTTTACATGGATTGCAAACCATGGAGGAATTACAACATTTGTAAGGTTTTTACGTTGCAACCCATCAATAGCAGAGGCCATAATAGCAATCTAGACGGATGACGTCGTTAGCACCAATCAGCAACTATGACTAATCATTTCGTAAAGCAAATTGAGTGGACCTGAATGGCAGCGTGCCACAGTCGGATATGGAACCATCGACCTCCGGAATCCGGGCCAAGTGCTTTACCACTTGAACTACTCTGCAATTTTTTTTTAAATTGACATTAAATTGAATTTGAATTTACCTCAAATTCATTTCGATCAAAAATCAGTTGTTAAATTTCGTGATAAAAATTTTGTCTGGAACATGTGGTTGAAACGGCGACCCCTTACGCGCGCTAAAAGTAATAAAACATCTCACGCCCGCATTTTATTCCAAGAAAGTCTAACTTATATACCAAAAACACCAATAAACTGCAAAATTTGGAAATATGTGGCAGTAACGCCGTTTCATTTTTTAATTCGCATGTCCCCTTTTTTTTAACGGTTTCAAAAAACAAAATGGCGTATTTCGAACCCGCAATAAATCTGTCAAAATGATTTCAAGTGTTTACAGGTCAATATGGTTTCCATTCCGGAAAGCAATAAAACGTAAGAATAATAGATCTTTCATATATTAAAAACTTACAAGTCTTACCTCTTTTAATTTTTCTGTTTTTGTCAATTTTATCCACTAGGGTCAATTACTGAGCCTTTTACCTTAGTCACTCTGTAATCCTTTACAAAAACAATATTATGCCTTTTTCTACTTTATATAAGACGGGAAATTTGAAAACCTTTTTTAAAGAAACGATCTTCTGGGACACCCAAAATTTCGAGACCTCTGCCTTGTGGGCGTTTGCATCTTCTATTTACGCGAGAGAAATAATACAACAGACGAGTTTCAATTTTTAAAAGGAAAATCTCATTTGAAAAAAACCTACCCGCGTGTGAAATGCGGGGCAAATAAATATATATTGTTTTAAGAGATTTCAAAAACTATTAATTCTAAAAACACCAAGGAAACAAGTTTCTTACTTTTTCATTAAAACCCACTGTTTTTGATTGACCTGCAGCAGCATTGCAAAACTTGCCTTGCGTCTTACCCGGCCTTTACACGCGACTGTAAAGTCTGTCAGTAGCACAGACTGCAAATGTCAAATTACTGACAACGAATTAAAAGACATTTATCGAACTGGCAGTCAGTGCATTTACACGAGACTGTGTCAGCGACTGTGTCAGCTCTACAGACGCGTGTAAGGGCCGGGTCACCCTTGGATCACAATGAACGCAACCAAGTCGCAACCATCACGCATCCAAATGTCACTTAGGATTTTATTTCACAGAAATGCTTTTGATTGGGCACAGTGAACGCATTGAACGCAACCATTGACGCAAAAGTTGCCAAACTTTGAACTTTAACACAACAAGTCTGCGTTGACAGTTCATAAAGTGAGGTTGGGGAAATGTCGTTCGAAGAAAAATTGATAGCCTTAGTGCAAAATAACAAAGATAAAGACCAACAAAGCAAATTATCGCTTCAAAATTATCCATTTTTTACATATTTTTCTACTTTAGTTCACTTTTAATTTTTCTGTGTTTGTCTCACAACGCAACAACGACGCTTCTATTGTGCTCAATCCTACGTTGCGTGACAATTCTAAACGTCCTTAGTTGCGGCTTGGTTGCGTTCATTGTGCTCCAAGGGTGCAGGTTTCGTCCTAATCGGTACAGTGGCTCTCAAATTATAGACGAACAGACTGAAATACAGAAAGTAATCTAGATAAATCGAGGAAAGTGGTGAGAAAAAATGTAGCCTTGGGTTGTCCCATTGTTTAAAACCCACCCAGTGACGCTGGTAAGCTCCCCTAAAAATTTCATCCAAATCGGTTTAGTGGTTCTCGAGTTTTAAGCAAGCAGGCAGACAGATAGACACACCAGCTTATTATATAATTGATGTATAACTTAATTTTACTTTGTGGCCCTTCCTTCTTCTTTGGGGCTCCATCCGCAGCCAGGACTTTCTTGACCTGTTCATAATCTAGAAGGCACTTGTTGTAATCTTTCATGCAGTAACGATATTTCAATAGTAAAATTCAGCCATTATGATTAAATTTTTCTCAAATTTGTACTGGTTCGTCATATTTGATCTGATTCCCCCCTCGACGAACTGCGTCACACTTTATCAAACCCCCTTACTCCTCTAAGGAGTGACGTTTTTATTGACAGCCCTGCTTGTGGCCACAGAAATATTGTAAAAAAAAACTTACCACCCATGTTGCTAAATCGACCTAAATTAAAAAATTGACATTCTGGTAGAAATTTTCTCACAATTAACTGCAATCGCATAAATCATCAAAATAGAAAGATAGTAAAACAAATTAATTATTCGTAAAAATATTAAAATTGAGTTACTAATATTATGCGCTTCCAGTATTTAATTATATCGAGATGAAAGAAAATATTTTGACTACGAGTTCCATAATTTCTGAATTAGTAAAAAAGCGCCATCATTAATAACAAGACGAAAATCAATTAACAAATTTAGCATCAAAGACTCCGCTACTTCATATTCATTCATAAAAATTAAACAACTGACCAAAATGAAAAAAAAGATCGCGCAAAAAAGAAATGAACTCCAATGAAAAGAAGCGCCAAATTTTAAGATCACTGATCGTCGTCGGAATACTCTCCTAAGTGGAAGAGTCTTTAGAATGAAGAAGATGTTCAAAACCTCTTCAAGTCAACAAATCAAAGAGATTTCGGATACATGAAAAAACGATGAATGTTTTAAAAGATAAAAAGATTCATCGAAAAGATCAGGAGGATCGGAACGATCATAAAAGAGTGATGTCAAATCTCGTGTTAGATCACGACATTTTGGATAGCGCCCGCCTTGTCATTTTCGGTATTTCATGTGATGACCACCGAATAGTATGTAGAAGGGCGAAAAAACCTAAATTGTACACAGAAAAAAGAAAACACTTCCTGTCATTAATTAAACATGAAAAAATGAAAATTTTAGGTTAGCAATCGATTTAGGAAAAGGTACAAAATTCATTCTAATGTGGTTAGACCGCCAGACTACACGCAGGTATCTTTTTTTATTATCTAATTTTCCTGTTTTTTTTTTGTCTGTTTCTATCACTTATAATTAGTATCATATCAACAAATCCATATGGATCGTAAATAAAAATTAATAAATCTCCACCTTCTTTAGATTTCATTAATATTAGTTGAATATACAAAATGATTTTTTTCTGGCCCGGTGTGCGGCTCTAATTCTGGATTTCATAGGGGCGGACCACATTGGAAGTCGGCGAATTTCATCCCAAAGCCTTTTGAAAACGCGATAAGAATGAGTAAATCAAATATCAGACCTTGACCACAACCGATCCTCGAAATTGAATAAATCATAAATGTTGAATATATTGACCATAGAGGGTATCCTGATTTGATTCCAGCGAGGGATTCCCGAAATATATTCGATATCCAAGCAGTTCTAATAAAAACTCAACAGAACCCCTTAGATCCATCGAAAGGGAAACTAATATCGTGTGTTGCATGTAGAGGTCCTAGCCCAAATTCAAAAACCCAAAAGTCAAAAAACCCGAAAGAGGGTGAAACGTTACAAAAAATCACATTTTAAGGGGTTGCTACTCAAACCACAATAATTCTCATCCTATCACGGAATCGAAAAGGGATAAATTTCAGGAAATAGAAAAGGTAGTGTGCCGTAAAAGGTCTGTTTCATGTGGGAAGAATCAAAAAATTTTAGATTCAGAGAGTTTTGGAATCACGGGAAAGTAGAATTTGCTGGAGGAGGCCCTAACTTTAGTTCGATTTCAATACCCATTCGTCCGTGTGCCTCCTCTGCTGGAGTCGTCGATGAGTGTGCTGCAAAGTCCATTTGTTAAGACTTAAAAGAGACCGCGCCGCTGGCGCCAAAAGGATAAATCTTATAATTCATTTTACCTTTCAAAAGAAAAAATCCGGAAAAAATCATTTGTGTGATTCTGATGAGGTGATATTGTGTAGTAAACCATCATTCTACTTGTAGTTAGATTTTTTTACAAAAAAGTTTTCTTTCCATTGTGAGAAACTTTTAGACTTTAATGGTATCAAAAACTTAAACATTGATAACTATTTTTGAATCTACTTTTTACCTTTTTATACGACGCATAATAAAATATAGCATTCATGCAAAATTTCGACCACCTTATTTTGCCTATAAAAATCTCACAAATGCTCGCAAGAATTGGAGCATTATTGGAAAAATATCTTTCTGTTTGTCAGTCTGTTAGTCTTTTAGTCTGTTAGTCTGTTAGTCTGTTAGTCTGTTAGTCTGTTAGTCTGTTAGTCTGTTAGTCTGTTAGTCTGTTAGTCTGTTAGTCTGTTAGTCTGTTAGTCTGTTAGTCTGTTAGTCTGTTAGTCTGTTAGTCTGTTAGTCTGTTAGTCTGTTAGTCTGTTAGTCTGTTAGTCTGTTAGTCTGTTAGTCTGTTAGTCTGTTAGTCTGTTAGTCTGTTAGTCTGTTAGTCTGTTAGTCTGTAAGTCTGTTAGTCTGTTAGTCTGTTAGTCTGTTAGTCTGTTAGTCTGTTAGTCTGTTAGTCTGTTAGTCTGTTAGTCTGTTAGTCTGTTAGTCTGTTAGTCTGTTAGTCTGTTAGTCTGTTAGTCTGTTAGTCTGTTAGTCTGTTAGTCTGTTAGTCTGTTAGTCTGTTAGTCTGTTAGTCTGTTAGTCTGTTAGTCTGTTAGTCTGTTAGTCTGTTAGTCTGTTAGTCTGTTAGTCTGTTAGTCTGTTAGTCTGTTAGTCTGTTAGTCTGTTAGTCTGTTAGTCTGTTAGTCTGTTAGTCTGTTAGTCTGTTAGTCTGTTAGTCTGTTAGTCTGTTAGTCTGTTAGTCTGTTAGTCTGTTAGTCTGTTAGTCTGTTAGTCTGTTAGTCTGTTAGTCTGTTAGTCTGTTAGTCTGTTAGTCTGTTAGTCTGTTAGTCTGTTAGTCTGTTAGTCTGTTAGTCGATTAGTCTGTTAGTCTGTTAGTCTGTTAGTCTGTTAGTCTGTTAGTCTGTTAGTCTGTTAGTCTGTTAGTCTGTTAGTCTGTTAGTCTGTTAGTCTGTTAGTCTGTTAGTCTGTTAGTCTGTTAGTCTGTTAGTCTGTCTGTCTGTCAGTCTGTTGGTCTGTCTGCCAGTCTGTCGGTCTGTCTCTCAGTCTGTCGATGTGTCTGTCTATGAACAAGATTTCACAAAAATCGCTAGAGCTAGAGTCATGAAATTTTGCAGGTAAATTTGGTCTTGGAATAGGACGATCTTTTCAACTTTTTGTAGAAATCCATTTGCCAGAAATTAACAAAATGGCGACTTTTATAAAATCGCAATTTCGTTTTTCGCATTTTATTCCGAAACTACGCATTTTTCGATAGTGTTGTGTACGGCAAACGTTGAAGACAATGAAATTTTCTTGATCTTTGTGGTTCACTAAATCTCCGTAACTCAAACCGTTATCGAAATATACCATTATTTCAATCAGTTTCTGGCGGTTATGTCTAGAAAAAACGGGGTTTTGGAGTTCAATGTATAAATCGAATTAAAGAAAATAACGATTCCCACAATTTTATTTTACACACTTATCCGCTGCCTTTTACCGTTATTCAGATATTTTCATTAGTGGTAAAAAGTTAGATTTTTGCGAATTGCTTATGAATTAATGGTTCCTCTTAAAAATAGTTAAACAAAAATTAACACATTCACTGCCAACAACGAATATACTCGTAGTTGGCAGTGTATACGAGTATACGGTGACAGCGAACGTGTTAAAGATATTAAAATTATCTATAAATTTGCTTTTCGTAAATCGATATCTTCTTAATTTAAATTTTTGCGGCGTATTCTTTTTAAAGAATTTCGCCTGTGGCGCATATTAGTTAAATATTTTTCCTTCTTAACCGCCAATGTGAAAAAGGCTTCAAAGATTCGAGAAAAGGGTCGAACAAGATAGGCTTTGTACAAAAATTTAGAAAAAAGTCTACATTAAAAGTGTCTTTATTATAGTTATCTTAAAATTCACACGGAAATTATGACACACACAAAATATGTGCTAATTGCATAACATTATAAAACAGAATCCATTGCTGCAATTTGAATATCAAATAAAATTGGATACCCAATAATTTTCTCCGACAAGTTACGAACTAATATTTTGCCATGTGTAAAAAGTTATCTTAATTTTATCTCAAGAAATGTTCATTATTACAAAAATCTACGTTTTATTGTTGATATTTCATCATTTAGCAATGTGATCTTACACTGCGTGAAAATTTCCATCTTGAATTTCTTCGTATTGCGTCGCGGGCAATTAAATTTATTCAGTGGTTAACTATATAAGATTACAACTATCCAATTTTTGTAAATTACACCACAAAAATATACATTTTAACACCCCTTATTACATTGATGTGGTAAACTATTACTAAAAACTAGTTAAAAATTCACTTTTACTTATGTGCAGTTTTGTTATGATTGAGTCAACTTTATCTGAAAATTACACAGTAGAACAATTTAAGACAAACTCTGTTGTTGACATTTTGTCAATGGATTCTGAAAGAACATTTTGAATTAAATTTTCTAGTAATTTTTCCAAAGATTTAACATTCATAAAAATTGTAGTTTTTACCGTAGAAGTAATGAGCTTTTTTATTCTTTTAAAATTACTATTAGAAATATTTCCTTCAAAAAGGACTAAAAGGGTAATAAAAATATCCTATTCTTAAATTGACCACCGTAAATCGACCGAAAAAAAGGAAAAAATTTCCAACAAGTAATTGTAGTTCATTAAATTTACTATAAAATATGTCCTTCATAACATCATCTAAAAAGAAGACATTTGCGAAAAACTAATGTTCAGTCAGTTGTCTATGCCAGTGATTCTCAACCTGTGGGGCGCGCCCCCCTAGTACATTTAAGGGGGGCGCGAGCATATCCAAGACAAAATATTTAAAAAAGTTTGTTAATTGACTGAAAGGAAAGTACATACCCACATACAAAACAAAATACATTTCGACATAATATTTAATAATTAACTTATTAACTTACGCTTGGAGCACAATGAACGCGAAACCAACGCAACTACAACGCTCTGAACTGTCACGCAGTGCAAAATTCTAGCGGCAGAGCACAATGGCAGCTCGTGAAGTAGTACAAGTGACATAATATAAAGTGGTATAAACATGGAAAAATTACAAAAATTGATAATTTTGAAGCGATAATTTGCTTTGTTGGTCTTTATCTTTGTTATTTGTATGTTATTGCACTAAGGCTAGCAATTTTTCCTCGAACGACATTTTTCCAACTTCACTTTATGAACTGTCAACGCAGAATTCTGCGGCAAAGTTAGAAGTTTGCAAACTTTTGCGGTGCAGTTACGTTGTAGCTGCGTTCTATACGTTCACTGTGCTCACTTCAAACAATTTGTGGGAACCAAACTTTTAAGTGACAGTTTCTGAGCCAGTTTCGCGTCGGTTTCGCGTTCATTGTGATTTCAGGGTTAAAACAACTTCTCGCGAAACCGCAAAAATTACGCAAGAGCAATAAAAAGGCACCGGATTCTTGTTTTGTCAACGCTGAGGATCGGTGTTGCCAAATGTCAATAAATTACTGTTTTCTTGGTAATTTGTGTCCAAAATTGGGGTAGTAGTGTAGGTTTAGCGCCAAAATACTCAAATTACGTTATTATTGTATACATTTTATTGTATGCAGGGGGGCGCGATGACAATTTTGATTGAAAATTGGGCCGCGAATACTGAAAGGTTGAGAAACGCTGGTCTATGCTCTATTTGCCCCTTATATGAAAGCCTCTGTAAATTATTTTTTCGTAAATATCTATCTAGTTTCAAATAGTGTTGTGCAGATTGGTTATAAAACGTATTTTACTTATAGTTTACCTGTAGACATTGTTTGCTGCATCAGAATTACAGTAAACAATGTAAACAATGTAAAAAAAACTTTTTTTCTCTTTCCTATTAACTGCAGTATTCAAATTATACAATAATTATTAACAACAAAATGAAATCATAAAAAAATTTTATTCAATTTTATTAAGTTATGACCTTCTAGCAATGAATTCTATTGAAATTTTTTAAGTCTTTAAAAAATTTTTAAAAAATGTTATCTAATTTTTGTGGAAATTCCCCCCAACAGGTCAGGAATGTTTGCCCTGAAACCCGATTAGGAACCTGTTTCTGGCACGGAAGCTAGCTCACCGTCATCAGAACCTGCTAATAAATTTCTTTAAGCAAATATACCATCTTTGTCTTTAATTTTGGTCACAATATATTTTTTTATTTCGTTGAATAAAAATAAAATCATCTTAAGCATATTTTCCTACATTCAGCAATATTTTTCAACCCAAATTTATCTTTCAGAATCCATTCACAGTATGGGAATAGCAAAAACACGGTTCTACAGTGTTATAATTGAAAGAAATTAAGAGATCACTTTATATGGGAGTTTTTTTTTACAAAATTTGACCCAAAAATTTAAGGTTCTGCAATGACAATGCATTTTTGGGAATCTGTAAAACATCTTAGCAGATAATATTCACTTATTTACATCTGTTTACACTGAATTCAATGAAAACAACTTTATTGAAACGATGACAAATGATCGTCGAATGATTGGCAAAAATTTTCACTTTGTTTAAACCCAATTTTGAGGCGGTGTGAATGGGATCCAGATTTCAATTAATTTACCAGCTACTGGAAAGATTTCGATTTTGACATGATTGACCCCCTACCGGTGCTAATAGTTCAATGAACGGATTTTATCACGTCTACTGTTGATGAGAATTGTATGATTTGAAATCTAAATCGCGGCAGGTAATTCCTTTTCATCGTAACCGATCAATGGCGATGAACTAAACAAATTGGCTACCGACATTTTAAGTATAATTTTATATCCGTTTCATATCAAAATGTATATATCTAAAGATTTCTAATATCACAAAAATATCTATCGATATAATTATGTTCCGGTTCGACGTGAATATTGCAGTGCGCCTGCTGCGGAATGACGAATCGAATTAACGAAACAAATTCCTTGACTCAATTTATTGCCATTCATTTTAGATACATTTTAAATATTTTAGATACACGGCAAAAGGATCCATCAATAAAAACCGAGATAGATAAATGAATGAATGAATGGATATAACATTTTATTTATAAGTTTTCCATCAACAAATCGAGGTGTTGATTTTGGGCACATCTTTAGAAATTATCCACGGTTCATAAAGTTCGGGATTGGCAATTATCTTTACTGCTTCACAGGGGCTACAAAAATATATTCTCGCTTTGGTGAGGATCACCGGACCACCGATAATGGATCAAATGAAATGTCCAACAAATATTCTTGCTAGTGGGCATCTAAGAAAAGTGAATAACTTAGATTCTGTAAGCTTTAGGTATAGTATAGAAAATATCTTTCATGCGAAACCCAAAAAATTGTAAAGTGATTTTTCCGTATTCATCACACATACGAGATTTTTCAATGATCGTAATGCGACGATTATTGCACGATCGTCGACCGCATTTTCGGTTAGTAAATTATCCGTTGTTTACACTTTACACCATACACGTTGAACGATGTAATGATGGATCATTATAATGGATGAATTCGATGTGAATAAACAAAATTGGCGATTGCTATCTCACCTGGCCGAACACTGATCGCCGATTTAAAACGTGCACCTATTCTGTTCTCACGACTGTTTTTTTTTCAACTATTAGCAGTAGCTAACCTTTAAGGTGCCATACCGCCATTCAAATATGGGTGCCAGACTTGGCAAATCTTCACCATTATTTTTCTATATTCATAGTTTACCGTATGAGGAAAACGATTAAGCAACCGTTACTAACAAAATATGAACCTACATAAGAAAAGGAAGTCGACTGTCATCTTCGAAAAGAAAAACACAATTTTTGATTTCTCATCGTCATTTTGTCGACGTTTTTTTTCAACGATTTTGTCATTTAAATTGCTCTGTTTCGACATGAATAATTTTTTAACATAACTAACCCAAAACCAATTCGCCAACATACGCCTTTACAAGTAAATTTAAACTTAAATCAAGATAAGATATTTGCCTTTGTATACAAACGTATTTTTCGGTATAGATGTAAGAAACAGAAAATCTCCTAAAAAATCAAATTCGAAAATAACTAGGTTAGGTTGAGAAGTAAGTACAGGATCATTTACAATCGTTACAATTTCCTAGATGTCAATCTTTTAATCTTCATCATCCCTTAGACTATCGAAATCGTGTTTTGCTTCGCAAATATGTTGTCTGAAAAAAGAAATTTCTTACTCTCCGAATAAGTCGGTTAAAATTAAATGCAGTGGTTTATATTTAATAGTTTCAGTAGAGATCATCTGAAAACTAGACCGTCTACCTGTTACTCATATTATCCCTATTGTCCTTTCATCCTTTTGCTAATGATCTGTCAAAAAAATACAATGGGGTCAAAAAAATAGAGCAGTAGCAGATTAGTCGGCTGGACAAAAGGATCTCAAAAATTCTAGCGCCGACCGGATCTTGATTTTTGAGTGTTAGGAAAATTCGAAATTCAACGGAAACTTGTATCTAGATTTTTAGAAGATACTTGATGTATTTTTATGCATTTTTGAAAATGCGAAAGGTTTTCAATAAAATTAACAGTGGATTTAGTTTGGTTTTTCCTTTTATCACTCATGAAGTTTTTCCTATTCTGACGAAGGTTATGTCTCTGTCCTCAGCAACTTGACCTACACGGTAATAATACCACAATGCACTGGACCTATAGCAGGTTAACCCGTTCGGTACATGTTTTTTTCTATGGGGGTTAAAAATACTCTCTATACAAATTAATGATGTTTAAGCTATTAGTATTCATTTAAAACAAAAAAAAAATTAAAAATAAAAAAAAAATTATTTTTTACAAATACGTTCACTGTAGTACAGCTTTTTACTCAAAAAATCAAAATTGGGTCACAAATGCACTTAAAGGTGCACTGAATGAGAATAGAGTGTTGAAAATAAATAAATAATAAGTCAATTCAAATTTTTAACTGCGTTGCCAAATGGTATCAAAATACCGAATGGGTTAACAAAAAAAACTTCACAACTAATAAAGGCAAAAACCAGCACTCAGAAAAATGGAGGCTAACTCGACCACCTACATACGGCGTAATTGTCCTCGGGCAGGCGCGCGTTCGCCTGCATGAGGGAAAGTAAAACTGTGTTGACCTGTGGTCGGAGAAATTCTGAAATTAAGCCACCAGCAGGTGAAGTAGGGCATTGGGAGCTGCACGATTTGACCTTAGATAGGCATTTTGAGGATGTAATGTCATGTAATGGAAACCTCTGTAAGCCAGCTAGCGGTCGGAGTTAACCTGACAAAAAGTTGACCTGGACATTTTTCTGAGTGAGTGTTAGATATTTGATATTTCGCGAAAAAAGTTAATGAAGCTCTACGACGAAAACTTTTAATATGACTACAATAGTTAATTATACTCTATGTGATATACCATATAGAAGTATATTAGATTTAGTATTCGTAGCGCATCGAACCAATCATCGGACACAAAAATGAACTACACCATAATGTTAGGGATGACCAAAGATTTTCATCTCCGCATGTTCGTCCGTCTGTCCGCCCGTCTGTGCGTCCATCTGTCCGTCCATCCGTCCGTTCGTGAACACCATAACTATCGAAAAGATTGAGCCAGAGTCTTGAAATTAGTTACGTTTCTCGTAAATGGCTAGACTTGAACGTGCAAAATTTGACCATTCCTCCCCCCCCCCCCCCCCCCTCTCCATTATACAAACGAAATAATTTTTTGCAATTTTCTCGAAGACAATGAATCATATTGAAACATTAATAACGGTAAAATGAGTTTAGAATAGGATTCTACACAACTCATCCACACATCAAAATCCAATCGGACCACTCCTTTCCCTCTCTCCTATACAAATGGAATACTTTTTTCCTGTTTCCTCGAAAACTGTGCATCATATCGAAAAATTTATAAAGATAGAATTTGCTTAGAATAAAATTTTACATAACCGTTCCTTACATTAAAATCCAATCGGACCACTCGTTTCCCTCTCTCCTATACAAATGGATTTTTTTAAACAAATATTTTGTCTGTCATCATATAGAGTATTTGACGAATGGCCCCTGGCAATTGTAGCTTTTCTTAAGTTTAATAAAAAATCTTTCTTATTTAATTAACCTAATAAATTACTTATCGAATTTGCCATAACTGTCCTTAATTTTTATTGAGTTTAGATTTTCAGGGAGTTTTCCATTTGGTGAGTTTGGTTTTCGGTGAGTTTTCCTTTTGATAAGTTTAAAATTACAGTGAGTTCCATTTCTGGTTAGTTCGATTTTTTGGTGAGTTTTCCTTTCGGTGAGGTTGAAGTTTCGGTGAGTTTTCCATTTGGTGAGTTTGGTTTTCGGTGAGTTTTCAATTCGGTGAGTTTAGAATTTCAGTGAGTTCGATTTCTGGTGAGTTCGATTTTTGGTGAGTTTTTCTTTCGGTGAGTTTGGTTTTCGGTGAATTTTCGCTTAGTGAATTTGGTTGTAACCGTCTATTTCTACCCACTAAAGAGACAATCGTTGCCAAAATAATTTTACAAAAAAATATATCAAATCAAAATTGAAGTTGAGTGAATAACGCATATCAGTTTAAGACCATTTCTGACCGAACTAGTCAGACGAGCGTTTGAGAGCAAGCACGTGAACACGACTAACGGTAATTGGTCGAGTAAAAATTATGGTGAGATCCAAACAGTTTTATTTCAATCATGAAATATTTTCTTACAACACCACTGTTTAAGATCATATTTAACCACAATAGTCTTAGGGAGGTGCGTGAAAAATGGGTACGCGGAGAAAAAAGGTTGGAAAACACTGACGTATTGAATAAAAAAGCATTCCTGTTTCTTGGACTTCTAGAACGTTATAAAAAAATTACCTTACCAGTCATAAGCACACAAGATCTTTTCGAGGAGCTGTGACAGAAAAATACGTCAGGCTTTCTGCTCTTTTCTAGATCCCCTCTCCTCTACCCGTTTCATGACACCTATACCCCTTCTTTAAGATATCGCCAACACCTTTCTCTCGCAATATTCAGCCGAATGCCAGAAATAGGGCCGATATCGGATAAATGGATCAAAAGTTATGAGGAAAAAGTTATTTTTTTAAACAAACTAACAAACAAACTCGCTGCCAAAGCTATATACCAGTCATAGATTAATACAACTACTATAGATGGGAAAATTCTAAGAAGACATTTTCGGTTAGAAGAGTATGAGAAACTTTTGTTCTACCCGCCTCATTTTCTTTGTGAAGATAGGAATTGATTTTGTGTGTGTGTCGTATACAGTGGTGCCACATCTCGGATTTGAATACATTTTTATTGAATACCTAAGTCATTTGAATACATAAGCATATACATCTTACATATTGGCAATACTGCGTCTAAAATCAACATCAAAACAAAGTTCGGTAATAATAAAACACAACGAAAACAGATAGTTTTGTGAATTTATTTCAAAATTTGTGAAGTTCAAATGTGAATAGCGGTAATATATACGGGTTTCTTTAAGTTTTGGTGATTTTCTGCTCGCAAATAATATAAAAATATACGTTTCTGCCGGTGCTGGAACCCTAAAAAAATTTCTTCTGGGATTTTTCTTATTGTCTGCTAAACATTCCCTAACAAGGCATTGAAGAAACTCTTTTAAGGACATTTTAGTGTTCATTTGTGGTAAAAGTTATTAAAAATAATCACTGTTAACAGGTGAAATCAGGATATTTGTGGTGCATATGACGTATTGCATTGGAGACAGATTAAAAATGTAAACATTCTGCTGTCGGGAGGTCGTTAGTGTTAGTGTCGTGAACAGCTTTTGTGTGCTCTTCTTGCGTTGCATTTATGCCTGTGAGGAAGAAAGAGATTTCCCACATCGCAAAATGGTGTTTTTTTTTAAATTTTTATCGCTTCTAGTTTTACTCGCATTAGGTAAACGAGAATTTGCGTTTAATTCTCATCTATAGTAATTGTATTATTCTATGATACCAGTGCTGCCCAACCAGGCGATCACGATCTACCAGTCGATCTCGACACGAATTTGAGTCGATCTTCTACTACAGACTGAAAATGTTTAAAAAAAATTTTTTTGTAAACACAAATATTAAAAAAAAGAGAAAGTGAAAATTAAGTAATCACACTATCTACTTCTCCGTTTTTTTGTTTTTTTGCTTGCTTGATTTTTTTTTGTTATTTTTTTGTAATTTTAAAATGAAGCTATATTTTTGTTAATTGATAATTTATTTATTTTTATATTTGGTTTAATTTTATAACAATTTGACTTGTTTTGTTTCTTATTTTAAATTGAAATTAAATAAACTGAAGTTATACCATTTAAAGATCTATTTTTTTGTATATGGGTAGATCTCGATGTAGTTGGATTAAAAAAAGTCGAACTTTAGTACAAAAAGGTTGGGCAGGCCTGCTATATACCGTCTCCATTCCATTGCGGGGTAAAAAAAATCGTTTTTAGATAAAATTGCTATGTTATCCAGTTTTATAGTGTCTTAATTTAATTTTGGGCATACTAAATTTTTTATCCAGCTTTGCGGAGTTAACAGAATAAGAAAATCCATTTGGTTTTAAATTTAGACAAAAATCACATCAGAGTTCGCACCGCCTAATTTTTCTGTCCGTTCATATTCCGTCCATGTTAAAAAATAATAGTGATTTTGTTTTATTTCAAGACCACACATAAACGTAATTCATTTTAAAAAATGTCCAAAATAATTTGCAACATACATTTATGGTTATGTAGGTACCTGCAAAAAAATCTCATTAACACTTTCAATCTTAACATCCTTTTATTTTTACCTTGATCTTCTATTCGCCGAAAAAAGTCGAAAACCTGTCAATCTTCTACAACGCATCTCATTGCCAACAACGTTAAAAACCAAAAAAAACATTTCTCCTTTGTCATCCATCAATCAAAATCGGACGCTTTAGGCTTTAGTACCGCAAAGGATAACGTCCTTTCCGTCAAATGGACTTGAGTCTCAGAGGCACCTCAGGAGTACTTCTTGCCTGCTCAACAATAACAATGACGACGCAAACGCCTGTAAATCTTTTGTTCCTTAAAATCGCCCCTTGACACAAAAAAACTATTTCTATTTTAATTCTGACAAATCTCTTCGGTCACACTATATTAAATGTTTATTTATTTTAATTTCAATCCATTTCCATGCTAAGGATTTATTATCCTTGCAAAAATTGCACCTCATCGGCACTTCAGCACAATGGATTCCAGTCAATACGGTGATGAGGGAAACATCTTCAAAATTCGATCATTAAGATGGCGCCTGCTGTGGAGACGCATGCGTTTAAGATTAATTGTTGTTCGGAAAATGCTTTAGTTTATCAGGGCATTTAATTTTGTTTTGTACGTAATGTTAATAAGAATAATTAAATATTTGTGGAAGAAATGCTCCGCAGGCAAAAAATTCCACCGCTAGAATTTTTTTTGAATACTAATTGATTAAAAAATGCCACTCTGTAGGCGGTGACGCATAACCTAGAACTTGGCCGCCCACTTGGAATGAAACAAAAAATTAAAAGCTCCTGATGACCCAAAAAATTGCTGGGCAGAGATTTACAGGAAAATTGAAGTAATTTTTTTTTTGAGCGCAAAATTTTCTCAAGAGACTCTCTGTCCGTCTGTGGCGCGGATTGCGGCCGCATGGATTGAGCTACAGACTTGAAATTTTGCGCAGATCCGTTTTTCGTAAAATGCGAGGCTAAGTTCGTTCATGGGCAAAAATGGACCATTAGGGGGGTACCAATAGGGTTGTTTTGACAGTTCTTATGTGTCAACTGGCTTGTCTATATGACGTTTGTGTTCAGTATTCAGTGCCATTTCATCATGAATAGACTTACGTGTGAACAACGTTTACTAATTGTGGAAACTTATTTCCAAAATCAGTGCTCAGTTAGGAATTTTTATAGAGCTCTTCGTCCACATTTTCGTCCTCATAATCGTCCCACTGAACGCACTATTCGTGAAACCATCACCAAATTTCGAACTAATTTTACAGTATTAGACATTCATCCATCAACCAGAGTGCGTACAGCCCGTAGTAATGAGAATATTGCTGCAGTAGCATCATCGGATCGTATTTCTTTAAAAATGCGGAAGGAGTGCGTGTTACTGTCAAGGGAGCTCGCTAAAGAGCAATTATCAATGAATTTTTGTTGCCAAAAATTCAAGATATTGGTGTAGCTGACTTGTGGTTTCAACACGATGGCGCTACATGTCATACAGCAAACGATACAATCGCTTTATTGAGGGAAACGTTCGATGAAAACATCATCTCAAGAAATGGTCATGTTAATTGGCCACCGAGATCTTGTGATCTCACACCATTGGATTACTTTCTGTGGGGATATGTGAAATCTTTTGTTTACGTCGATAAACCCGGAACGATTACAGCTTTGGAAGCAAACATAACCCGTGCTATTCGCGAACTACCGACCAATATGCTTGAAAGAGTGGTCGAAAATTGGACCCACAGAATGGACCATTTAAGAGTTAGTCGTGGGCAACAATTAAAGGAAATTATCTTTAAACATTAAATGGCATGAACCAAACTAACAACTTAAATAAAGATTTTCCTCAATATATTAATTATCATGTGTTTTATTTTAGAAAAAAAACAGGAAGCTCTTATTGGATCACCCTTTATAAACAAAATATTATAATTTAAAAATTATAAAACAGCAACGCAGCCATAACGAGAGAAATGTGCAAAAAAATCAAACATTTGTAGGGTTTTGGTTCGCGTAATTTTAAATAAATGAATTTATTTTAAATTCCAAATGGGTTTTTTATAAACTCCAAATGGATAATTTTTAAATCCAAAAAACTTCAAATTTAAACACCAAAGTGGAGTTTAAAAAAGCGCCTGATGGATTCTTTTATTTATGTTTTAGTGTTCGTCCAAATTAATATAAATCAGAGTTGTTCAAACGGTTGGACCATATTGAGACACTTTTGGAGTTAAATTCACACCAAATTTTTCTGAACTTCTGCGAATTTTTAATTTTTTTCAGAATTTATCTTCACTTTTCGAAAGAAGTGTTAATTTTGGGCCACTGTACCTCTAAAAAATCCTGTCAGTTACTATTTTTATCTCTTGAAGGATAAGTAACATTCCAATATATTTTATTTTCAATACCTTCTGGTCTCCGTCAGCCTGCGGTGTTTCCATATTCCCCGGCTTTCGACCTAAGGGTAAAACTACCTATTTATTGATTAAAAGCTGATGAGAATTACTTCTCCGGTTCAGGAGAGAGCAGGGGAAGGATTACAGGTGTTGAAACGGGAAGATTTAAGTTGGCAGAAGAATTTTTAAAGGCACGACCTATTCAATGGGGAAAACCCACCCTTCACCGATCAAGGAGATATCAAGCTAGGGAGTTGGCGGGTAGGGAAAGAGGTATTTTTTAATGTCTGGTATGCGAAATCATTTATGCATCACACATTTCAGTCGGTCAGACGTATCAAAAGTTATCAGGGAAGGAGTCTAAAAGTAGAGGGGAGGTCCAAAAATGACATCAATTTTTTAAACTATAAACTACCTACCTGTTAGATTTTTCAAAAAAAAAACCACAGCAAAAGTAAAAATGCGAAGAACACGCAATATGCTCTACAAGAAAATCCTTTTCGGTTTTTAAGGACTTGCACATTCCACCATATCAGTGATGAGGGTCAGAGTCTGAGATCGAATTTTGAATGGCGTGTGAAATTTTGAATTATGATGAGGTGAAAGGCATAAAAATAAGAGGTAGGCATGTTTATGAGTTTTCTCGATTTTCAGCCTTTTTGTCACATTAATAATTTTGCGGTCTTTTTTGGGTGGTTTCTACTATGACTTTTATTGCGTGTTTAATTTTATTTATGACAGTAAATATGTTCTAGTATTCTTTTTATGATCATTTAACTAAATCTAATTTAGATGAAAGTGAAATGTTTTTCCATGTAAGTCTAACAGGTGTTAATATTACAAGACACGTTTTTAAAAGGATTTTCTTGTGTTATAAGGCAAAACTAGCATATATTATAATTTAATTTCAATGAATATGTATTTTAAATAAAATATCTTGGTCAATCAAATCTCTTTCGTTTAACAACGTCCTTAGATTGACCATCAAAATATAGACAATTTTATCCACTTATCTAGAAGATATCTGCATGAGTACAACATTATCATTTAATTTATTTATAATTCTACTGAAAATGATGAAAACAACAACAACAACAACAACAAAAGTATGAGTATCAATACATGCAATCAGTTAGAGTTAAATAATTTAAACAACAAAATAATGATAGCAATAATCCACTGAATTATTTCAGTTGATAAGGGTTCTCGATTAACGATTAAAGATAGGGTGGCCACATTTGTTTTGTCTCAATCCGGCACAAGATAACCGAGGGAAGTGGGCTAAAGCGTGGCCATCGTAAGTACGGGCCGGATGGCAAAAGTAATGACGTCACAGAATACTACATAGAAACTACTTATCAAATGGGAAAAATGCAATAGCAAAGCAGTTAATACTCGATTCGTCACGTTTATTAAATATTCCAGGGCCTTATCAGGGAACTCGAATCGAAAGTCAAAAGCACGGAAATGTTTGAAGCGCTATCAGCTAACTCGATTTAGATCAAATATTTATTATTCATTTTCGGAAATTAACTCGAACACTTTTCAGCCGCCGAAAATGAAACTCGAAAAGAAAATTTAAGTCATTTCAATGTTTTTTTTATGTAAGGATTTTTTTTCTTGCATTAATATTTAAATTGCTTGGGAAATCTATAAAAAATTAGGAAAAGTTGGCTCTAACATATAATATTTAGTTAATTACGATGATATACGAAGTCCATTCCGTATGAATTTTCTTAGAATTCTTGGATTAAAAACCCGGTCATCACATTCATCATTTTAATCTGGCACCTATTTCAAATCACTTTTATTCACACTTATCACTTTTATTGACATTTGGAAAAAGAAAATAGATTTTTTTTTGTGCGTAGAGCTACATTTCGCGACACAAGTTCGCGGCATTTCTACAAAACAAACATGAAATGTAATTCCAAATTGTGGAAAACATAAATGAAAAGAGGTAGCACTAAATTTATACACTTGATTTGTGAATTTTTCTATATTTTTTTGTTATTTGTTTGTTTTTAAAGATTTTCACATCTCACAGTTCACTTTTGAGGTTACAAATAGTTTCACTGAAAATACAACTTTTTCGGTGAAAATTCAATGTAATTCACAATCCACGCATAACTAAGTCTATAAAATAAAGACACTCATCGAAAAAACAATGAAATTAAACGTTTTTGCTACTATTTCGGCGAAGCAAAAAGCGCACGCGTTCACCGGCACAGCTGTCAACGATAAACTACCAAGTAGTAAATGATGACGTCACATCGTTTGACATTTATCATGCCTCCGGCCCGTACTTACGATGGCCACGGCTAAAGGGAACAACAAGTCTTATACAAAATAATGTGTTCCTTTAGAAAACCAAAAATGACATGTGTGAGAATTACAAAATAAAATCCAGACAAGAAAAATTATTACCTATGCGCCGCAGGCGTATTTTTTTGTAACAGAATGCGGCACACCGAATTTTTCAAGACATTCATAGTCCGAAGCGAAAGACAACGCTTTTTCATGGTTCATAAATAAATGATTCTGATATTGTGAAAATACTGATAAAGTATAATACGCTGCCGGCAAAAATTGTTGAAGTTTTTGCGCCCCGGGTAAAAATTCGTTAGAAAATTACACTTCAGGGGGAAAAATATGATTAACAGCAACTCCCAGTCAAAGTAAAGTATTTTACATATTTAGTGATCTTTTTTTCTAACCTTTTATAAATTTAATATTAGATTGAAAAATCCGGGACAAAAGTGTAGTTTCCAGGACGCCTCATTCCGGGGTTATCTCGGCGAAACCGGGACATATGTTCACCTTAATTAAAGATGCACGTGGTCAAAATTGCATTAAACATGATATGCAGTAAAATACTTTCGTTTAATCGATTTTCATGCAAGTCAAGTATTGCAAAAACAAAATTTAGCAAATATCATTTGTTTATTGTTGGCTTTTGGGTTTTTGATTTTTTCTATACAGGCGAAATTTATGGGATCGATGGTCATCATAAAATAGTAGTCAATTATTGTAATCAGTCGATTCAATTTGACATGACTGGCAAATAGCCAGGTAATCACAATGATTTACCTAATTTTATGTTGTTACGAGTATCTCACACAAAACTGATGAAACAAGTGTGCGAGGTTATACAGAATTATGCAAATAAAAAGTGTTGATAACTAGACAAACAAAAAGCCGACAAAAGGAGGATATGGTTTTTACATAATCAATCTGGACAAAATATGATGGCCAACAAAATTACAACAACATAAAAAAATCAACTGAATTTGTCTAATTTTATTATGATGACACAAATGCAAACTTTTGGTTTACTTAAATAAACTAAAAAAAATGCTTTTTAGTAACAGTTTTAGGCAGAAACAAATGTTTTAATGTTTTATCAAACTAAATCTTTGAATTTGTTGATTAAATTACCACCAAATTGCTTAAAATTCGTAAACTGTTTGATCCAAATATAAATTTGTATGCAGAATTGAAAAGAACCACTCCTAGGCCCTGTGCAAGCTTCCATTTATGTGAAAAATTTTAAGATTAATACCAAAAGTGATTTAAACAATGCGCCTCAGGTGAAAAAAAATATACAGCGACAGCTATGATTCAAAAAGTTCAAATGTGTTAATTTCTGCGTATTATGTATTGCGTCACTATGACTACTACTATAACTACTGCATGATGCTGGAGCCCAATGAACGCAACGCGAACGCAGAAACTGTCACTTACAAGTTTGTTCCATAGAAATCATGTGAACGCAGTGAACGCACCTACAACGCAAAAGTTTGCAAACTTATAATTTTGCCGCAGAATTCTGCGTTGACAGTTCATAAAGTGAGGTTGGGGAAATGTCGTTCGAGGAAAAATTGATAGCCTGAGTGCAAATAACAAACATAAAGGCGAACAAAGCAAATTATCGCTTCAAAATTATCCATTTTTGTAATTTTGCCAACTTTATACCACTTTATATTATTTATATACTTCACGAGATGCCATTGGGCTCTGCCGCTGAAATGTTGCGCTGCATGACAGTTCACAGCGTTGCAGTTGCAGTTACGTCCGCGTTGCCTTCATTGGGCTCCAGAGGTGACTACTTCATTTTCATGCATAAAAGAAATGAAATAATAAAATAATAATATGACAAATAGAAACTGGTAACAATTTCTAAAACAAGTGTTGTGTATTTACGCGAAAACAATAAATCATCACATTTTTCTGTAAAAAATTGGTAAACAAATTTTTTTATGTAAATTATAGTATAGTAAAGAATGTAAACTATCGCAAATATACAGCTGCTGGTCTATGGGTACGTCCATAGTGAACCAGCTTCTCGCTTTCTCGCGCACCAGCTTTCCGGCGAGATTTACGCCGGTACCTTTAACCAGCGTGAATCTAGCAGGCGGTGGTCATCTCGATGGCACTTTCACTAACGATGACAACTAACAACTGTCAAAACAGGCTTGTAGCTGGTTACCGGCCTTAACAAGAATTAAAAATTGATTCCGCTAAATAGCTGGTAAACTCCGGCTGATTCTGATGAAAGCGAGAAGCTGGTTCACTATGAACGCGACAATTCATACTCGGGTGAATTTTTATCCAGCGTAAACCGGCAGCTGGAAAGCGATAAAGCGAGAAGCCGGTTTTATGACCACTATGGACGTACCCTATCATGGATTGCGATCGTGATCATAACGATTGGGATTCGCCTGTTGTTGTTGGTAGAAAACACTTACAACAACAAGTTCGTATCGTTACGATCACGATCGTATTCCATAATACGCTCCCTGTTTTATGTGAAATACAATCTCTGGGTTTGATTATGTAACTGTAATTCAGTCAGTAGTTTCAAGTCTGGGACAGATCAATTTTCGGTACACTTCCAAAAAAAATATGAATAAAAAAATGGGAAACCAAAAGATAGCTGTTACCTTTACATTAGAACAGTGAATAAATTTTGAAGAATTTTTGCACTGAAAGATTTGCATTTATTTTAACAAAAAGAAAAAAAATCTTTAACAAATTTTATTTTAATAAATTAGGAAATCCGGAACTATTTTGGAGCGTGGCCGAATTTCAGCATCCAGACTTGTTAAAACTAACTCTGAAATTACTGGGAACTCGTGCTTTTCTAATTGAGGTCAAATTCATACTCCAATATGGAATCAATTATAATTTAATAAATTAAAGAAAATTGTTCACATTTATTAAACGGAAGAAAATCTCATCGATTCAGATTTTTAGATACAAAGTTTGTTCGTATTTCTCCATAAAAAGTTTTTAAAAAAATGTTTGAATAACGTAAGGTTGTTACAGAATTATAAGTCGAACATTGTAGTTACTAGCAAAAACAACAAAACACCAATTGTTTACATTGTCTACATTCCTTACATTGTTTACTAAATACGATTTTGACGCCAGTAAGCAATAAAATACGTTTTTGACGCCGTAAAATACGTTTTATAAACAATCTGCACAATATTGAGCCACATTTACACTTAAATATTACAAAAACTAATTTGCCATGTTTACAGCATCCAAGAATTGTGTTTTACTCACATTTCGTTCACTCAAAAGTACGCGAATCTCCTTTGTTTTAATGTATACAAAGGTGGCCTACGACGACAAGTGATAGTGACTGTCACCTGTAAATTTTTATGAACCCGATAGTACGAAAATTTTCCAAATTTTAACCAAAATGGAATCACAAAGAGTTGGTATTCGCGTAGTTTCCGCTTTTTATTGCAAAATTTTGGTCCAAATGTTGGTGGTTGCAATTTTACTGAAGTCCGAAAAATTGACGGGTGTCAGTCACTATCAGTTATCATCTTACGCGATTTGACCCCAAAATTCTCCCCCTAATAGAATTTCTCAAAAAAAATGTTAAAATACAGAATAATGTTCTTAATGTGCCATGATTTATTAAAATTTTGTAAAAAAAACGTTATGTTAATTTACATTTGATACTCAATTTTCTCCTTGTTTGCACTTGTTCCACTTCGATCGGCTCTATAATACAAATTCGAATCGATATTATTGTAGTTATAGTCGCTATTTATTGGAATGAATTCCTCATAATGCTGGCTAGCATCCTTAGCCAAGGAAACCAATTTGGTGTAGAGTTGATCGTCATGTTCCAAAGCATAATCGAAATCTCTCCAGGAAACAAATTTAAAATCGTTAGGCGGAAGGACGCTATTAGCCAAGAGGTCAACCATAGCATGGGATTCCACTGGCTGAATGTGATTGTATCCGTTCGAGTTTAGCTGAACACGCTTGGATGGTTTTGTCAATCGATCGTACCAGGATCGTGGATTCTCTTCTGGGCCAATTAAATCCACCTGCAAAAATCGAAATAACATAATTCAGGTATAACAATTTTAAATTTCAAAAAAGAATTCATACCAAAGGATCTCGTCGTCCAATCCGAGGCACACTCTTCGAAGCCTTCAGAAAGAAATTTTCAAAATCTGTATTCGTCCCGGACCGTCTACCCAATCGCGGAATATTCTTTGTCACTTTCAGGAAGAACCCAGGGCTATCGTCTGCATCAATGCCATGCCCAGACAGGATCATAGCTCCAGCAACAAACAAGAAAATTAATTTCATGATCACTTTTACTGCTAATTTTAGACTTGACGAAATTGTGAAAAACAAATTAATTTAAGTGAATAAATAGAATCAATTTGATCAAGAAACTTAATCCGTATGAATTCCTGGATGAATGATACTCACTTTTAGGGTTTCGTCCACTTTTATACTGTTTTCATGTTGCAAGAACCCGCATCGAAATTGTTTAGACTATAAATGTTCATTTAATGCAAATATCCAGTCGTCGATCAATATTTTCCAACAAAGTTTTACAACGAATCTGAACAATGGAAAATTTCCAAGTGCAAAAATGCAGGTAAACTTGAACAAAAATCGATTTTAGCCTAAAAGCCTCAATTCTTTTCCAATACCATTCGTTATTTTTATGCAATTTCATTTTATTACACTTCAGAACCTTGAAAACATAACTCACATTACTTTTCCAGAAGTTAGGTACGTTTTACATAAAAATTCACCATAATCTCCTATTTTTGAATAATTTGAAATTATCCTTCTCATTATGTATTGATATTTTTCTCCATAAAGTTAATTATGAATTCTTTGATATTCCTTTAAATTTTACCGACATTTTTTACAATCGTTTTTCTGATTTTATTTTTTTTTATATTCAAAAACGTTTTTATACCAGAAAAAATGTATTTTTCCAGAGTGGAATTTGTAGTAGGGTAAGTCACGGATAGATGCCCCACTGGGATAGATGCCTCACTGTTAAAAACTGGTACTTAACGAAACAAAACGTAACATGTCACATTCTACATATGAAGTGTTGGCTCAATGAAACTTCAGTGCGTTGTTAAAATTCGCGAGAGTCGGGCGTGTTGCGGAATAATTGGCCATTTTTGTTTTCGAACAAGGGAAAACTCAAAAAACTTATTTTGAGCTGCACAAAAACTCTTGGAACTTTTGCTTAAAGAAGTATGTATATATTTTTTTATTTTTTATGTGTCAAATGGAGTGTTTAGTGTTTGTGAAAAAAAAATTTTTTTTCTTTTTATCCACATTTAATTTATTAAATAATTGGCGCATCTATCCGGTATGAAAAGGATAGACGCCTTCTTTTTTAAAGGGATAGTTGACCTTAGGGGCAAATCAACTCTAGGTAATAATATATACCTATTTGCTTTCCCACATTCATTGAAAATACTTATTTATTATAGGTAAACATCCTATCCTTGGATTCGAAAATGAAAAACGGCTCGTGTGTCATATTCAGAAATTAGAGGCCGTTCGATTTCCTCCCGAAAGACACTGAATTTTGTTATTTTTTTCTTTATTATTTAATTAAATTTTTTTATATTGCAGTACGTGTATATTGGATAGACATATATGTATGTAAATGAATTAAAATGTATAATAAAATTTTGTTATAACTTAACCCTGGACCCGTGTACTGGGCACTGAGTGCCCAGAACGATTTTCAAACCGAAATTAATCATATTTTTAATAAAGAATATGATGAAATGCAATATATTTCTGAAAGATACTGAAATTTAGAGTACAAAAACAAAAAAAAAATCCAAATTGCATATCTTTGGGGGGGGTTGTGGAAGGTGTCAAAAAAAAAGCGTAATATCGTGTACTTGGGCACTCAGTGCCCAAATCAGTACATTTTGTATGAATTTGGTTTTTATTTTGATTACAGCTTTGGGTTTTTCCCCTTTTATGATTTTTCTTGTATGCAGTTATTATATTGTATTGTTATATTATTTATATTATAATATTTATATTGTATTGTTGTCATGTATTGCATTTTCTTTCGTGAAGTACATGATTTGTTGGAAAAATCGAGTACCAGATTCGCGAGCTTACAATGTGGTCTATATTCTCAGTCGATTTTTGCAAATTATATTTTCCCATTGTATTTCTACTTGTTTAACGAATAAACCAATTTTTATGGTTTTTAAACAAACCAGCCATACATTTTCTATTGGAATTGCATCTGGGCACTGAGTGCCCAAGTACACGATAAATGGAAGTTTTATAGTACACGGGTCCAGGGTTAATAAAATGTTTTTTTTTCCTCGAAGGCATCTATCCCACATGCACATTTGTCATGTTGGGCGTCTATCCCAAAAAGTAGGGACTAACAAAAACAGTTTTATCACAGTAAAAAAAAACATAATGTTAGTTTTTTTCGGCTGAAATTGTAGATAAATGTTAAGACTAATATTTTAAAAAAAAAAATCGAAAATGCCTTTCTTCTTTGTGAAATATGGCAAAGTCAAAATGTGGGGCATCTATCCGTGAGTTACCCTACTGTTGAGACCGGATCATTTTTTCAAAAATATTTCAAAAATAGTGCTATTTGCAATTTTTTAAAATCGGTTTAATATTTTCTGCAAATTATGGTATTTTTTATATCCTTTACTATTCATAAAATATCACAATAGATATATAAAATTCCAGATGAAAGTATTGCTTAAATTCATTCCTAAATGTTATTTTTCACGTCATCAAAAATTTTGTTTTTTTTCCATTTTTTACATACCTAAGTAGTATTACTTGTAAAATCACTTGAAAAATCAAAATCATAACGTAAGTCACGGTAAAAGTTATTTCGTAAATGCTCCAAATCCGACTGCACACATACATGACTTTAAAGCGGCATAAATTCGACAAAACACCCGATCAACTTAATCTTTTGAGAGATAAAAGTCGAGAACTTTAAGAATATGCAAAAAAAAAATTCGATTTCTCCAAATATTTCTCCAAATAGTAAACATAATCCATAAGCATTTTTTTAAATGAGCCCTTTTCGATCACATTTGTATTTCTTTTTTTTTTTGTGGGGGAGAAGAGAAAGACCAATTTATCCCGTATTTGAGCGGGGTTCAACTTTGGTTAAAAAAAAGGATCTGTCCAAAAAAAAATTCCAAGTTCTGTAATGTTTCTGTACAACAAATTTCCAGAGTATACTCAACTATGTCGGAAAAATATCAATAGTTTTATTTATGGAAAAGAAATTTAATTTAATTATTTACGTTTTTACTCCAAAATATGTTTTTTTATTCAAAAACTTGCAATACGATGTATTTATAACATATATATTATGGACATACAGTATCGGACGAAAGAAATTGAATTTTTTTGTTTTAAAGCTAACTTTTTAGGGGGGTTATGAATTGACAAACGGTATTCAGAAAAGTTGTTGCACGGGTTGACGGTTCTCTGAATATATCAAAGTACCGTTATAATATCGGGTCTTTAATTGTTTTTTTTAACAAAAACGAAATTAGGAACGACAACAGTAATTGAATTTGATATATTTATTCGTTTAAAGGTAACAAATTATATGTTTTTTACATTAAATATACTTCTTTTTTCAATATCGTGTAGAAACAACTAAAAAGTGTGCAACAACTTTTCTGAATACCGTTTGTCAATTCATAACCCCCCTAAAAAGTTAGCCTTAAACCAAAAAATTCAATTTCTTTTGTCCGATACTGTATATTACGGATAAGAGAAAATCCCGCTTAGCAACACAAATTTTCCGAGCCCGATTGATGTCCTCTTAAGCGATCTCTCCTGTACTTAAAAATCATCTATTACTACAATTTTTCCCCAACGGATTTCAAGTTGGAAGTTTCGCTTTCATTTTCGAAAACTTTCACCTCTAAAAATCCTAAATTCTGTTGTTCGCGACTCTTATATATATTTTTTAGTCTCGGAATATATGAGGCGTTAAAAGCTAGAGTGGACCAACCCACATGTCGAAATCGTGAATTTTTTTGTGTTTGAATCACTATTGCGAGTGAGTTTCTAGATAAAAATGTTTGTATGCACAAAAGAACATTTCAACATTGAGTAATAAATAATAGTTCAAAAGTGAAAAAGCTTCAAAAACTCGATTATGTGGGTTGGTCCACTCTAGCTTTTAACGCCTCATATATCCTTGCCTTTGAGATATCCTTACCGACTTTCCGATTCCAGAATCAGATTCAGATTCATATGGAAGTTTTATAGTACTAGGGTCAAATCACCATACGGGTTTTCAATAATTGCCAAATTGGCAATTATAGCTTTTGTTAGGGTAAGTCACGGATAGATGCCCCACTGGGATAGATGCCTCACTGTTAAAAACTGGTACTTAAGGAAACAAAACGTAACATGTCACATTCTACATATGAAGTGTTTGCTCAATGAAACTTCAGTGCGTTGTTAAAATTCGCGAGAGTCGGGCGCGTTGCGGGATAATTGGCCATTTTTGTTTTCGAACAAGGGAAAACTCCAAAAACTTATTTTGAGCTGCACAAAAACTCTTGGAACTTTTGCTTAAAGAAGTATGTATATATTCTTTTATTTTTTATGTGTCAAATGGAGTGTTTAGTGTTTGTGAAAAAAAAATTTAATTTATTAAATAATTGGGGCATCTATCCGGTATGAAAAGGATAGACGCCTTCTTTTTTAAAGGGATAGTTGACCTTTAAATTAACTCTAGGTAATAATATATACCTATTTGCTTTCCCACATTCACTGAAAATACTTATTTATTATAGGTAAACATCCTATCCTTGGATTCGAAAATGAAAAACGGCTCGTGCGTCATATTCAGAAATTAGAGGCCGTTGGATTTCCTCCCGAAAGACACTGAATTTTGTTATTTTTTTCTTTATTATTTAATTAAATTTTTTTATATTGCAGTATGTGTATATTGGATAGACATATATGTATGTAAGTGAATTAAAATGCATAATAAAATTTTGTTATAACTTAATAAAATGTTTTTTTTTCCTCAAAGGCATCTATCCCACATGCACCTTTGTCATGTTGGGCGTCTATCCCATAGGTTGGGCATCTATCCCAAAAAGTAGGGACTAACAAAAACAGTTTTATCACAGTAAAAAGAAAACATAATGTAAGTTTTTTTCGGCTGAAATTGTAGATAAATGTTAAGACTAATATTTAAAAAAAAAAAATCGAAAATGCCTTTCTTCATTGTGAAATATGGCAAAGTCAAAATGTGGGGCATCTATCCGTGAGTTACCCTATGTTTGTCAGCTCAAAATTATCTATCAGAATCCATTAATATCAATAACATACAATTTTTTTGAAAATTTCTCTACAGTGTTTTTAATTAAGTTAAATAATATTAAGAAAAGTTTCAATTTGAAAAAAAAAATAAATGGGTTCAAGAATCTTTCTTATAAAACTCCCATACCTTCAAACAAAATGGTTTTTACTCGTTTATATCACACGAAATCTATATTTAAAATATTAATTAAAAAATCCATTAAAGAAAATTATTAAAATATTTAAACTTTAATTTCCCAAATTTCCATTTCGACATTTATTAATTTATTCGATTTATCAAATTCCCAAACCAATTCTCAATATCAAATTCAACATTCCCACAATTAAATCCTTTCCATTTGTATCAATCAATTAATTTCTTGTGTGATAAACATTCAATAATAACACATAAACGAAACAAAAATATTACTTAAATGTTGACAATCCTTTTTCAATTACTCAACCTTTGCATTTCAATTAAATTAATTTAACAAACTTCCAATTTAACCCCGTATAACAATTGTCGTACAACTGCAATTATCGACTAAATAATTCAATAAACAGAAACTACCAGAATTTTACAAAAGTATCAAAAGTATAATAGATTTTAGAGCATCATGAAACCGATCACACAAGGAGTTTCTACAATTATGCAACATTATTAATTATTAATATCAAATTGAAATCAATTTTCCTTGTAATGACTGTAAATCACAGACCTAACTTTAACATTTAACTTTCGAATGGTTTGAACAGTTGTTTGGCCAGTAATACGCTGAATAATTCGACAATAAATAAATAAGATGAAAATTTCCTTGTTTTGAACACAACTGAAAATATTTAAAAAATGATTGGTTTTGAATATTAAAAAGAAACCAAATTTTGAATACCTTTTTATTACTGTAGCCCGGGTCTACATTTATTTATTTAGCAGTGGCAAATTGCGAAAAGACATAAAAATAATTTATAATTAGACAAATTTTCTGTAATTAAAAAAAATTTAAAGAGATTTTGATAAATTTACAACTCTATCAATTGTTTTCCATTACTTATCTTTACATTTTTATAAACAAGTTTTTTTAAAAGCTTTTACTTAGCTAGTTTTTCTATACACTTTCTATTTAGGTGCTTTTGGCTATGTATTACCTATCGGGTGTTCCAATTGATTGGACCGATGCTTGATTGATGCTTGAACGTCTAATGATTTTTGACATCTGTTTTCAGGTTTCACATGTCCAGTCTTTGGCAATTTCAACCATGGAAAGATTAACAATCGATAAGTTATTAAAGCCTATTGCGAAAATGGGCGTTCACACAAAAAAATGCATTTCGCGCAGTTCGTGATTTTAAAGGATAACCACCTTTGTATAGCCGAAATCGGATGCTATGGATGTCGATGATTTGTGGTTTCAACAGGACGGCGCCACGTGCCGCACAGCCAATGTAACAATGTCTTGATTGAATGAGAAGTTGCCAGGTCCCATCATCTCCCGAAACAGCGAAGTCAATTGGCCACCAAGATCATGCGATTTGACGTCTTTGGACTTCTTCCTTTGGAGTTATCTCAAGAGTAAAGTCTATGCCAACAAACCAACAACAATTCAACAGCTGAAGTAAGAGATAATAAGGCATATTCTTGGGATCGAGGAGCATTTATGCAGAGATGTCATTAAAAATATTGACCATCGAGTGGAGATGTGCCACCGCAACCTTGGCGAACATTTGAGCGATAGTATATTTCACACATAATTGCCATGTGCCAAATAACATGATTCAATCAAAAAAAATTAGCAAATAACATTGTCTTATTTCCTGTTAACATCAGTCCAAGCCATTGGAACACCCGTATGTTTGCAAATCTTCGGAAGCTTGTATTTCCGAAACTATGCAATTTAGGAAGATGAAATTTTGCCACCTTGCGTCGTTCCGGTAACTATAAAATATTTTCACTACCTGGGGCCTATTCCACAAAGGTACAATTCTACAATTCACAAATTGTTAAATTGTATATTCACAATTACAAATCCAAAAAAAACTGTTCCAGGAACTCACATTTGTAAATATTTTTTCTTTACATTTTCACAATTTCAATTTATACAATTGTATCAATTGTTTGTTCGCCAAAAAAGTTTAAGGCCACTTGTGAATTGATTTCTTTTTCTACAATTGTTAGGACAGTCTTAGCCACAGTTGTTTGATTTCACTTAGTAAAGAATTAAAATTATGGCTAAAAAATAAGAAATTAAAAAAAGTATTTTATTTAAAATCAAAGAAAAAAAAACGATTTTTTTTGGAGGGGGTGTTGAAATGAAACTCAATGAAATTGACCATTTAGTTTTGGATATAATAGGAAAAGATTCTCCTATTATCCAAAGTTTAAATGTGACTGATTTTTGTTGCGTTTAAACGAAATTTTTCGTTGAATTCAAAAACAGAAGTTAGA
This sequence comes from Chrysopilus asiliformis, assembly GCA_964034945.1. NCBI lineage: Eukaryota > Metazoa > Arthropoda > Insecta > Diptera > Rhagionidae > Chrysopilus > Chrysopilus asiliformis. Next base: position 81,846,795 of record OZ035961.1, on the reverse strand, counting down.
TTGAAATTTATTCTTGGACGATAAATTCTTCTGCGACGAGTTGCTAATTGCATATTAGCTTCATTTTCGCTACTATTACTACTGTCCGTATCCATTTTTATCCACTTGTGATTACTTTTAGAGGCGTTTGAACACTGCTAAATATTTCTAACAATTGTAGTTCAATTTCAGCAAAGAAATGTCTTTGTGGAACGGTATTGGACTACAAGTGGTATTTTTTCTCACAATTTTCCAAAAAACCACTTGTAATTGTAAGCTTGCCGAAATGCGTTGAGGAACAGAAAATAAAGACTTGTGAAAACATTTCGGATTGTAAAATTACTCCGAATTTGTATTTGTGATTTAAAAATTGTATTTTAAGAAATGAAAATGTGCTTACAAGTCCTACAATTTGTGAAAAATAGCTACAAATACAAGACTTGTACTTTTGTGGAATAGGCCCCTGGTCCTTGTAAGAATAACGGAAAGTCAAATTTCCCGGGAAAAATCTCGTCTGCAGTTTTTAGGGTCGCCGAATCCGATTCTGATGTTAAGTATGTAAGAACAATGAAAGATACGTTGAGGATTATTATCCTTTTCCTGAAATTTCCCGAAAAAAAATTTTTTTTAAATGTAGGTACTAAAAACAAAAAAAAACATTTTTTGGGCGCTGTATATCAGAAATAAAAGCGCAATAAAAACATACAAGATTAAATCTCGCTTTTATTTCTGATACTATCAGATTTCTAAAAAAAAAATGTATTTTAAAATCTACTGGGGCCTGAAACGGAGTCAAACTGGGTTTTACTTTTTTTTTTTTGTAAAAAGGGTTGAAATATATTGAAAGCCTAGGCGCACATGCTTTCGCTTAAATATCCTATAACTACTTCTATAAAAATTACCCTAAGTTAAGAATATTTTTAATTTCAAAAGAATTTACGTACATTTCAATGCACCATCAACGATATTTCTACCAAACTCAGGAAAAAAACTACAAAAACATTTTTTTTTAGTTTTCTACATGAGGTTCTGCCTTAATTACGATGACCAGACGTTCCGGAACAAGACAGTCCCGCATTTCAGTTGTCTGTCCCGCATAATCGTCCCACAGTGTCCCACGTTGATCATAATACAAGTATGTTATGCATACAAAAAGTGTTCCGAATTCAGCATCTAATGGCAATTTTTGTTGCAAATACTATAAGTGAAATTTTTTCATTTCCTTGTGACCAAAAGCTCAGCAAACTAACTTCAAGTTACTTTAAAAGTTTTTTATAAGAAATCGTTTTTGAAAACCAAATTATTGGTATAATGTGCGGTTCGTCAAAATAGTAGCCAGAAACTTCAGGGTCGGTTTGAAATATTTTTGTGGTTGACTTTGAGGTCAATTCTACCCTAATATAGGAGATGTTCCGCCTATGACACATTTGTTTAAAAAAATCCCTGCGGCGCATTTTTTCATTCTTATTAAGGGTACTCACTTCTTTATTACATATCTTCTGCAACGATGAAATTTTGAGAAATCATATAGTTGAATGATAACGAATGGAAGTTTGGTTATTTCTGGTATAAAAGGACCATGATGAATAGACGAATTAAAAGAAAAAAATTCTGCGTCTCGCATTCTGATTTGAGAATTCTTGGATGGCTTCATGTAACTTTTTTTTCGAACGACTGACTAGTCGAAGGAAAACTTTATTCGACAAAAACTTATTAAACAGTCCGACACTTATTCTGGTGCACACGATATAAGTCTTATCTGGGTAATTTGGGGTCACTGAATCCGATTTTGGCAGCCGTTTCGCTGTACCAGCTCTACTTTTTCCGATATGGCGAGTAATTCATAAATTGGTTTACATTGTATATAATTTGGAAATAAACAATTATTTTTTAAATATAGATTTTTACACAAGTGATTGCCTAAATTTTTCCAATTCATTCACCCTTCCAATGAATGTTTGGATCTCATACCAATCACCTGAAATGTTGAGGTTTTTCGTACATACGAAATTGATGAAGAAAAAAAATAAACAAATCCATAAAAATTTCGTTTATTAAATGTTTTTAAAAAATACATATATTACCATTGGACAAATACTGCATACATAAAACGACAAACACTGCATCACCTCCTAAGCAATCTTGTTTGAACCACTAACAATTCTTTTAACAACTTATTGGTGCTCTCAATTGCCAAAACTTGTCTTTCTAAAAGTGCTGTTTGTTTCTCTAGTAAAACATTATGCTTAGCAACTTCAGCTGCTGTGTCTTCTTGTAATTTTAGAGACCTACGGAACTGCAATTCCGGCAGTTAAGAGCAAGAATTTTGTGAAATAAAAAGACCTACCATTTTATGTGATGAAGATGGTTGAGTCGATGACTTTTCTGCCACTTTAATAGGTTTCTGTTTTTCTTTATTTCCTTGTATCGATGTTAAAATCTTTGTTAGCTCTCTTAGCGGACTAGTCTCCCTGGTATCATCTACTGTGGTTATTATCGTTTCTAAACTATTTATAATCTGAAAACATTATATGTGAATTTGTGAAATTGACAGAATTTTTTAAATTGCAATTCTCATACTAATTCGGGTTCTAATTCTTTCTTCACGTCTACACATGGATTAGTAATATTTTGGGGAGCAGTCGGTTCAAACTGAAAATAAGAAAAATATATTTGGATAAGGTCAGTCCTATTTGATAATATAATTAAGTAATGTACTTCTGGTTTATGGGTAGGTGATTGCGCCAGTTTCAATTTTTTCGGGCCATAAGTTTGTGGAGCTAAATTTAAATTAATTCCTGGATTCCTTCGCAAAAATGAAAGTACCCAAGATTGCGATGCCATTCGCCGATTAGTCCAAGAATTCGGATGGCGAATCAAGTTTTTATTCACATATTCGAAGACCATCTTTTGAGCACTAAGTGGAGTTAAACCTTGCTGTGAATCTGCAGATAATTTTATTAATTCGGCGAGTTCCTTTTCTTGTTCCGACGATAGCAGATCTGATGCGGCAAGCTTACATGAACTCAACCGGTCTTCGCCTTCCTTTTTCAGCTTAGCTATTCGAGAAAGTATTGTTGTCCGGCTAACCTGATAAGAAAATACATTTAGTTATTAGGTAGCAATTTTGATATTCTATACTCACTCCGTGTTTTCTTGACGCGCTTGTTGGCGTTTCCAAATTATTTGACACATCCATTATTGCCTTTTTCATGTTTTCTTCGTACACAAAGCAATTCATGCCTTTGTTTCTGTACGTTTGTTTCAAAACTTTTCTAAGTTTTGTCACCATTTTTAGTTTTTATACTTTGTTATTATTGTCAACTGAAAATTATGTAGTCGCGAACAGGAATAATTGCATTTCCTACCGATAAACAGTTTCCACTAAACGTCAACTGTCAAAAATCGAGCTTAACCTCACACCATAAAAACGATAATGATAATCAACATGGCGGCGACCAGGGATGGGACTAAAATGTATCAGATTGACCCAAAAAGGGTACTAGATTGCGGAGGGAGTAGATTTTTTTTAACTGTGTACAATGCAACGGAAATGCAGTTTTATTTTTTAAATCTATAAGCGACTTGGAATACTGAATGCATTGTTCAACAGCAACAACTTAATTTTAAAGAATTATAAGCAAATTTAGCGTTTTTTCTACAAAAGATTCTTATTTACTTACGCAAAATTATTGTGGAAAAATGACCTTTTGTAAAAATAAGTTGCTGCTGCACAAAGCATTCGGTATGTCAAGGCGCTTGCATAAGATTCAAGCAGAATCTAAATCTTGCAACAATTTTTAAAAAAATCCTTAACCCATTCGGTATTTTGATGCCATATGGCAACGCAGTTAAAAGTTGCTAAAAAATTTTAATTGACTTATATTTATTTATTTTCAAACACTCTATTCTCATTCAGTGCACCTTTAAGTGCATTTGTGACCCAATTTTGATTTTTTGAGTAAAAAGCTGGACTACAGTGGACGTATTTGTAAAAAATAAAAATTTTTAATTTTTTTTTTGTTTTAAATGAATACCAATAGCTTAAACATCAATAATTTGGATAGAGAGTATTTTTAACCCCCATAGAAAAAAAAACATGCACCGAACGGGTTAACCGACTTTTATAGACTTTTGCTATTTTGTTGTCTCGGTCAAAATCATCATTTTTAATTAAAAATTGTTTCACTGCTGTCAAGAATGTGTTTCCAGACCTTTTTTAAATTTAAGAATAATTTGTAAAAGTATTTTTATTTTTCTAATACATACTCCGCATAGAAAAGTGATGGCATTTTAAACGGGAGCTAAAAATTCAGATAAAATCATTTTTTATGGGATACTAAATGAGTAAAAAATGCAGTAGATCTAGTACATATGATGCAAAGTGCCAACCGTGGCGACAACCCCTTAACTTATATTTTATGGTTAAAAACTATTGGGAGATTGGGAATTTTTTGAATTCAAATATATTTCCGGAGTTTGATTAAATTTGAAGATGGTTGATATTAAATTAATCGACGCGAGTGATGTCCAACTTCACAATATGAGAAAATGGAAACTAATAAAGACTTATAAAATGAAAAATAAACACGAAAGCTTACTTGCTTGAAATTTTTTTTTAAATTTATTCAAAAAATATAAAGACATAATGCCCTGTTGTGAGAATAGTTGCAAAATTAACTTGTTTTTAAAGTACATTTTACCATACCATACCTTTTGGCAGAGAACAAATAATCTAGAGAATAAACTCTTAGAACAAATTTTTAGAGAAATTTTTTCCACTGTGAGATGAAGCAAGAGGATCCGATGTAACACGGAAAAAATTATCCATTCGATTCCTCCATCTCATTGAATAGATACGACGAAAATGATTAGAAAATTTTCTCTCTGCTTCGTGCTCCCTAGTCTAAAAGTAATTAACTTTTAGGCCGTAGCTAGTGAATGATAGGGAGATTTTTCCCCCCTTCGAAGGGGAAATTTGTCAAAAATTTGTTCGGCAGAGTTTTTTCTATATTTTCCTTATTCTATGCTTTTGGCCCTGTGGATTTCATTTCTGCTTTTCTAATATTTATGCCCTTTTCATGCTGGAGCCCAATGAACGCAACGCGAACGCAACTGCAACGCTGTGAACTGTCACGCAGCGCAACATTTCAGCGTCAGAGCCCAATGGCGTCTCATGAAGTAGTACAAGTGACATAATATAAAGCTGGCAAATTACAAAAAATGTATAACTTTGAAGCGATAATTTGCTTTGTTGGTCTTTATCTTTATTTGTATGAACGACATTTCCCCAACCTCACTTTATGAACTGTCAACGCAGAATTGCTGCGTCAAAATTACAAGTTTGCAAACTTTTGCGTTGTAGGGGCGTTCTCTGCGTTCACTGTGCTCACTTCAAATAATTTCTATGGAATAAACTTGTAAGAGACAGTTTGTGCGTTTTAGTTGCGTTCGCGTTGCGTCCATTGGGCTCGAAAGGTTAGTTTCTCATGCTTTAATTTTAAATAAGTACCAAAAATTGACAATTCACGCAATGCACACTTCTAGTTTAGCATTGCCAGATTTACAGTGCCAAGTTAACTTGGCTTAAGCGCGCCCAATGTAGACTGGCGTAGACAATGCCAACTTCTCATAGACAATATAGACTTTCCCATATCTGTCAAAACGTATCAGGCTGTGAAGTTGTCTTTTAAAAAATGCCAGGCAAAGCTTTTAAATGACTGGGTCTTGATTTAATCATAGCAAATTGCAAATATACTGGTTTTGCGAAGTTTTAGCACAAACGCGTTAGTCAAAAAAAAATTGAATTTATCGTTTTTTGATTGTCTTTGAAGCCTTATAACAAGTCTGAGTTGGCCGATTTCCATGAAATTTCTCAGATTGTGTGTAAAATTGTTCACAGACTCTAGCAAAATAAAAAACTTTAGAATCCACTGATTTTCTATTGATTTTTTTGTGGATGGGGCTGAACCATCACGATGATCTATTGTTGATTGAACAAGTGAACCCCATTTTTAATTGCAAAAATATACAAAAACAAGTCTACTTTTAATTACAAAAATGTATTGCTATAAAATGTAATAACTTTTATAAATATAAATTAATTAAACCTAAACTAAAGAACTCTGCGCCCATTGTGCAACATCAGTAGGTAACATTTGATATTTAGCAACAGCTTGATTGATTTGTCCATAAGTTAGCAGCATTTTGTGCATTTGAAATTCTTTTTGAACTTTGGAAGCAGCCGAACTTAACGGGACAATAAATTCCAAGTTCTTGAGATGTTCAAATGATTTCAGAACAACTGCCCGTTCAGCGCCTTGCATTACTGAACTGGATTTTGCGAATTTCGAGAACCTCATGAAAATTATCTCAAAATTAAAGGGTTCACGATCATAGATCTCAGTGTGATGCTTCATTGCAATCACAAGAGAAAGTTCCAGGACAGACAGACCTCCCAACAGATGGACTTTTTCGTCATTTTCGGTAGCAGCAGCCAGCAAAACGATATTCTCTGGGGTAATGTTCGAAATATCCTCTTCATCGATCCGTGACACTACTTGGTATAAAAATGTTTTGAAGGATGACTCACTAACATCGTAATCGTAGAGATTCTGCAGAGACGCCGTCACCGCCTTGTTTTTGGACAATTTCTCAATCGATTCGTTCCAACTGTGGACGATTTTTTTACTAAATGCATATTTTGATGGATTGAAGATATTGCGGAACATCCTTATCTCCGATCGTTCAATTATCGACATATCCGGACGAATGGTGGATGCATTTTTCAACTCTCTCTCATTAGGAAGTTTCAGTAAATCCTTGAAACGTTGCATTCGATCCTCGAATGTATTTTTCCCAGGGAACAAAAACACCTGCCGATGTGAGAAACGAGATTTAACTCTTTTCTCAAACAATTCGACCACATCCAATCGACAAGTCACTCCCATTACACAAATTGGAGCCTGCGCTGATTGAGAAATATCGAATAAATTATAGAGCAGCGTCTGATTGTGATGCGAGCAAAACAAGTCGAATTCCTCCAAAATAAAAACGACACTCTTGGACTTATTCTTGGTGCCAGACTTTAGACACTCCAACAGAAACGCCAGATTCTCAGCAAACGATCCAAACACTTTTCCGTCTACAGCATTCTCTAGATTCATTTGGACAGTAGCTGATTTCAGTGCCAAGCGATCGTCAGTATGAATTAATCCGTTCAGGTATACAATCAACGTATTTTGGGTAAATTCCTGACATTTAAGAAGCGTGTACAACACTGAAGCCAGCAACTAAAATATTAAACTGTTTATTTCTAAACGTCTACAAATTATTTAAAGACAAACTCACCGTAGTCTTCCCCGATCCTCGGGCCCCAATCAACAAGACTGAATTCGATTCTCCACATTCTGCGGTTCGTTTCAGAAGATCATGAATTGTTTTCCACTCGTTTTGGTGTCCGTGAAAAGTACTAACGTCTCGTTGGAGCCGCTCTTTCAAGAATCTTTTTACCAAAGATATTTCCGCCATTGACTGCCGTGAAGTTAGCCTTAACTAGTGAGCCTTAAGTTTTTTAGTTCCCATGCTGCTGTCAATTAATTCCAATGTTTGCCGCTTCATTCTGCGTGCCGCTGCAAGCGACCAAAATGAAAAATACGACGAATGCGTGTGATTACACGGGACTTCACTTTGAGGCGGCACGTCTTTCCTCATTTTTCTGCCGTATGCACACGGTTCGCTTTATCTGGATTCATAAACCGGTTTCATCAACAAAACTAAAGCAGGGTTTATACACAGCAAGTAACTTGCGGCAAGTAAAGAGAGGCAAGTAGTTTGCTTAGTTTACACGTTTCAAGTAAATCGTTTCAAGTAGAATGACAGCCGAAGGAAAACATAACCTAAAATTTTCTGAGAAAAAATATTACGACACTTTTTTGTAGAAAAATTTGCGAACTTCGACCTAAAACTTTTTGTTGCCGACGAGTTTTTTATATCCTTGTGGTTTTTTCCTTAAAATGTTACGACGTTCTCTGGCAAAGCAGCAAATATAAAATGAACCGAAACACACACACATAAAACCACTTCATTTGTACGCGGTTCCATGTTCTTGTATTGGTTTTACTTGCCACAAAAATAGAATGGCTTTCTATTATTTTCGAGAGAGCGGCAAGTATTCTCACACATATGCGAGCGTCGCACACTAGGTCAAATCGCGTGTATTTACGTCTACTTGCCGCAAGTTACTTGTCTCGTCTAAACCCTGCTTAAACGACAGGTTTCAACAACCAGACTCAAAACCCGGTTTGCGACCAATAATTTTAAGTGAATCTAAACTTTGTTCGCTCTTTTTGGTTTCCCTCCCCACTGCGTCCCTCGCCCTCACGAATGACGTGCCGCCTCAAAGTGAGTCATAATGTAAACATAGTCATTCGTACCAAAACTATCCGAGGAATCGAAATTTCCCGAAAAACACAATCTCGCGATTGTTTTTTAAATACAAAACTTTTAATACGGATTTTTGTTCTTTAAAATTTAACAATAATTGTTGGCAATTTTTCTTAACAATTTAACAATTTTTAGCGATTTTTTCAAATATTTTTTGGCAGCCTTGTGATTATAAATTTATCGATAACATTTATATGGTTTAAAATGTTATTTTTGAAATTTGAAAATTGGGTACGTCCAATGCGATGCGGATTGGGTTGCCAGGGCTGCTAAGTAGGGTAATACCTTTTGAGTTTCACCTAAAGATTATTTTCGTTTGCGGAAAATTACAATATTTACTAACAAATCTTAATTGTAGTTTGCAGTGGTGAATAAAATTTGCTATCTGTGTGTGTCGCCGCCACGTAGAAAATAAAAAGTAAAAAGTCGAAACATTTTTTCGAAAATTCGACGAAAAATCGCTAAAAGAAATTGTTTAAAGGCCGAAAATAAAAATGGTTGAGTTAAGTGGAAAGTCGGATCCTTTTCAGCACGGATTCCCGAATGCTGTTTTCGTAGTTCCAATGATTATTGTTGTGGCTGCTGTTGGTAAGTGAATTCGCAAATCGAAAAACTATAAAAATGCAGTTAATTTCTTGAAATTACAGTGAAAAACAAATTTTAGCAAGAATAAGCGATTATATAAATCTTCTTGGCAAAGGTTTTCAGTGGGGTTGGTCGCAATTTTGAGTCTACGACAAAAAAAAATCAACAAGTAAAAGTCGCCGCAAATTTTACCACTGACCTTTCTGGTTTTTTGTTTGTTTACTGCTATCTAGATAAACTTCAAACTGAAATCCATTCATGAAAGCCAAATTTGTAAATCTGAAATGAATCTTATCAGAATAGCTGGCGGCAATGTAGAAAAGAATTCTTTCTTAATGGGTCAGTCAATGAGTGACCTCAATTTCAGTTTGTGACACTGATCTTCAGATGGTTACAATGTCGTAAAGAAGTGTCTGAAATTAGCTTGAGGTTCGTAAAAAGAAACCAATAAAGTTGATCCGCTTTTAACTTAACAATATTCATAAAAATTCGGTTGAATTATTTATTTATTAAGAACAACTTACATAAATGTAGCAGTCTTCGGTTGAATTAAGTTTTAAGATTGGTCAATATTTCAAAATATTTAACATTTTGGCCAAGATTAGTAGATTTCTTCGAGTCAACTATTCGGGGAAAAAAAGTTTCTCCAAGACCACTTCGCAATTAGTGCTCAAGTTACGGTCAATCGATCCTAAAACCACCCTCTAATGTCCATTTCTATCACTCATAAATAAAAAATGGGCTAAACTTGGCAGACAACAGAGTTTAGTAATTCCTTTATCTCGCACTTAATATATTCCATCTTGGTTACTAGCTGCAATGTTAACAACAAAAAAAAAATAAACCATGATTTAAGAATTTTCCCCCAAGTTTCCAGTTTTTTATACAGTAGAATCTCGATAGTTCGTAGTCCGATAATTCGTATATCCCGCTAGTTAATATGAATTTGACTTTGAAAAAAATCCCGAAATTTCGTAAAAAAACCAATGCATTTCAATCCCTAGGATAATTCGTATTTATTTTTGCTTTTGAAGTCGACAAAACGTTTTATAATTCGTATTTTCAGATAAAAACTCATGCTAATACGTATGACTTTTTAATAGCTTTTATTTAGCTCGTATTTTTGTGTGTTTGTTTGTCTGTCAGGGTCAAATCTTGTAATTTTTTTTGACCCATTTCCATTCATCCGATAGACCTGAAATTTTATACACATATGTACGTAATTCTGGTGACAATACAATATTCTTACTACGTCCTTGTTAGAACAATGGAAGGTCCTGTAAGAATAATATGATTATGTTTTCCCTCAAATTTTTCGGGAAGAACTTCATCTGTGGGTTTTTTGGGGTCACTGAATCTGATTCTGACTTTAAGAAGTCTGTCAGGACAAGAGAAGATCCTGTAAGAATAACACGATAATCACGGGGCACTGCCCCCTTGGCGTTCTGGCCAGAAGGTGGGGCGCGGCCGCAAATGATTTTTGCCGCAGTTGTGGTGACGAGGAGGAGCCGGAGACAGTGTTGCACTTTCATTTTTTTGAAAAGTAATAAATTGCCTGTCTAAAATGTACTAAATGTAATAGATTGTTAATCCGCCAGTAATAATTGTTGAGCACACTTTGCAATAGGCTGATTCAGCCCTATCCTTTACCCAAGAAAACTGTTGCAACCATTCTTTGCGGAATTTTTGGACGTAACACTTTTTGTTTTCTTTCGTCAGACTGAAGAAAGAAAGAAAAAGCGGTATAACTTGCAAACTTTTAAGAAAAATTTTGGGTTTGACTTACCACGGGATCTCGTTTTCTTGATCCGTGGGGGACTTTGGGGGCAGTGGCTCTAGTGGCAGCTCATCGCTTCCCTTAGGCTTGACCCTTTTAAAATGCCTTAAGAGATGTCTTTTAGGTTTTTTGGACTTACATCATAACCAAAAATTATTTACCTGTACAATGCCATTCTGAAAAGCAATTTTAGCGCAAACGAACAACGAACAACTGGTAAAAGATGTCAACAGGATGGGACAAGCAAATAGGCTATATACGTATGGCATTTTATGATGAGTACAATAAACTAGATTCACGAAAAAGGATACTAGATTCCAAAAGAGAGAGGTAGATTCTTTTTTTAAATCACGCAGCTGAATCAAAATTAAAGTTTGTTTATAATGAAAGAATCCATACATTTTGAGTTTGGGCCCAAATGTACTAGATTTGGCTAAAAATGGCATACGTAAGTAATAGGTATTTTTAGAGCTTGAAATGTACTAAATCTATTACGATTGTACTAAAAGTGCAACACTGGCCGGAGACCGTGAAACACGTACACCGCGTCTTGACCTGGGATTTTTCATCGCAGAGATTTTTGATTGACCAATCAGAGCTCGAGTTGACGGAGGGGAAAAATCCCAGAGAGAAATTTCTTGAAATCTTGCAATAGCAAAATTTCTTGGAATTTCACAATTCAAGATGGCGGAATCCAATTTCTCCCGACAAATAATTGCAAAAATAACTAATTTTTACAAAATACGATACAAAAAGCTTTGGAAGAGAATATATAACATTAAGGGGTTTTTCTTTTCGTCTGTTCTTCTGTTTCAGCCTTTTCAATTTCACGTATTGCATTAATTACGAGAGCGGGGACTCGTGTTTTTTTTCATTGCCAATTTGAGAAATAAAATTTCAAGAGATTTTTGGCCCAGCTGTCAAAAAAATCTCATTGTGGTGAGATATTTCTCGGGATGAAAAATTGTTAATCAAGACGCGGTGTTACTCTGTGAGTGTATAGCAGTGATGCTATATCGAGGGGAATTCCCCTTTTTGCGGGGAATTTGACTATAAAAATTGTTAATAGGGGAAAAGGGGAAAACGCTTCAAAACGAGGGGAAACGATTTACAACGAGGGGAAAATCTTCGCCTTTCAACTAAATCCGAAATACTTTTAAAAAATTACGGAAAAGTAAAAATACAAATAAATAAAAACAATTACAGTCCAATTCCTAGCTTAGGCAAAGGTAAAGAGTGAAGGAAATGGCCTTATTTAAAAATGCCCTTATTTTATTGCAATTGTAAAGTACACACCAATCTTTTAAACGAAAACACTTTAAGATGGCTTTGGAATGTACGTTTAACCGATTTTTCAGTGTAGGTACTTTTTAACCGCTTTGTAAAAAGTACCATTTCTCATCTTATTCAAATTAATTACTTTAAACTACTTTAAACGACTTTGATGGAAAGTAGTTTCCATGAAAGTTCATTGACACATCTTTTTTGTTCGTTTTTCGGATTCCCTAAATATATTTTCAATAGAAATATTTTCAATTGCAACTCAGCAGAAGTGCTTTGTTTAAATTATGTAAAAATCAATTAAATCGGTAATTTCTTGGACATCTCTAATTTCTAATTTCGAATTTTCTAATTTCGACAAATATTCACCAGAAGAATGCATGGACCAGTGGCAAAGTGCCCGGAATACAAAAATCGAGTTCCAGTCGCGACTTGATTTCGTTTTTTTCCATTTTTTGATATTTTTATATTTTTTTAAATTCAAAATATGGAAATAATTTTTACCGAATTTAAGGAGGACAGGATCATTTTAAGCTCGAAAGCAAAGGAACTACCTTGATTTATAAATTCGGGACTTGCCTTGATTATTATCTAATTGTGAATCCTGGCTTCTTTTCATATCTTATTTGACGTTTGGTTGGAGACCCGTGACGCTGTTATCGGGAATACAATTAACGAGTATTTTGTTAAAGCTTTCCAAAATATAAAATTATTTCCTAATTTGTGCTTTTTTCTCTTAAAAGACTTTAACATGAGTCCAGAGGACAATAATTTTTGGTTTTAATAAATGAATTCTTTATTTAAAATTCGTTGTTTTTATAGGGGAAAAACGAGGGGAATTTCGTCATTGAAAAAGGGGAAAAAGGGGGATTTCGTCATTTGGAAAGGGGAATTTCACTAAAGGTACATAGCATCACTGGTGTATAGCCCTACAAGCACGCCGATATGGGACGCTTGGGGCCACATTTTATAGTAGCCTGACGGAGCTTGGCAACCACCCACTCGAGCTGAGCTTCGTCAACAAGTCGGGCTGGTTCAAATAGGATGAGCTAGTTTTGATGAAAGGTCTTATGAGTACCGAAGACATCACAATGGGCCTGTAGGCCTCCGAGTGTAGCGCTGTGCTCACGCCTGGGCGCGCGCGGTCTTCTCAACCTAACCTAACCTAAGAATAACACGATTGTAATTTTTCTAAAATTTTCCGGGAAAAAATCCTTACTGGGGGTTATTGGCGTCTCTGAATCCGAAGAAGTCTGTAAGGACGACGAAAGGTCCCGTAAGGATAGCGTGATTATTCTTTTCTTCAAATTTTACGGTACGAAAGTTCATCTGGGAGTTTTTGGAGTCGCTGAATCCGATTCTGGACTCAAAAAGTCCGTAATGATATCTCAAAGGCAAAGATATGTATGTCGACGCCTCCGTGCAAGGGTATCGTAAGTCGAAAAACACTGTTTTGCAGAAAATTGATTTTAGTTATTTTTCCACATTACATTGAAAATACTCGAAAAATATTAGATTTTAAGATTTTTTTCCATAAAGTGAAATTTGGACAAACAATTTGGCGGAAATATACCAAGTGGATTTTATTAAACTTATTAAACGGTGTTTTCAATTTCTTCACAATTTTCAACTTATATAGTCTAGTTACGACATTATTAGGAGGCCATTTTTTCGTTCTATCGTAAGTCGAGTTACAAGATTTGAAATTTAAAACTCCGAATTTCAAAAACATATCTAATTATTAAAAAAATCTCCAAAGAGAAATGTTGTAACTCGACATATGTACGATTCTTGAATTTTTCAATTTTGGAATATCCTGACTCGACTTGCAACCGTCGACTTTAATGAAAACTCGAAGCAAAACCATCGTAACTAGACTATCGTAACTAGTAACTAGACATTCACCATTTAAAAAATTTGATCAATTGTTGTAAGTCGACTTACGATATTCTTGCTTGGAGAAATATGAATTTTGTAAAAAAAATTATAAATGTTAAGATTAAATACCTTTATTAAAAATGATGATACCGTTATGAAATTTTTTTTGAGAGCGTGTTTTTATCTGGAGATTCTTGTAGTGTCAATAACTCAAAAATGTCGTAAGTCGAGTTACGATAAAAAATATGGCGAAAAACAAACGTTTTTTTTTTTTGGTTTTTACTCATCTTAATATATAAAAATTGATGTTTGTTTGTCTGTCTGTTTGTCTGTCTGTTTGTCTGTCTGTTTGTCTGTCTGTTTGTCTGTCTGTTTGTCTGTCTGTTTGTCTGTCTGTTTGTCTGTCTGTTTGTCTGTCTGTTTGTCTGTCTGTTTGTCTGTCTGTTTGTCTGTCTGTTTGTCTGTCTGTTTGTCTGTCTGTTTGTCTGTCTGTTTGTCTGTCTGTTTGTCTGTCTGTTTGTCTGTCTGTTTGTCTGTCTGTTTGTCTGTCTGTTTGTCTGTTTGTTTGTCTGTCTGTTTGTTTGTCTGTTTGTTTGTGTGTCTGTTTGTCTGTCTGTTTGTCTGTCTGTTTGTTTGTCTGTCTGTTTGTCTGTCTGTTTGTCTGTCTGTTTGTTTGTTTGTCTGTCTGTTTGTCTAACTGTTTGTCTGTCTGTATGTTTGTCTGTCTGTTTGTCTGACTGGACCGATTTTTACGCGGTTTTTTGCAAAATGATCTGCGTTGCCAGGAGCAGGTTTCTAGCTATGTTAGATTTTCAAAATTCAAAACAGAAGGTCCTGAAAGGATAACGCAAATATCTGTTTTCCCATTTTTCCCTGGAAAAATTGGCATTATCGGATTTTTGGGGTCGCTGATCACGAATCCGATGTTAGATTTTTAAAATTCTAAATAGAAGGTCCTGAAAGGATAACGTTTTTTTCCAAAAGTTTTTAAATTATTTATGCTTTTTTGGCATTCTAAAATTGTATTGTGTTTAACCTTTCATGGTTTGCTCGACCTTCTAGCAATGAATATGACAAAAAACAATATAACAAAAATATTATATTATTTTTGTGGATGTTTTCACATCCAATTTTCCCCCAATAGGTCAGGCATGTCTGCCCTGAAAACCCATCAGGAGCCTGTTTCTGGTATTTATACAAAAAACTTTAAGCTGGCAACGCAGGATCTGCTAGTACTAATTAAATTCAAAATGACTAAAAAAGATTTTTTGATACACTGCAATACACTCTGATATACTGCCCCCGAAATTTGCTTTTTTTCTTCCAATTCGAGTTTATTTTTCACTGTTTTTTTTTCCAGTTTTGGTTTGTTTGCAGTTTCAATATGTTCGCCGAATTACTCCGCGTTTGTTGAATTACTGTTCGTTCCTCCAACAACGATTTGAAAAGAACGAACATCGTTACAAAATCCAAGTGTTACAAAATTCAAGGATGGCATTTGGGTGCGTTCACCTCCGGTACGGAAAATCAAATGATCTTACATCAACATCGTACCGAATTTCTTAGCGAAATCAGGTGTTACTAATGACGTCATCCCTGCAATGGATATGCTTGGAATTGCAATCGATAAAACCTCCAGAAAAGTCTTTCTTTAACAAAAGATGGATTTTTTTTCAAAATTGAATCTTAAATGTCACACACAAGTCTAGTAGGTATTTTTAGTTACGTAAATTAAAAAAATATCAAGATAGAAAGTATTTAGAATATGCTTTTACATAACTTTTCCATACATCAAAATTTAATTGGAGGAAATTTTAACAAATCCAATTTGATTGTAGAACTCCGTTCTATTGGACCATAGAAGCGTTCAAATAAAATAAATTCCCGTCTAAAAAAAACTTTTATGATATGTAAGAAAAGTAAAAACTTTAGTTTCGGCTATCAACCTAATAATTAGGATAAGGTTGATTTAAAAATAACTCTCGTAGTTTTATGAGTTTAAAAATTATAAATCAAGCTATATTCACAGAACACTTTATTTAGGTGTTCAATAGTTGTTCATTTGATTTTTTAATCTATTAACGAAACACTTTATTTTTAGCACAATTCCACGTGTTCACCCAGAGATAACCGTCAAGCGAATTGCAAATTTTCTTCAATGTTTTCCTTGAATGTTTTGCCCACGTTGCACAAAACCGTCCTCGTTACTTTAACGAGAAATATCAAATAACACGACAGATTCAAAAATAAATTTTTAAAAAAATATACTAATCAGCATTACTTTTTGACTTGTAGTAACAACAACTAAAGAAGTAAATACAAACATAATTCTGTTTGCAGGTCATAAAAAATGTCATATCAAAAAAATGTTAAGATAATGATTTTCTTTTTCTTTTCTTCCTTCGTTTTTGCCTTCTAAAAGTAATGAATATGTTTTTTTAAAAACGATTTATCAGTTAATCGTGAGCTGAGGTTCGAATCATTAAAAGTACGGCCGGCGAATTGATTATAATTGTGTAATAAAAACAACTGCCAACTTGTCAGTAGCTCAGTTGAATAAAGTGTAATTAAAATAAAAAAATATTCTATCGCTGCTTCAAACAGGTGATATTTAAAAAATAAATAAACGTTTCTAAATTGAAATAAGAATACTGGCTTTATTAAATCGATTTTGTTTGACAAGTGCTTAATTCATATTTGCATTAGAAAATATTTAGTGCCGTTTACTTAGCAATTTATGTACAACTTAAATTATTGAAGTCCCAGGATTTCTGCGGTTTAACCCTTTAATGGACAATGACGTGTATACACGTCAAATATTGTTTTACTAATAAAATCATGAGGGTTAAAACCGTCACGAAATATATGAGTTTATATGGATTGTGTGTATTTAGTGCCCTTATCGAACTGTAAAAGTGATTCCCCGTGACATTATGGGTCATACACTTTAAAAAGTACTCTCCGCGAAAGGTTTAAGTAGGCTAACCGCAACTTAATTTTTTAAGAATAGTACACGCAAACAAGCCCTAAAGTTTTATATGAGAACTAAGCTCCATAGATTTTAAGTGTTTTTCTCTTATCAAAAACCCCGTAAGACTTTTGAAAATTCCTCGATTTTTAAGTGATTTTCTGAGTAACATTTACAAGGTCTAAAATGAATATTTAGATGAAGAAATATCTAGTAAAAATAAGTGCTGCGTTTGTAATATCTACCATATTTTATTAAAAGGAATTTCAAAATTAACAATTACCCATAATAAAATATTTTTCAATTAAAACGTTTGTAAACTTGACCATGAAAATCGTCACACTTGTTTGGGATACGCTAATTGCCCACTAAAACAATTTGACTTTCTAATTAACATATGCTCCTGTCACATTTTGTATCCCGAAACAAATCTAAAAAGATGCGAAACTTAAAATTAGATTTAAATGAGAAGCGAAATAAATATGAATTCGACGCGGTGCAATTTAATCAAAAAATTTGCAACGAATGCACATTCCTCTAAAGTTCTATAGCTTCTTTTGTAGGAGGGTAATAAATTTATGTTCATTTTGTTATATTGTCGAATAATACTAAAACTACAGATTGATTCAACTTTTGTGCTAATAAAATTATTAAGAGCAGGCAAATGCCAGCCGTTGACAATGAAATCGATTGAATAAAAATATTTTTGTTATGTCTATAATAACATCCCAGCCGGAAATTTCCAAGTAACTTTAACCCATAGATATACTAGATCTCTCGATTTGCTGTATCAAATGGTCCCATTTCAATACAGTTCAGTGAATCAACACGAGTCAAGTAAGAGCAAGATAACCATATGAAAATAAATATAGTCCTCTCGTTTAAACCGTGAGCTGTCAAAAGAAAATAGACTTTCAGAATGGTGTTGGCGCCTCAAGTTATTTGTTTGCGCCTAAAGTTATTTGTTTGTGCCTAAAGTTATTCTCAAACTTGTGAAATTTGAATTTCGCGGCAAACTAAATTTGAATTTCGCGACCTTATACAGTTCAGTGGATGCGTTCAAGTACGATAAAGAGGGAAATACTTTTGGGACCATTTTTCAGCAGAGCTTTGTATGGTGACAGGTGTTCTATGTTATATAGTTCTGTGCTTTAACCACTTCGCTACCACCGAGTGGGAAAAAAAACTCCAACCATTATTTGGATGATTTTTGTTTTGTTTTGGATAACATGACACCAATTTAAATAGACTCCATATTTAAAACATTCTAAACAAGCAAAATAAATCGTTTTCGAACTTGACATTTGCGTTAGCAATACAACGGATTGCAACAAATTCTCTTAAATTGATCACACAGGCATATGTGAAGCTGGGCTCACAATAGAAACTGGTGAGTCACACATATATATGTTACGGCTGGTAGCAAACGAGTTAAGTGAAAGCACTTTAAAACGACTCTAAAATATATTTTAAGCAATTTACTTTTGAGCCTGATTGAAAAACGCATAATCCAAAATACTTTTTTCTGGGGCTGCAATGAATTAATTAGCATATGCTCCTGTCACATTTTGTATCCCGAAACAAATCTAAAAAGATGCGAAAATTAAAATTAGATTTAAATAAGAAGCGAAATAAATGTGATAACTAATCGTTTCTCAGTCTATTTTTATTATTCTGCCGAATACCTAATAATCCCAAAAATTTTATTCAATGATATTTTTTAAGTCAGAAACAGGCTCCTAATGGGTTTTCAGGGCAAACATATCTGACCTGTTGGGGGGAATTTGAATGTGAAAACCTCCACAAAAATAATATAACATTTTAATGCCTTTAACCCATTCGGTATTTTGATGCCATATGGCAACGCAGTTAAAAGTTGCTAAAAAATTTGAATTGACTTATATTTATTTATTTTCAAACACTCAATTCTCATTCAGTGCGCCTTTAAGTGCATTTGTGACCCAATTTTGATTAGTTGAGTAAAAATCTGGACTACAGTGAACGTATTTGTGAAAAATTAAAAATTTTTAATGTTTTTTTTTTTAATGAATACTGATAGCTTAAACATCATTAATTTGTATACAGAGTATTTTTAACCCCCATAGAAAAAAACATGTACCGAACGGGTTAAGCGGAGAAATTCAAGTAGAGTTCAATGCTAAAATGGTTAAGTAAAAACCATGAATCAGAAATTATCCAATGGTAAAACACAAGATATTTTTCTTAACACTCTAACTGCCACGTCAGTCAAAAAGACCTGACACCTAACTGTACACAACGGCCACAATGAAAATTATTAAAGTGTTCGCTGCAACCGCAACGATTTTTTGAAGTTGCACACATTTCATAGTAATAAAATAACATTTAGGTATAATTTTGTTTCAATTTTTTTTTCTCTTAGTGCCTTTTTGACTGACAACTAAATATTCGAAAAAAGCTTAAAACTGTCGTGGCAGTTAGAGTGTTAAAATCAAACACATTTTTAGTTACAAAATTAATTTGTATATTTGTAACTTAAGAATTCAAGCGTAACAAGTTAAAAAATAATTTTTCTGCATTAGAAAGGAAGCAGGCGATTTCGTTTTTCTTACCAGCTTCTGAAAACTGTCTTTAAAAAATTTTACTTCTAGGCGAAGATGCAAAACGGTTTTTTGAACCGAACCAAAAACCACTGAACCGTTGAAATTTGAGTGAACCAAAACCAAACCATAAACCGAACCACTGCGAAAAAAGATGGCCGACCCAACCAAAACCAGATTTAAAAAAAGATGGCCGAACTGAACTATAACCAAACCAGTTTCTGAAAAAAAAAATGCTGTAACCAAACCAAAATTCTGATGTTTTTTTAATGGTTTCGCGCGGATGAAATTTGAAATGCTAGAATTGAAAAATTCTTATTATTTTCTATTTTCTATCAGCCCTGTCATGTGCAAGGCCCAATTAACCATAGGGCTAATTGAGCTACAGCCCAGGGGCGCCATCGATCCGAGGCGATGAAATTTTGATTGCTTTTTTTTAATTTTCTTTATATTTAGCGTATCTGTAATTTAAGTTAGTACTGTGTTTTGAATTAAAGATTATTTTAAAAAATAAAATTGAATTTTTACAATAAAACTATGTAAGGGTGCAAAATTTTATTTAGCCCAGGGCGCTCAAACTTGTTAATACGGCTCTGGTCATGTGGAATGTTTTTCGACCAGAAAAAGTCTTGTTAATTTAATTCGCGGACATCCCAGATGGACGCACCCGATTTTTGAAATATCATAAATTTTTCCGTTACTTTCATGTTCTAGTGGCCTTATATATTTAAATTGTATTGTAGTAATCTAAAGAAATTATGTAAAAAAGTACAATTTTTTTTTCTTTTAATGCGATAAATCCCACATACTCGTATATCCAACGACTGATCGAATATTCGTTATGTTTGTTAAAATGCTATAATACGGGAAAAACTGATTAAAGTAAAAAAAAAAAAAGAATAAGAAAGAACTGGTCGGAAAAATGACTATTGTCACTTTAATATGATGTCTGCACGTACGTGGGTTCAAATCCGGGTCGCATCTCGATTTTTTTTCAATATTTTTGAGTTTTTCATATTTTTTTTTAATTCCAAATATGTAAAGTAATGGACAAAAAAGGTTTGATGCGAATTTTATCCTTAAATTAGGTAAAAATAGTGAATTAAATGTATATTAATAAACTACCAACGCATCTACTGTTGGAAGTTACTTTCAAACAAGAAATTTTTGCATTGGACATGGATCAGTGAAAACTGTCAATGAAAATAGAACCACCGTACTTTCAAAGCACTTTGAAAACTAACAGAAAAGCAATTTTCGCCAGCAGGCGGGCGACCAAAACCCACAATAAGAAAATTCAAAAATCCCACTATCGTCTAATAAGATTCCAATTTCGCACTGGAAATTAGATACAATATTTCCAACCGTTTTTTCTACCTTGCGATTCTATTGAAGCCTCGAACCGATTGGAGTGTGGAGAATTGAAAATGGAATTGATTTCCACCTCGACAAAGTTGTGTTCGAGCGATTCGTGGAAAGGCTAAAGAGACTTGGGCGCCAGTATGATGACAGCAGTCGTGGCCGAGTGGTTAAGGCGTCTGACTCGAAATCAGATTCCCTCTGGGAGCGTAGGTTCGAATCCTACCGGCTGCGATCTTTTTTGCTTTTTTTTAATACTTTTTTTTTTATTCCTCAGTTTTTTGATTAATGAACTTAAGGTCGTTAATTAAAATACTTTTGTAAACAATGAAAATATTTGAATATTGTTCTCAGCTGATGGCTGATCTATTTTTATTCATGGTTCATTGGATTCTTTAAATTCGCGGCGTCGCTTGTACACCAATTGGAATGTTTTTCACCTGACAAATGAATTTGTTTACAAAATGTTGTATTATTCTAAATTTAAATTAATAATCATTATTTGTCAGTGGCGTTTTATTGTGAATTATTGCCATTTGTTTGCGTGGGGTGTCTAATAGATATTGCTCTGAAAATACTTGGCGTTTTCAATATTGCTACAGGTTTAAGAATATTAAAAAAAATATGCAAAAAGTTTTCGCAAAAATAAGAGACAGAAAGCTTATCGTCAATTTATTCTTATCTTGTACCAAACGGCAAAACTGTAGTTTTGAGATAATCAACTTTTAAACTTTGAGGCGATATTGTGGAAAAACTGTCTCTTTTTCGAACAATTTTTCCGCAATTTCTTCTTGTAAAACTATTAACCTTGAAATTAATTTGCGGCAACAGATTTTCGTAGCAGCAACATTTTGAGAGTAACGGGATTTTCAAAAATTTCGTTTTCACCGCGCAAAACGAAAATTGGATCTACAAAAAAGCTACTTTTGGTTTTTTGCGTGAAGGAAATTGAAGATAATAATATTTGCCATATTTTTGCTTTCCACAAGAACTCCATATCTTGGACCGTTACCGAGATTTACCGTTATTTTTAAAAATTTAGTTTTCACCGTTTTTATCGAAAACTAACGGGTGTTTTATGGTGTTATGTAAGAAATGAATTAAAGGAAATAATAGTTTCCATTAGTTGTTTTTGACCGTTAATTTTTATCTTTATCCGTTTTCGAGATATTCTCATTACAGTGTGAAAAAATCGATTTTAGCAATTTCCTTGCAAACTAACGTTTCTTTCATACTGGTTGCTAGAACTCTGGGACCTGGCGCTTTTGAAAGAGGTTGGACCAAGACCCAACCCTCCATCATTAGTTGAAAAAGTCAAAAATTACGTTTGGTACAAGGTATCAATCAAGGGACGATATGTATAATTTTACAATACTCTTCCATATATTAGTTTGCGAATAAAAAAAAAATGCTTAGTCCACCTACGATAAAGCGCTACCTTTCTTATATTATCAGACCTTACATAACTTAGATTTTACACCTGGTAAAGTAACAGAAGGTCTGTCAGTCAAAATTCTCCCCGATGCGGGAAGGGGGTGGCAGGGGAAACGCGGGAGGGGGGTGAATTAGGGGTTTGGTGGTTGGGGTGGGGGGCGAGGCAATTTATAAATAAATATAAGTGGCAAGCGGATAAACGATTATTCAAATTTTTTTTTATTAGAACCCAAGTTTTGGACAATTAGACAACAATATTTTTCCTTAATTTGTTTTCTAACTTGGCTCTAATTAAAATCCATTAGACTTATGTTTTAGTTTTTTTTTCTTTTTTGACAAAGCCCCTATTTCTGTGGTCACAATGAAAAACCGCTTAAGTCGAGTTATGTATTTTTATACCCGTATGGTGAAACCAAAGGGTATATTAACTTTGCCTTACCGTTGGTAACGCCAAGATCCCGTCATCGCACAAACAAATGTATTACACCAGTGTGTTTAGAATGATAAAAATATTTAATTTCTGCATGTCCGTCCGTCTGTCTGTCTGTCCGTCTGTCTGTCTGTCCGTCCGTCTGTCTGTCTGTGGCGCGGATTGCGGGCGCACGGATTGAGCTAGAGACTTGAAATTTGGCACAGGTCCGTTTTTCATAAAATGCGAGGCTAAGTTCGTTAATGGGCAAAAATGGACCATTAGGGGGGGTACCCCCCATACGAACGAAATCGTTTTTTGTGAATATCTCAAAAACGGTGCATCTTATCAAAAAAGTCCAAGAACAAAAGTTATTTAGGATATGATTCTACATAAAACTCCCATACATCAAAATCCGATTGGAATAAATTTTAAAAAATCTTATTGGAAAGTTTGACTTCAAAGTGGAATTTTGTTATAACTGTTCGAATTTTGATACGAATATCACCATACGGGTCTCCAATGATTGCCAGATTGGCAATTATAGCTTTTGTTATGTTTAAAGGTTGGTGCATATTTGAATTCTCCATATCCAGTTCTATATTCTGTCAAAGTTTGGTTTTCATGCTGTACCCCGATGAGGAATGGCAGAGCAAAAACCATATAACCTAAGTCAGTTTTGCTTTACTATGGTTTTGGAAAAACTTATTCATAATATGGAAGAAACGCCTTTTTTATGATAACACTTTAACCAAATTGGATATTAAGATTCTTTTGAGTTTAAAGTAGTCTTTAATGTGTTTACTTCAAACTGGAAAACATTTTTCGTTTAAAAGAATAACCAATTTCTTCCAGAAATTAATCAAAACTTTAAAGGGCCCATAGAGACGGCCAACTTTGTTGCCAACCTGGTTGGTAGTTTTTACCACAGACGAGACGGAATGTTGGCAACCAAGTTGTCAACATCATTTATAACAAGATCCCGTCGACTTTAGGTGATTTCTCTAATTTTTCATTGTTTATAGTTTACTATATGGTTATAGGACAACTATAGGGGATATTTTGACTAGTGAAAAATGAGTAAGGATTTGTTTTGGTAGTGGTTTTAAACGAGTTGTGCGAAGCTGGACAACTCAATGCAACTGAGATTGGCAACCAGGTTGTAAACTTGCCTACAGACACCCCAACATGAACGCCAACATGCTAAGTTTTCAAATTTTTTTGATTTTACACCAACCTCGTCGACAACATGAAAAACCAACCGCCAACTTGGCCACAGACGTACAACATCGACTCCAACATTGCATGTTGGCGACCAGGTTGGCAACAAAGTTGCCCGTCTATGGGTCCTTTTAAACCCAAATTACTCAAAATACGCTTTTTCGACTTAAGCAGTTTTTCCTCGATTTATAAACCAAAATCAATAGGGTAATTGTCATTATGTCACTATTCTCGTGCCGTTATTTGTTCCCGCGTATATGTGTGTCTTAAGTGGAAAAACCATTTGTGAAAAATTTAGCCTTATAAATTGTAAAGGGTCTTTCAAAAAGGCCGCTCGAAGTTTGTTAGGTTATAGCGGCCATGTTGTTAAAGCAACATCTGTCAAATTTGTTGTGAATTGTTCAGTAGTGTATGGCAAATCACCATGGAAGGTTATAGCGTTGAACAACTTGTGCAAATCATCAAATCGCGTAAATTTCACCAAAAAAATCATCTTTGGCGACGAGCCTCATTTTTGGATGAATGGATATGTGAACAAGCAAAATTGTCGTGATACACCAGCATCAAATGCATCCCGAGAAAATCACTGTTTAGTACGGATTTTGGTCTGGAGGAATCATCGGTCCGTACTTCTTCAAAAACGAAATTGGCATTGCCATAACTGTCAACGGCGAGCGCTACAGATCGGCATTTTTATACATTTTCCGCAATATTCATAGAATTGGAAATTATGAAAGATACAATTTATATGGCGAAATTTTTGACAGCTGATTTGTTTTCCCACTCATTTATATAAATATGTTAGAGTAAGAATTACCCTATTATAAAAAGGCCTCCGTATGTTCGCTATAACTTGAGAACCACTGAATCGATGTGAACGAAATTATCGGGAGAGGGACCTTGGGACCTTGAAATTCGTTTTATCCGCTAATTTCATTCGATATTTTGCACAATATCGTGTAGCATAAAAATTTACCAAATGAATAAATTGGGAAAAAATGAAATACAAAAGAATTTTTCTCGAATTATGAAATTACAAAAAAGATCGCAGCCGGTAGGATTCGAACCTACGCTCCCAGAGGGAATCTGATTTCGAGTCAGACGCCTTAACCACTCGGCCACGACTGCTGTCATCAGCCTGGCGCCCAAGTCTCTTTAGCCTTTCCACGAATCGCTCGAACACAACTTTGTTAAGGTGGAAATCAATTCCATTTTAAATTCCCCACACTCCAATCGGTTGAAGTCTTCGATAGAGATGAATAATATTCCCTAGAAATTAAATTTACTTCCAGTGTTAGATGGAAATGAAAGTCGTCTTGTTGCTGTTGGAACTTTAAAATATTTGCATTTTTTTTTAAATATTTTTCTGACGACAAAACTAGATGCAATTTAATACCAAAAAAAAATTGAAAAAAAAAATTGTTACGCATCTAGCTATAGGAAATTGCGGAATAAGTCTAGGAAATCTTTTAACAAAATTGTTTCAATGTTTCTGGCAATTTGATATCTTATGGAATATAAATGACTTCAAAATCCAGTTAGAGTACTTCTCCCCCTCCCCCAAACCATTGAACACTTTTTTGTTTTTAGAATATGATTTTACATAGTGTTGTGGTGTTTAGATGGATAAGAAGTTTATGGATAATAATTAAACTGAAACTCGATTCACTTTTCTAATCTTTTCTTTATAAAACACTCTCTTTTCTTTATAAACGTATTTTCTTACAGTTACTTTTCTTTATAAAGACCTCTGATCTTTATTCACAATCTATTTTTGTTTACTTATAAACTGAGATTCTCTATTTAATAATCCTTTTATCCACTTACAAACTGAATTTCGGATTGCACTTTTTAAATAACTTATAAACTGAACTTCTATTTTAACTATTTTCTTTTCGACTATAATCTTTTTACTTTGGTCCAATCTTTTCGACTGACTTTTCAATATTCACTTAATTCACTTCTCACTGATCTTTACAAAATTTACTTAATTAATTACTCACTAACTACTTCTCTTCTTGACTACTCTTTTTCTACTTCCCGACTTCTCGGTTCAACTACTAAGTATTCACTGCTTACTCGTTAACTAACTGACTAACTAACTAACTAATTAACTAACTAACTAACTGCCGTCTACTCGTGTCGCTTGTCTTTTTACAACTCTCTTGGTCAAATTATTCCATACCAAAAATTGACCTCTTCCTTTGTTGAATCGAGTAGGGGTTCGGACCTACGTTAGCATTTCTAATCAATAACTTTACTTTCCCATGGGAAAATAGAAATATTAGGTCAATCGAATGTTGACACATCGTAACTTCAATAAGTCGATATTTGGAAATAGCAACGTTGAAATTTAGTCTTCGTTCAAAAATGAGACTTTGTTGCTTAACGACTTTCTTTTGAAAATACTATGTTGGCAATAATTTTTAGTAACTACAACGGTCACTGAACCATTCAACTTTCGAAATTCATTGCTTATAGCCGATGTTGTATGGCTAGATTTCGTAAATATCCGGTCTCGAATCTAATTCACTACAATAGCCGTTCCATACATCAAAATTTAACCGGTTCCTTCTTCAAAACTTTTGGAAAAATAACGTTAGCTATAACGGGTGCCTCCCATACAATTTTTTCTAAAAAAAAAACATTTCGTTGAAAATTTCTTGAAAACTAGGCTTTTGTAAGAAAATACATATAATCAAATTTAAAGGAAATAAAATTTTCTAGAGTTTTTGCTTTAACGGTTTTTACGTATCTCTGACGGTTCTCAACATATTTAAAAAAAAGAAGTTTTTTCAAAATCTCTCGAAAACTATGCGCTTTTATAAAAACCGCATTAATCAAATTTAGATTTTTGATAAAATATCATTGTTTACATATTTTTTCCCAAACTAAATATAAATAGATATTACAGAGAGGAGTTTTGTGTTGATCACAATTGATTTTTTTTTTTTGCTTTTTAGCGAAATATTTTAGGTTTTTTGATGAAAAACAAATTGTATAAAACTAAAAATAATTTTTTATTCACTTCAATTTAACCATGCACATGTCCTCACACAAAATCGACTTTTCCGCCAGTAATTTTAAAACAGCTTCAAGAATATTTTTTTAAACATTTAAATTTTATAGAACACCAACCGAAATCAATTCAAAGAAAATGTCTGACGAAGCAAATGAAATGTACGTCGAAAATCAAAAGAAATTGATGGAAGATATGCCAGATATTGATCCATCAACATTTCCAGAGCATATGAAATTACCCGATATGGACACGATTCTAAAAATGCTCGAGAATATGGATGGAGTTTCTGAAGAGGATAAGGAAAAACTACGGTCCGATTTGTTAAATCAAGGACTTGGCGGACTTGGTTCGAAATCTCGCCCCCGTTTTCCAGAAAGAAATGCCTATGATTATTATGTTTTCATAACTATGATCGCTCTAATCGTAATTGTTTTTGGTGAGTGTTTTTTATAAAGAAAGTTTTTCACAATTTTTGATGCAAATGAAGGGTATTTCAATAAAGACGCTCTCTCAATAAGGAGGCTCTTTCAATAAGGACGCTCTCTCAATAAGAACGCTCTCTCAATAAGGACGCTCTCTCAATAAGGACGCTCTCTCAATAAGGACGCTCGATTTTTAAATGTAAAAAAAAAACAAGTTGTGTGTGAGATATCCACTAATTTTTCAAAGATTATTTTATGGCATTAAGTATGGAATATAACATGGTTCAAATGTCCGCCGCGGCATTGTTTGGTGGCAAATCTGGCTGAATTTGCTGGATGTCGTTCGTTATGTTGGCTTTAAGGGCATCAATTGTTTGCGGTCTATTCGCATAGACCTGCAATTTAAGAAGAAGTCTAAATGCGATAAATCGTACTATCGCGGTGGCCAGTTCATGTCGCCGCGGCGCGAGATAACCATGCCCTGAAATCGCTCGTGCTGAATATCCATCGTGGCATACGCTGTGTGGCATGTACCGCCGTCCTGTTGGAACCACGTTGTCGGTCTTCATATCATCCAATTTAGACCACAAGTTACTTATCATAGATCTGTAGCGCTCGCCGTTGACGGTTATGGCAATGCCAGTTTCGTTTTGGAAGAAGTACGGACCGATGATTCCGCCAGACCAAAATCCGCACCAAACGGTGAATTTCTCGAGATGCATTTGGTGCTGGTGTATCTCGTGTGGTTTGGTATCGCCCCAAATCCGACAATTTTGTTTGTTCACATATCTATTCATCCAAAAATGAGTTTTTTTTTTTTTATAGTTCCAGCCAGAGCTTAGGGGAAGACCCTTTAATGCCGAAGCACAGCTCAGGATGGTCGCCAAAGATGATTTTTTTGGTGAAATTTGGGTAATTTGGTGATTTACACAAGTTGTTCAACGCTATAACCTTCCATGGTGATTTCCCATACACTACTGAACAATTCACAGCAATTTTGACAGATGTTGCTGTCACAACATGGCCGTTATAATCTAACAAACTTCAAGCGTCCTTATTGTAAGACCCCTTAATAATTTAACAACGCTGTATGAAATGTTGGAACTATAAAAGGTGTATTTGACCTTCAAACTTATTGAATAAAAGTAACAACACCAAAAAAAATATGATTGCAAGTAATTCCTCCTTTCAAAGGCCTCACTCAATCGTCAATACTGGTGAATTCTGTTATCAATATTTCAATTACACCTCGTAAACTAACAATTGAAATGTATTTATTCAATATTCGTTTACAAATCAACATTTTTTATCAATAAATTCATAATGATATATGATTAAATACCTAATCAAATGTCGATAATCAAATATCTCGATATCTTACCTGGAAAACTCTATATTAAATAATAATAAAAAAAAGTCTTTAAGCAATCTCTGGCGACACTTTCGCAATATGTTATGTTATTCCATTTCACTTGAACTACACACAACGTGAACAATTTTGTTTTTGTATTAAATTTATGAAATTTGTGAAATTTTACAGAAAATTTATTATTTATTTGAAAAAGATCTACTTGGGTATGGTACAATTTATGATTGACAAATGTTGGGATATTTACATGAAACATCGCTCAATTACTGAAATGTGACCATTCGTGGAAGGTGTCCATAAAATATCTGATGTATAAAATTCATTTTATATTTTCGCTCAGTTGTTGATAACGTTTTATGAAATTTAATTGGACTGTCGACATCAAATCATATTGTCTCGATTGCAACACACTAATTTGGTTTATAAAATCTTAAGGTGAAAAGTTTAACTTGTCCAATT
This sequence comes from Chrysopilus asiliformis, assembly GCA_964034945.1. Lineage (NCBI taxonomy): Eukaryota > Metazoa > Arthropoda > Insecta > Diptera > Rhagionidae > Chrysopilus > Chrysopilus asiliformis. The sequence goes on along the minus strand of OZ035961.1, from coordinate 81,817,608 downwards.
TCTCCATTTGCTCAGTGACTTCTGGTAAGTTCATTAGTTTATCATCTTTCATTTATAATGAAGACATTCTAGCTATCAGTGTTAAAAAAAACGATCTCCGAATGTGCATTTGAAATTTATTTGAAAAATTTAGTGAATTTTAAAGTGGTTCATCCAACCGGTGTTTCATTGGATTTGCATAGTTTTCAATCAAATTCCTGTTGATAGTTGGCTCCTTTTGTCGCACTTTAGAATTCTGTTCATCTTCAAAATTCAGATTCTAACTAGCGGCAAAAAGAGTAAACCTGAAATTTTCCATACATCAAATTCAAACTCAGTTGTTTAAATTAAAAGTTATTTATTTAATTTAATAATAATAAAAGCATTAACTATTTTCTCAAGTGTTAAATGTGAAAAATATTTTTCACTGTCTGACGAATTGTTGAATTAAAAACGAGCTATTATTGCTCCAGGATACAGTACTGAAATATCAAAATATTTGTTGACGCGAACTGTTTCCTCATCAGGGGTGACAATTCGTGTTCTATTCAAAAAGGAAAAAAAATCTTTTCATTTGATTATCATAAATAATCCCATTATACTCTGATATATCATAGTGAAGTATATTAGACTTTATATACCGTTTGTAACGCATCGAACCAATTGTTGAACATAAAAATTAACTACACCAGCGTGTTTGGCATGACAAAAGACTTTGAATTCTGCATATCCGTCCGCCGGTCCCTCCATCAACACCATAGAAAGGATTGAGCTAGAGATTTGAAATTGTGTAAAGTTGCGTTTCTCGTAAGTTCTTGAACGGGCAAAATTGGACCATTACCAAATTCGACCGCGACAAAAGAAACGGTTTTTTTTACAATTTTCTCGAAAACGGTGAGTCGCATTGAAAAATTTATAAAGATAAAGTGTTTAGAATATGATTTTACATAACGTATCCATACTTCAAAATCCAATCGGACCTCTGCTTCCCCCCTCTCTCATACAAATGGATTACTTTTTTCCTGTTTTCTCCAAAACGGTGCATAGTATCGAAAAATTTATAGAGACTAAATGTGTTTTAAAGATTATTTCACATAACAATTTCGTACATCAAAATCCAATCATATCATTCTTCCCTCTTCTCCCATACAAATGGATTTTTTTCGCCAAAATTTTGTCTGCCTTCATATAGAGTATTTGACGATTGGCCCCACGCAATTGTAGCTTTTCTCATGTTTTTATTCCGCAATGCGATTCTGTTGTGAATTTTCTGAAGTTGGCGTTGAATACCTTGTATATAAATTACGAGCCGTTCTTATATTTAGTATTAAACATTTGAGTAATTCTAATTCTATTTTTCCAAACTGTGATTAAGAATTGGATCATATCGAAATATGCATTTTTTTATATAGAATGAGTGGCGCCGAATTTTAAAATTGAACTTTTTGTCATATTTATCGAAAAAACTATTTTTGTTTTATTGTTTACAGAATATTATTCGAACTGAGAAAAATGTGTAATTTTTCTGTGTTTGTTTGCCCAAAAATTGATATCACATTTTGGTCTTAAAATTTAAGAAAACAAAAGAAGAATTTAGAATGCAAATAAAAATTTTCACGCTTTGATCTTGAATTCTAGAATTGAGTCGATTTTCAGTTCAATTTTGTTCTGAAATTTACCGTGTCGCTCTTTTCTAAAAACTATATTTTTATCTATCTCTTACCAACGTAAAATCACCATTTACAATTTCAAGCTCAATTTTAAAAAGATTTGTTCTTATGTGGGATATTGCTTTAATGTATAAGCATTACAAATCCAATTTAAACTCATTACATAACCTCAAAGTTTCATTTTTCTGACTGAAACTTTGAGGTTTCATTACATAACCTCAAAGTTTCAGTTTTACGTATAGACACGTTATTTACAAAACAAAAGAGTTTTTTTTATGTAATTATATCCAGTTTTTACACACATTTGTTACACTGTAGAAAATGAATTTGAATTTAAACCGAAAAATGGGGTAAAAACGGGGTAAATTTGCAAAAACGTCGTAAAATTTCGAAAAAAAAATCAGAATTTAGCTCGCACACCATTTAAGTTGTAAAATCACCCAAAAAACATTAATCTTACACTAGAAATAGGGTAATTTTAAACCTTGCGTAAAATTTCGACCAATATTCGTATTTTTACTCTCATTTTGGTGTAAAAACACGCTCGCAGTGTATTTTTGCATTATTGTACGGACAGTTTAACCTTAACCTTATAATTCGCATAAGGTTTGTGGCATCGGAGTATAAATACTCGAATCGAGTTTTACTCTACCAAAGTCCTGTGTGGCGCCTGCCACATGGCAGACATGCCCGGGAAATTTGGATGTGAAAACATCCGCAAAAATAATATAATATTTTTGTTTTTGCAGACCGTATAAGCAAATCTGGCTGAATTTGCTGGATGTCGTTCGTTATGTTGGCTTTAAGGGCATCAATTGTTTGCGGTCTATTCGCATAGACCTGCAATTTAAGAAGAAGTCTAAATGCGATAAATCGTACTATCGCGGTGGCCAGTTCATGTCGCCGCGGCGCGAGATAACCATGCCCTGAAATCGCTCGTGCTGAATATCCATCGTGGCATACGCTGTGTGGCATGTACCGCCGTCCTGTTGGAACCACGTTGTCGGTCTTCATATCATCCAATTTAGACCACAAGTTACTTATCATAGATCTGTAGCGCTCGCCGTTGACGGTTATGGCAATGCCAGTTTCGTTTTGGAAGAAGTACGGACCGATGATTCCGCCAGACCAAAATCCGCACCAAACGGTGAATTTCTCGAGATGCATTTGGTGCTGGTGTATCTCGTGTGGTTTGGTATCGCCCCAAATCCGACAATTTTGTTTGTTCACATATCTATTCATCCAAAAATGAGTTTTTTTTTTTTATAGTTCCAGCCAGAGCTTAGGGGAAGACCCTTTAATGCCGAAGCACAGCTCAGGATGGTCGCCAAAGATGATTTTTTTGGTGAAATTTGGGTAATTTGGTGATTTACACAAGTTGTTCAACGCTATAACCTTCCATGGTGATTTCCCATACACTACTGAACAATTCACAGCAATTTTGACAGATGTTGCTGTCACAACATGGCCGTTATAATCTAACAAACTTCAAGCGTCCTTATTGTAAGACCCCTTAATAATTTAACAACGCTGTATGAAATGTTGGAACTATAAAAGGTGTATTTGACCTTCAAACTTATTGAATAAAAGTAACAACACCAAAAAAAATATGATTGCAAGTAATTCCTCCTTTCAAAGGCCTCACTCAATCGTCAATACTGGTGAATTCTGTTATCAATATTTCAATTACACCTCGTAAACTAACAATTGAAATGTATTTATTCAATATTCGTTTACAAATCAACATTTTTTATCAATAAATTCATAATGATATATGATTAAATACCTAATCAAATGTCGATAATCAAATATCTCGATATCTTACCTGGAAAACTCTATATTAAATAATAATAAAAAAAAGTCTTTAAGCAATCTCTGGCGACACTTTCGCAATATGTTATGTTATTCCATTTCACTTGAACTACACACAACGTGAACAATTTTGTTTTTGTATTAAATTTATGAAATTTGTGAAATTTTACAGAAAATTTATTATTTATTTGAAAAAGATCTACTTGGGTATGGTACAATTTATGATTGACAAATGTTGGGATATTTACATGAAACATCGCTCAATTACTGAAATGTGACCATTCGTGGAAGGTGTCCATAAAATATCTGATGTATAAAATTCATTTTATATTTTCGCTCAGTTGTTGATAACGTTTTATGAAATTTAATTGGACTGTCGACATCAAATCATATTGTCTCGATTGCAACACACTAATTTGGTTTATAAAATCTTAAGGTGAAAAGTTTAACTTGTCCAATTTCTCCATTTGCTCAGTGACTTCTGGTAAGTTCATTAGTTTATCATCTTTCATTTATAATGAAGACATTCTAGCTATCAGTGTTAAAAAAAACGATCTCCGAATGTGCATTTGAAATTTATTTGAAAAATTTAGTGAATTTTAAAGTGGTTCATCCAACCGGTGTTTCATTGGATTTGCATAGTTTTCAATCAAATTCCTGTTGATAGTTGGCTCCTTTTGTCGCACTTTAGAATTCTGTTCATCTTCAAAATTCAGATTCTAACTAGCGGCAAAAAGAGTAAACCTGAAATTTTCCATACATCAAATTCAAACTCAGTTGTTTAAATTAAAAGTTATTTATTTAATTTAATAATAATAAAAGCATTAACTATTTTCTCAAGTGTTAAATGTGAAAAATATTTTTCACTGTCTGACGAATTGTTGAATTAAAAACGAGCTATTATTGCTCCAGGATACAGTACTGAAATATCAAAATATTTGTTGACGCGAACTGTTTCCTCATCAGGGGTGACAATTCGTGTTCTATTCAAAAAGGAAAAAAAATCTTTTCATTTGATTATCATAAATAATCCCATTATACTCTGATATATCATAGTGAAGTATATTAGACTTTATATACCGTTTGTAACGCATCGAACCAATTGTTGAACATAAAAATTAACTACACCAGCGTGTTTGGCATGACAAAAGACTTTGAATTCTGCATATCCGTCCGCCGGTCCCTCCATCAACACCATAGAAAGGATTGAGCTAGAGATTTGAAATTGTGTAAAGTTGCGTTTCTCGTAAGTTCTTGAACGGGCAAAATTGGACCATTACCAAATTCGACCGCGACAAAAGAAACGGTTTTTTTTACAATTTTCTCGAAAACGGTGAGTCGCATTGAAAAATTTATAAAGATAAAGTGTTTAGAATATGATTTTACATAACGTATCCATACTTGGATTACTTTTTTCCTGTTTTCTCCAAAACGGTGCATAGTATCGAAAAATTTATAGAGACTAAATGTGTTTTAAAGATTATTTCACATAACAATTTCGTACATCAAAATCCAATCATATCATTCTTCCCTCTTCTCCCATACAAATGGATTTTTTTCGCCAAAATTTTGTCTGCCTTCATATAGAGTATTTGACGATTGGCCCCACGCAATTGTAGCTTTTCTCATGTTTTTATTCCGCAATGCGATTCTGTTGTGAATTTTCTGAAGTTGGCGTTGAATACCTTGTATATAAATTACGAGCCGTTCTTATATTTAGTATTAAACATTTGAGTAATTCTAATTCTATTTTTCCAAACTGTGATTAAGAATTGGATCATATCGAAATATGCATTTTTTTATATAGAATGAGTGGCGCCGAATTTTAAAATTGAACTTTTTGTCATATTTATCGAAAAAACTATTTTTGTTTTATTGTTTACAGAATATTATTCGAACTGAGAAAAATGTGTAATTTTTCTGTGTTTGTTTGCCCAAAAATTGATATCACATTTTGGTCTTAAAATTTAAGAAAACAAAAGAAGAATTTAGAATGCAAATAAAAATTTTCACGCTTTGATCTTGAATTCTAGAATTGAGTCGATTTTCAGTTCAATTTTGTTCTGAAATTTACCGTGTCGCTCTTTTCTAAAAACTATATTTTTATCTATCTCTTACCAACGTAAAATCACCATTTACAATTTCAAGCTCAATTTTAAAAAGATTTGTTCTTATGTGGGATATTGCTTTAATGTATAAGCATTACAAATCCAATTTAAACTCATTACATAACCTCAAAGTTTCATTTTTCTGACTGAAACTTTGAGGTTTCATTACATAACCTCAAAGTTTCAGTTTTACGTATAGACACGTTATTTACAAAACAAAAGAGTTTTTTTTATGTAATTATATCCAGTTTTTACACACATTTGTTACACTGTAGAAAATGAATTTGAATTTAAACCGAAAAATGGGGTAAAAACGGGGTAAATTTGCAAAAACGTCGTAAAATTTCGAAAAAAAAATCAGAATTTAGCTCGCACACCATTTAAGTTGTAAAATCACCCAAAAAACATTAATCTTACACTAGAAATAGGGTAATTTTAAACCTTGCGTAAAATTTCGACCAATATTCGTATTTTTACTCTCATTTTGGTGTAAAAACACGCTCGCAGTGTATTTTTGCATTATTGTACGGACAGTTTAACCTTAACCTTATAATTCGCATAAGGTTTGTGGCATCGGAGTATAAATACTCGAATCGAGTTTTACTCTACCAAAGTCCTGTGTGGCGCCTGCCACATGGCAGACATGCCCGGGAAATTTGGATGTGAAAACATCCGCAAAAATAATATAATATTTTTGTTTTTGCAGACCGTATAAGCCGAGAAATTCTAATACCATTTTCGGTGTAATTTTAAACAAAAAATGTCGTAAAATTACACCTTTAAGAGCCTGTTCACATTGGTTGAAATAGTCCGCCTAAATAGGACGGATGAAATATTGCTCATGTTCAGATTGAGACTATTTGAACCAGTAGCTGTGAGCAATCAGACTGTCGTGAAACATTTGGGAAACGGAACATTTCTAAAGAATTGCAAGTAATACGTGGCTGCCTCTTGCTCTGCGACGTGTTGCATCGACGACGACCGAAACAATAATGACAATGGAACACATTCAGTGTGGCAACCAACCAATCAGAGCACGACAGGCGGAACTCTGAGAATGGAGTTTTTAGTTTTGAGGATGATTTTCCTATCAGCAGTCCCACTTCCTCACCTTGCCCTAATGTTGCCAGTTTCTGTCCTATTTAGGCGGACTATTTCAACCAATGTGAACAGGCACTAAGACGCGGTTTTGCTACCAAATAGGAGGAAAATTACAACAAAAATGTGGTAATTTTAAACATCCATGTCGTAAAATTACACCCGTATTGTACTTTTACTTCTTATTTAGCTTAAAGTTCCCCCGTAAAAGAGGCTTTTGTACGTCACAAAATTAGTAAAAATGCATAGCTTTTAAGCCATTACGACTCGGTGTAATTTTACCCCTATTATCGTAGGAAAATGGTTTCCTACGATAATAGGGGTAAAATTACAATAAAATTTTCTAGAGTGTATATAGAAAAGCAAAAATTTTCGCCGTTCGCTATATAGAGATGCGAATGTGAAAACGCTGTTCGCGATACTGGACGTTCGTTATATAGGTATACGTTATACTGGACATCCACTGTATTACATTTAGTTAAATTTTTATATGAAATTTATTAGGAATAACTTCTTATCTCATATCACCCAATAATACTGCCTCGATAAAATATGGTTTACAATTCGGTGAATTTCTATAATCCCCATAAACCATCCAATTGACTGATAACTGAAGACTTTCAATGTAATTTTTATATATAAAAAAATATAAAAATATGTGACAAAGTCAGCTCTCAAAAGATAAAAATAATAATAAAATAATATCATGAAATTTTCCTACAACTATTGTATCAAATATATATCCCGGAATAAATTTAAAAAATCTTTTGTTAGTCTTATGGGGTTTTTCGATGGATTTCTGATTGTTTTCTGACCTTTCTTTCAAGTTTTTTAATCATTATGTATTTGGTATCTTAAGTATTTTAAATGGAATATAAGTTGCTTTGTTCTTAGTGCACATTTCTTTTATTTCGCAATTTCCGATAGTTGATAAAATTGTTTTCAGGGAATTTCATGTTATTTTTTTGTTTGCTTTTGATAGCTCATTTTGGGATAAATCGCATATTTTTAGAAGTCTTTAAATTCTCTTTTTATTTTTTTAAATTTAGAGTGCTGAAATTAATGGAGAATTCGAATCACAAAGTTAGAGCGTGCTCTACTATGGAAGCGAAGAATGCCTAATTTATTCAAAACAATTTTGTTAGAATAAATTTGTCAAAATTTTCTTTTCGGATCAAAATCTAGGTAGAGCAATTTTCGAGCAAAAAGAGCAGGAGTGGTATTCCGTAATTTGTTTCAAGCGCTTGCTAGTTAAACTATGCGCTTGTTTCGAGTTAGAAGAAAAAGTAGTATTCGCTGTCTCTGTTTCGACAAAAATAAATGTCAGGGCGATACAGAGATAGCGAATATCGCTTTTTCTTCTAACTCGAAACAAACGATTAAGACAAGTTTCGGAATACCACTCCTGGCCATTCACATAAGACTTTATCATTTTGTTGGATTATTTGTATGCCCGTTTTTTAACTAAAATTGAAAGTAAAATTTTCTAGCCTAATCAATTGTCCGAGTATTTTATTAAAAGTACTGTATTTTTTCTAATTTTTTCCAAATATGGGAAGGAGACACCCAAAGGAAGTATTGTTCATATATCCCCCGTAATATTCTCCCTCTAATAGCATTCACTAATTGTAAATATATCAGGCCAAGGGGTAAGAATAAGGAGAAGGAGATGGTAATTGTTTTGAGATAATATCTGTGCAAAAAGCCAAACCATCTTAACTCGATTTTCTGGCATAGCCACAGTCATCTGTATTAGCATATCAAGACAAATCACTTTGTTTTCGCCTGAAAATCGACTTAAGACGTTTTGGCTTTTTACCACAGATATGTTCTCTAAAGAGTTTTCTATCCTATGCAAGATAAAAGCATGAAAAATAAGATAAAATAAATATTTGTATCGCTTTTATTTCTGATAGACAGTATTATTTACTATACTCTAACACTTGTGTCGGAGGCATTTTTTAATTACAGAGCATTTTATCGAGCTATTTGATATCTCGAATATTTTCAAACACTTCGAACTTCTCTATCTCGTATATCCGATAACTCGAATTTTTGTCTATCCCCTTTAAATTGTACAGAATCCAATAAAAAAATGGGTCAATTCTATTCGGGTAAGACTTGGTGCCATAATTATTGGAATCAATCCTATTTCAAATAAGAATGTCGCGCATATATAAAGGAGAGAGTCCAACAATCAATGGAGACATTACAACGTTTTATAGGATTCATTCCTTTCATTTTAGGATTGAGTCCCTTACAAAAGGGAATGTTCCCCAGTTTTTTGTCGTAACATGTCTAACATATACAGTAATCTTTTCCATAATTTTGTGAATGATTACACAAAAAAAGAATACGACAATCTTTTTGTTGGGATGTGTCCAAAAAAATTTGGGAACAGTCACAATTTTTTTTATAGGAATGTTTCCCATATTTGGCCACTATACCGTTTTTCCCCATTAATATGGGATTGGAGCATGCAATTTTGGTGGAACGGTTCCCATATGTTTTTCAGTGCGCATAAAAATTTACAAAATCGGTCAATAAATTTAATCATTGACTAAGACAAGAGAAACGCTCGATAGGCTCGAGCTCCCCTCCGACCCTTTTCTTGCATATTAGTGCAGGCGCGCACCGCGATGGCACGTATTTAAAAAAAAACCTCAAAACACTAGGATTTCAGCGTGCACGGAAGTATTTACAATAGATTTAAGGAGAAAAACGCAAGTAGTAAATAAGTAAGTTGAAATTCACTTCGTGGTCAGCTTCCATTTCGGTTTGTACCCATTTTAAAAACCAAAATTGCCACTTTAGCAGCATTCAATATGCTTGCCAAAGTGGTGCGCGTCTGCACTTATGCTGTTAAGTGGAATCCGAATGACTGCAAAAGTCAAATAGAGTTAATAGCGATACTTTCACTAGAATTGTCTATAATTTGCTTGTAGATAATAAAAGAAATACTTTGTCTCGCTTTTTAACTTCTTAAAACCATGTTATATCAATGAAATTTTGTTAAAATCGGCAAATTCGCCCAAACAACGTGAAACACAAAGTTCAATCACCAAACCTACAATGAACCCCGAACTTGTTTGTTCTATGACCCGAACAAAATAAATCTTTCTTCGATTGGATTTCTACAGCATGTGCGGAAAGTTATCTATTTATAGTTTTTCCGGCACAAATTTCTCATTTTATTGTTTCCATACATGATCGTTTTTTCAGCCTCCAGACGCCACAAGTCAACAAAAATCGTTTTAAATTTCGATCATTGTCACTTTTTCTCAATTTCTTTCTACCACTTCGATATTTTCCTTCCTTCAGCCAAAGTCTTCCAAATCTTTGATTCAATAAAACTATTAACATTTACAGTCATTCCTGATCTAAAAGTGCTATTCTGAAATTCCAGAGGCAAATGTATGTTTGCTTTTTTTTCTTGATTTCTAGAACAAATTTATTTTTACCTCATTGGAGAAAATTCTGGCCAAATCAGCTTATCTTAAGTGCCTGCTTAGTTTGGAATTATTAACTCGAATTTAAAAGTGTATTGCATATTAATGCTGTAATAAAATATTAATGAAAATCTCCTGGCGACTAATTGATAATAAAAATTCTGTTCAAGTGCGAATTGAAAAATTCCCCACGAAGTACTAATGCTTTTTATGCGAATACATACACGCAAATATCTGATATTTAGCACTTTGTACAATTTTAGAATTCGATATTCACGCCTTTTCCCTACACCCAACATTTGTTCTTACTTGTTTCGATCGGCCTCCTGTGTTCATAAATTCAGACACAAACTGGTACCATCCGCGTTCAATATTTATCTTTGCATTATAATTAGAATTATGTTATTGTTTTGATACTTTTCCAATTCATACAAGTGCTTAATGCCGATCGTGTGGTGCCACACAGAAACTGAAATTCGCCTTAATAAATTTTTGACTAGCTATTCCGTTTATTTACAATTTTCATATTTTCATACTAATTAAGTGAAACTACGATATAAAGCGTGAAATTTGATTTTAACATTTCGATCAATAAAACTTATGGCAAATTAGAATCATAGATTTAGAGCATGATCTACTCTGGAGTCGAAGAGTGTCTAGTTTAATCAATAAAATTTTGTTAGAAAAAATATGTCAAAATTTTCTATTCGATTTAAAATTTAAATCGTACAATTTTCGAGCAAAAAGAGCAAATCATTCGAATACGCCATTAAGTGCCGTTTGCACCAACCATAACTTAATTTTTTAAGAATAATACGCGCAAACGGGCCTAAATCGTGTTAAAGATATTCGAAACATTAGAAATTAAGATTTTGTATTAACACTTAACGGACGGGTCGAATCTGCTCTGCTTTTCTCGGTTTCCGGGCAATTTTTAAGGAAATTAAATAAACATACATGTATGATTTTGAACCGTTATGGTTTTGACTAAAATTTCAAGCAAAAACGTAAATCTACGTGGCCCGTCCGTTAAGTGTTAAGAAACTAGCAGTTACCAAAGATGAATCATAAACCACAGCCCAAGAAGAGCTTTTTATACTCAGGGTATTCACAATCCTCTTTTAATTTTCGGTATTCGGTATTTTCGGTAATATTAAAAGACTGAAAATATTCTGCGGTGAACATCCCACAGCACAGATTTGAAAACAGCGCTTTTATTTGATACGTGGCCAAATCATGAACTGCGAATTTGATTGTAAAATATGTCACATACCTTTAAATCCATGTTTGATGTATTCTTTTGAATTTCTATTGTGGCAACGGCTATCAAAATTGAAAAAAATTGCATCAGTCCGATGAGATTAACAAAAATCCAGCGAGAAAATTTGACAACTAAAAACATTACTAGCGCCACTCGCGGTTGATTCTTGATACCGAATAACCGGGCCGGAAAACACGACTCAATGCATGTCTACAATTACCGAATCTGGTAATTCATTTTTCCATGAACCAAGTTACCGTCTCGGTAAAAATCTGTTAAATTTGACTTAATTACCGAGCGGTAAAATTACTCGCAATTTAAAAGAGGACTGTGAATACCCTGACTATATATGATAGGAGTATATTAGATTTAGTATACCGTTTGTAACGCATCGAACCAATCATCGAACACAAAACTGCACTACACCAGGGTGTTAGGGATGACAAAAGATTCTGATTTCCGCATGTCCGTCCGTCTGTCAGTCTGTTTATTCGTCTGTCTGTCAGTCCGTTCCATAACTTTCGAAAGGAATGAGCTAGAGACTTGAAATTTTGTATAATTGGGTTTCTCGTAAATGTCTATCCAGCGCAAGAGAGGGTAGGAGGAAGGGGAAGGTCCGAAAAGGCCAAAATTATCGTAGCACACTTTATGGACAGCCCCTGACTGCAAATTTTGATTTTTGAGTGACAAAAATCTTTGAGTGTAGTGGAAATTCAAACCCCTGTAAAATTTTTTTTACGAACGGAACTTTAAGTATATTTTTAACACGTTGACTGCCACCATGGAAGCGGTCCCAGAAGCCAGTAGACTTTTTATGAATTGTTTTGAAATTATATTATTTGTATAAATTTCCTAGATCTACCCCAATATACCACTTGTGGTTCCACATTGGACACACAAGCAAACAAATATTTGAAGATCTTTTTAGGGGACTTAAAAACATGGAAATCCTGCTCCCAAAATTCACATATCGCCTTATTGACTGAACTTCGTATAACGCATTTATTGAACTTCTATATTTTTCTCTGTATCAGTGGTGCACTCACAAGAATTTTTTTAGGAGGAAGGATAGAAAAGCCAACTCCAATAAAAAATTTAATTAAATGCATATATTTTAAAAACAGATTCGATAATCTGTAGCGGCAATGTAATTTATCTCAAACTTACTAAAAAAGAAATGCGCCACAGACAAAACTTTTACAGGTCGAAATATTTCTTTAAATTGAATGTTACACGGTACCCAACGAAGAGTAACACCCCCTAGGGGCGCCACTGATATGTTTTAAGTAGAGTCTCAAAATTACATTAAATATTACCCCAAAATGATGTCCAAACAAATTTCTTCATCAGCTAACATATTTTTTTTTCGTCTGACATTCACCAAGTTAAACAAATTTTTTTTGTTTAAATTACCATCTGGCAACTCATTGTTGTCTGGTTGTTTTGCAATTTTCACATTTTTATCGCCCAACAATGACGCACGCTCTATCAATTTTTTTTTGCCAAATATGTTTATCAACCTGATAAAAAGCTGCACAAAATGGCAAATAAAAAAGCAATTTTTTCTATTTCTTTGACTCCAGTTTTTGAATGGATTACATTTGAAGGTCATTTTAATGAAATTTACTGCTAATTAGAAAATAATCAAAACCGTTTACTGGCAAATCGAAATAGAAATACATGTTGGGGTATTAAAGGCCACAGTCACCGAATAAATAAAAATCACGTTCAATTTGTAAGAATAATTCGGCGTCCGTTAAATGAACATATTTACAGATGCTTTGATTATGCAACATAAGAAATAAAGTGGTAGCATAAGAAACGACAAAAGTGTAAAATGGTAATGGGTAAACATCCTGCCTGATATAATTTATGTAATAATTTCTGTAAACCACAACCAAATTTTCTTTAAAGCCTGAGTTATATTGCGACGACAAGGCGACACGAGACGTCGACAAGACTCGCGCGACATTGTCGTTATCGTCATCCAAGTTACATTACCAGAGCTGCGAGCACGCGACAAACAATCTTATAACCTAACAAATTTTTTTGAAAGTAAAAGATGAGAGTGCAGAAAGTAAAAAAAATATTATTATATGCTACTATGGATAATTTCCGCATTTTGATAAAATTGCAAATTTTTCACCAAAAGAGAGCAACTCAAACACAATTAACCTAACCAAACAATTCAACTGTCATTAGATGTCGTCGCGATCAAAGTTGAATTTTTCAAACTTTGGTGGCGTTGTATTGTCGCTGTCGTCGCAATGTAACTCAGCCTTCATGCAGTTTTTTGACGATTTTTTAGTCGCTTGTTCTAATTTTCGCTAAAACGAGATCGCTAAAACTTTGATATTTTATTCAAAATATAAAAAAAATTTCAAGAAAAATACAAAAAATCACAATAAAAAAATTGTAGTAATCACTAATTCTGACTAAACTTCTTTTCCCCTCAAGGTCAGTGGTAAAAAGATTTCCTCTAATACTTTTAAGAAAATCAAATACATTTTTTGTGACACTTTCGGTTTATATAAGAACCACTTTTTTGTGATAAGAAACCAAGATTTTTATTTTGTTGAAAATTATTCCAATTTACGAAATTCTGTACTGTTGATTCTTTTGCCAAAATCATCAGATCTCTTGATTTGAACATGACCTCCTCAGTCCATTATTCATTCATCCACATTCTTCATTTAGGGACGCATATTTTATATTGCGTCTACTAGATAATAAAGAAAAATTAAATGCAGTTGAAATTTATTTTAACGGTATAAGAGGGACCAAAAAATTTGACTGCCTGATCGTTATATCCATTTTATGTTATAACCCGACAAAAAAGTACCTACCTTATTTTAAGTTTCGATGAAACAGAAATTGTGATTTTATTCATGCGCTTTCATTAAAATGACACTTGCAGACATAATTTTTCCGACCATTTTCGCCCAAGATATCAAAAAAATTCTGACAAATACTCTCTCCGCGGGAAATGTCAATGGCAGACCAAAAAATAATCGCAATTTATGTTTTTATGAGCTGAGCTTAAGTCGGGATCTGAAAATGTTAAAGAGGTTTTACTAAAATTTCAATTTCATTTACCCACCACATCATAGAAGAACCAAGAAAATCAGTATTGAGGTTTCAATGTACTTCAATGTAAAAAAAATGTTTGCCCCCCGAAACAATTCCTGCGGACACCCATGGCTTGTGACAACATAAAATCCAGTCAATGATTTTTTAAATTTTGCAGTATTAGCTAAATACTCATTAAAAATGAAAATAGCGTAAAAAGTAGCTCAAAAGGAATTCGAACTAAAATTAGCAGCATAGCGCAACAGCCTAGAGCTGGAGCAAAAACCTTATAGAGATACTATCAGACCCGTCGTTGCCAGGTTAAAATTTTTTTGCACATTTCTTTGCAAAAAAAAATTGAAATCTCTTAAGAAAAAAAATTTTATTCAGGACTCTGTACGCCGAATTTTTGACATTTCAACATTAAATTCGTCATCAGTAAAGCCTCCGAACATCAATTTTTCCGAGGAAAATGGGAAAAAATACATTTACGTTATCCTTCCGTTACGAATAATACCCGCATCAGATTCGTGCTCAGCGGCCCCGAAAGCCCCTTAATTTGCCAGTTTTACCTCTTATGAAAAATTCTAGTATCAGATTCTTAATCAAAGACCCCGAAAATCCACGACGAGTGACATTTTTCAGCATCCAAGGCAAAAATCTAGATTTTAAAATGCCTATTCACCCCCTGTTTATCCCTTGCAGGATGAAACTTCGAAAAATAAAATCCCCGCCTTGGTGAGCGTCTACGTCACAGAAGGAACATAATGTGAAAATTTCAAGTTTCTAACTCCAGGGGTTTAGGCTGGGTGTTGATGAGGCACTCAGTCCGTAAACAAATGAAGATAAACATTTTTATATATACAGGGCTATTTGATTCGGAGCCCTCCTGTTTCCTAGTCCCAGTCGTAATCAATTTAATTTGAGTGTTCCTAATATTTACTATCAAGTGATGTGCTACTTTTGGTACGTATACCTTTTGGGTTGATGTACTTTTAACTTGCGATTTTGCTATCAAGCGAGACACAAATGCATTGACGATGACATTTATGAAAACTTTTACTTGCGAGCGATAAATTCTACCGAGGATGTACCCAGTGGCGTAGCGAGGGTTCATGGCGCCCGGGGCGGAAGTTAAATTTGCCGCCCTAAAATGATTTTTCTATTACTGACGTTTCCACCGAAAAATCCATATTTTGAAAATGACGCGTACTTCGATTGGCGTGTCGTTTACAAGTAAAGTTTTTGTTGATAGGCAAATGTCGACCAATAATTCGTCTCTTGTTGAAAACGACACGATAATCATAAAGAGGATGAATACCAATTAGCACCACATTTTTTAAATATCAATTGTATCACTCTTTTTATACCCGTATGGTAAAACCAATGGGTATACTAACTTTGCCTTACCGATTGTAACGCCAAGATCCCGTCATCACACACACCAGTGTGTTTATAATGATCAAAAAAGTCGATTTCTGGATATCCGTCCGTCCGTCCGTCTGTCTGTCTGTCCGTCCGTCTGTGGCGCGTATTGCGGACCCACGGAAATTTTGCACAAAGCCGTTTTTCCTAAAATGCGAGGTAAAGTTCGTTAATGTGCAAAAACGGACTCACCATATGAACTAAACGTTTTTTACGAATTTCTCAAAAACGGTGCATCTTATCAAATAAGTCCAAGAACAAAAGTTGTTTAGGGTACGTTTTTACATAAAACTCCCATATATCAAAATCCAATTGGAAGAACTTTTAAAAAAATCTTATGGGAAAATTTGACTTCAAATTGGAATTTTGATACCACCCTTCGCCGTTCAATTAAACTTGAAAAAATGTCATATCCCCATACGGGTCTCCAATAATTGCCAGATTGGCAAATAAGGCTTTTTTATGTTTCAAGGTGAAGACCGGTTTAAACCAAACGTTACTCAAAAACTGATTGACCAGTACAAAAGTTATATTAAAAATTGTAAGCAATAATTTCAATTTTTTTTAAAAGAAAAAAATGTATTTCACATGTTTCTACAAAAACACTTTTCTGGCTTTTTGGACTGAAAATTCTGTTATTATGCTGTCGAAATCGATTTCTTTGGTTAATTCTTCCTCAATTGACAAAAGAGCCAAGTTGCTTAATCTTAACGTGCTCATAGTCGATCTCAAATAATTTTTTATAAGCTTTAGCTTCGAAAAACTCCTTTCGCAACTTGCTACGCTTATTCCTATTGTTAGAAAGATTCGAAGCATTGGGCGCATCCAACTACCAGAGCGGCTCAGCATCGCTCTAGAGCGAAAAAGGTGCTCAGTTACTGAACGCAATCGCTACAGAGCGGCTCAACTGAGCAGCTCACATTTTTTCTGAGCGTAAAAGAACTCCGCTCAGTAGCTGAGCAAATGTCAAATGAAGAATTACAGAACCTCAATTCATGTCTAAAAACGACGACGGAAAGACATAAATGGTGTTATTTATAATATTTATAGTTATTTATGTTATTTATAATACGGGAAGCCTCATGGAAGTTCTTGCTGAGCAAACGGGAATGAAAATAGTCGGCGTTGCGGAAAATGTTGGCGAAAGAGTTCGGGAGTGTATTTCGGCATAGTCACCTCTAAATAATCCCGGTTTCTTTCGGGTGCCGCATTCCGGATTGGGGCGACTTCAACTGAAGTATTACACTCTTCAACCAAAAGTTAAATAACTTCCAGATTTATCGTATCAGAAGCACAAATTTCTAACATTACGGAGATAATTACATCGCGGTCCATCTTGAACAATAATTTCTTTCAGTGACAGCTCATATATAAATGAGCGGTGCATTCAGGACACAAAATGCTGCTCAGCTGAGCATTTTTTTGACAGCCGAGCTTCGCTCCAGAGCCGCTCTGGTAGTTGGATGCGCCCATTGTCCCTATATAGCGTAAACTTTCCTATATCAAAGACACTATCTTTTAACACCCAATTTTTTCATTTGTTCCGAAATGTGTTGAAACATTTTTTTAAATTTGTTCCGAAATGTCGTGAATTTGCCGCCCCATAAAGAGTGCCGCCCGGGGCGGACCGCCCCCCCCGCCCCCCCTCGCTACGCCACTGGATGTACCCCATTGCCCTACTAGCATTTTTAGCGTATAGCACGTATCTGCCACTATAATAAATACAGTTGTAGTGGCCGATACGTGCCATACACCACAAATCCTAGTAGGGTGGGCTTCGTCCAAAATCAAGCCAAAGTTTTAACCGAAGCCGAAGTTGCAAGTAAAGTGTCGAATCTATATATATCGCTGTTTTACAACAATAGTGTCATAACTGCACAATGCCTCGTTTTGGATTTCGATAAAACATCTTAGCTCTACAAGAAATACTTGTCATAGGAGAGTATTTGTAACATGTTTGTACTCACAGAATTGAGTACAAAATCATGTCCAAAACATTACAAATTGTGTACTGAAAAATTATGTTTTTATAGTAAAATACTGATATGAGAATTTCAGGTAAAAAAATATTTATAAATGATCTGATTCAATTTTAATGTATAAAAGAGTTGTGTAAAATTGTATTTTAAAAGCATTTCGGCTTTGTGAGTTTTTTGATACGACGCCGACACGGCGTTTTGAAAAAATCCCGAAAAAGTATTTCATTTGTATGGCAGAGAGGGAGGGAAGTTTTGTCATCACTGATTCGTTAGAAATTTCGGTTTAAATCGTAACCACTAGAACTGTGTACGCGGACTCTCAATAATCACCTTTTATAGCAAATATTTAAAAAAAACGCTTAATTAATTATATTTTGTATAGATATGTTTTTTTCGTTCATACCAAAATCTTGCGACACACGATGGAAAATCCACACATTGCAGCCGTTTTCTTTCAGTATCCTACTCTGCAAGATTTCATCATAGAACCCATAAAAATAATGTAAACATTTTAATCTCGATAAACTCGAAACGTAGGCAAACTGGCAAAAGTCGTTCCTTTGCCGTCGTTTGCATTTTGATAGTTCATTAGATTTAAAGCCAAACCGAGCACCTCGAAAAAATTACTGTTTCATTAATCAGTGATTCTAACAAGAAGTGGGAAGCTGTTGAACTGTTACCCTTCTCAATCTAATCGTCAGCTATCTTTGCTTCACGTCGATATGTTGAAGTGTCATTAACTAGATTTACCCACGTAAGCTAAACCACGCTTGTTCACCACATTCGGCGTGCGCAACGTCTTATATACGGGCTATTGCACTTTGAATCATCGACTTCTTCTTGAACATTCCACCAACTGACACCCTGCCATTTTCAAATTTCATTTCGTATTTAAATTTTTGGCCTTTTTCTGCCTAACAAATGCTACACAATTCAATTCGAAATCATCCGAATCTCCAGACATGGAATCCCAAACGTTGTTCTGCGCTAAGAAAAAAAAAGGAGAAACAGGGAAAGAAGGGGCAACCAAATAACACAAGATGCTTTGATTTTTGTTATTTTTCTTATTCTTTCAGTTTATGTTCTTATTAACCAATAAATATATGTAGATGTGTATATAATTTTAATCCAAAAAAAAAATGTTGCTTAAATTCTAAAAAGACATTCACTCCAATTGCTTCTGCTGTTCTTCGGCAGACAACATCGATGATGAGGAGACTTGAACCGAGGATCGGACGACTTGTTCGCTTGTCTGTTGGCGGACCTCCCTTACAGTCTTCTTAATCACGGTGCTGGAGGTTGTGGAGCTGCTCGTGCTCGACGAAGTGCTGCTGGTGGAGCTAGACTTTTCAAGATGCTGCTGCTGCTGTTCCTCCTCCTTTTGCTGCTGCTGCAGCTTCTGCTGAATGGTCGATGATGAAGTGGAAGTCGCATTACTCATTGCTGTTGTTGCCGCTGCATTTGTGCCAGTGGCGTTCTTGAATTCCTCCAAAATCTGCTGATGACTAATCAAGTTGGGGTCAATATCAATTTCGATGCCATTGCCAAAGTCAATGGGAATGCCATTCTTTCCATCCAGCACCATCGTTTTGGTTGACCTTTGCTGCGATGTGACTCGGGATGATGATTGGACAACGGATGTACTCTTTGTCTCGATGCGTCCGGACTTTTCATCCCCCACGACGGTTTTTTCTTTCAATTGCAGCTTCGAACTCTCCCCAGCCGATGCAATGAAGTTTTTGTCATCGCCGTCACGGAACATCTCCGATTTGTGCTCATTGCGACCGGCGAATTCAGTTCGGCCACCTTCTAATTCCCGCATACCTAAAACGGAACAGACGAGAAAGAAATTGATGAGAAGAATGCAGGTGGAAACAGCGAAAGTACAAAAAAAAGGGCACGCCACCCGAACGAACAAAGAATTGCCCGTTTTTTTGGAGTTTTTTTTTTAAACCTACCTTCAGTGGTTGCCAAACTCTCCGTAATACGCCCTTTGCCATCGGCTACGATTTCCGTTGACCCGACCACATCCCAGCCTGATGTGTCCGGTGCAACGGTACCAGATTTTAAGGTATCACTGATCTTCAAATCCTTGAAATGTTGATCGACTAATGATTCACCTGTGTTTGCCATTTTTTTTTTATCTTCTATCACACTTAATTAAAACTCCTAACAATAAAACTTATCACAATTGTTAATACTTGTTAACTGAATGTCTGTCTTTATTACAATATATTTTTCTGAGTATCCAATTTAACCAATTTATCCTCTTGGTTCTTGGAAATATACAAAAAAGACACGTATTACTTGCACGAATTAGGGATCTACCAATGAGTTGTTGCCACAAGCGAAGCCGACTGAGAACTGGTCATAAAATTGAATCCGATGGCGGGTATAAAGCTTAAATCCAACGGTTACCCGGACCGATTCGGCATAAAAACGAGCGTCGGTCGATCTTCTATACATATCTATCTATATAGTAATATATTTACATGAGCTTGGCTTATTTGGTTGGCTGACAGACTTTGCTGATTAGCTGAATCGTTAATCCAACGTTCGCCCATTCTCGAAATTCTCTTGAAATCTTTGGATGTGTCACAGATTGGCAACGAGCGTTGGCCGCCAATATGATAAAAAGTATTCACGCTTCTTTGGGCATAATCATACATTTGAAAATAAAACGTTGCCCAACAGCGTTAATACGTCACTAATAGTGCAAGTATGGGATCATCAAATAACGAAGATATTCACATTGGCCAAGATCGGCGAACTTGTGGAATCTTCTGTCCACTCATAAATTTAAATCGAATTCTGTTGAATTCTGATGTACGACGAAGAGTTTAGTGTAGGTCATGATCTTGTATTTTGGTGGCAGAATCTCTGAATTATACGCAAATTCGAATTTCATCCACATTGGCATGAAGTAAAATCGTCGTTGTTGCATTTTATGCCAATGAGGAAGTTTCTCGATATTGTTTCGTCTGTCTAGAAGGCCTCTAGACTGGTATGCAAATTCAACAGAACGAAGGAAAGATATTTATAACATGATGCAAGTCATTTAAATTGCACATTTGCGGCATACCTACACAGTCGCCAATGCAACTAACCGAATAGTAGGATTTTGTTGCAATTGTTTCATGATTTTAAATAAATGACAGGCGTAGGCCGAGACCACTATAACTTGTTATCCCCAATGTGGCAATCTGTTGGTTAGCTTTGGGCATCAAGTGAACGAAAACTCGCCCCGATAAAACTCTTATAACGTAGAAAATTCCTTGTTTTCATTTCATTTGGCGTACTTTACTTGAATCACTTTTCGAATGACTTATCGATTATTATTATCTAAATTATTCAGATTGTGATTACACAAAGTTCGCTATTTACTTCTCATCGAAGATTGTCTTATATTAGACTAAAAATAAACAATTTCGTCATGTTATTTTTCCTATAACCTTATCATAGTATCTACTAAGGTGGCCAATTTATCTTTATGTCCATTTAAATAAAGAAAAAAAAACCATTCCACAATAAAATCAATTTTGAAACTCGACCACTGTAGATTTGTTTTGTTTGTCTCTAAAAATTTGTTGAAAGCAAAAAAAAATATTATTTTCTTTTTTATTCGCTTCCTATTAACTGATATTTTTCTAGACGCACAAAAATCTTATCAACATAAGTCGACTGGCGAGGTTAAATAATGAATTCGAAATCACTTAATTTTTTTTATAACTTGGTCAGTTTCTTGATGTCGTTATTATGAGTTTCGAGTGATTTTAAAATTTCTAAGAAGTGTTAATATCTTTGAACTTTTTATTGTCGTAATTTTTTATTTCGTTTGACGATAAGAAAATATGAAAAAAGAAAAAGCAAATGTTCAGCGAAACTTTCTTAGAGGCAATTAAAAAAATTCTGTTAAGACAAAAGTCTTAATAATGTAAGATTTCTTCCAATAAGGCTTATAGTGCCATTTGTACCAATGATCTTAGCGACTTAAAATATCAAACCCCAGAATTTCCAATGCTTAAGTATTCTAAGTACAGTTTTTTTATAGTTTCAGCCAGAGCTTGGGGGAGATCCTTTAATGCCGAAGCACATCTCAGCTTAGTTTTTAAAAACTTTTATTTAGTTTACTTTCGTATCTGTGTGTTTGCTTGTCAGGGTCAAATCTTGTAATCTAATTTTGACCCACTTCCATTCATCCGATTGACTTGAAATTTTGCACACCTACGTAACTCCGATGACAATACAATATTTTCACTATTTCGTCCTGGTAAGGAGAGCGGAAAGTCCTGTTAGGATAATATCAGTTTTTTGATGTCGTTATCAGGTCATAGTAGGCAGCTTGGTCAAGAACTCTAGGCAAAACCATATTTTTTTGGCAGTCAAACGATAGTGTTTTCAGTCCTTCTGATTTTTCTTTCAGAAAATCATAGAAAGCGCTGGCTTTAAGTTTGTGAACCCGACTTTGAATCATTAAATTAGTTTTTTCTAGTGAATAAGAAGATGCCTTAGCTATCCTTGATTTAAACTCCAAGCACGTAGAGCACTGATCAGTCCCAGGAGACTTGAAGCTAATATTGAAATTGTAAATGAAAATACTGCAAAAAAAGTGATATTTAACTCTAAAATTCTGATCTAGTTGCTCTTCATTATACATGCGCTAAATGTAATAAAAGGCAGAAGGAATAAGTAGTAGGTAATATTAAATATACAGAGAGCCAACCAATTATTTAAAAATGTACTTTGCATACTTATATCTAAAACACAACAAAAATGAGATGAGTTTGAATATCGTGTATGTGAAAGTCTGCACTTGGATAAGGGCAGTTTTGAAATCTCACAGGCCGCAGTGAGTTGCATAAAGGCAGTTTTGAAACATAATTCGAAAAGGAGAGTTTTGAAAATAAATACTCTTGGGATAAGGATAGTTTTGAATTAAAACTCTGTACCCCAAAGGTTAACTGTCGTAACTGTTATTATTGAAACTACATTGTGGGGACGTATATTTTTAATTGGCAAAGTATAGTATCGATACAGTAATGATTATAATGTCTAATTTGACTATATGGTGAAGCAAACTCGTTACAGTTAAAGGTTGTAACTGCTCCGGATGAAGCAAAATGGTTAGAGATAAAAGGTTGTAACTGCTCCCCCACTCATTACAAATTTATATATCAACTAATATTTTGTTTAAACAATGTCCTAAAATAAAATAAACTACAAAAGTTTCAAATAATTACCGAAAATCATACACAATAAAAATTGCAATTCCGAACTAAAAATGGCTCTCCTGTAAAATTTGCAAAATGTCAGTTACGACAGTTTACCTCTGGAGTACAGAACTGATATTTCAATCTTAATTTACTATAAAAAAATAACGTTTTTTACAAAAACTTAGTGTAGATTCGGAATCAGGGGTACGATTTCCTTAAGGATCTATCATTAACTCAATTTTCGACATGGTGGGAGAAGAGCAGTTCTGTTACTCACCGCCTCATTTAACATTACCCACAAAAAAGTTTTATATGATATTGGGCCGTACTCTGTAATTTTCCATAAAATTACATTTTATGTTATGTTATGATGATAAAATTTTCTCTTCATAAAATGAAAATAAAATTTTGCAAAAATTCGTACTCTGTAAGGGTTGAATAAAATAATTTTATGGTTCATTTTACGAACCTTTAACATAAAAGATTTAGTACATTTCGGTGTGAATTCTATTACTTTTTGAACAGCTGGTCGAGTAACAGTCGAAAAAAATTCAAAGTTTTGTTTCCTTTAAAGATTTTTTTGCGGAGAAAGCTAAATAATTCCACTAAATATCAGACAAAAATGATACCAACATCCATTTTTTACTTTGTTTTTGTTGTTGACCGTTATTTTATAATTATTTTTGTGATTGTATAACTAGGCTTTTCGGTCGAAATTTATATTAAAATAAAAACGCTGGTTTTTAACGTTTTTGCTGCTCTAGGTTTCGGTAAAGTTATTTCACCATCTTCAGGAGCTATATAGTTAATTGATACGGTTTAAAATATTTAACATTTTATGAATAGAAATAAACAGTTTAGCGAAACATTTTATTGTCAGTTAAATTGTCAAGGTTTGAACATTAATACAATACGAAATATTTCGTAGAGTAGCAAAAAAGTTAAAAACCAGCGTTTTTATTTTAGTATAAATTTCGACTGAAAAGCCTAGTTATACAATCACAAAAATCCATTTTTTTCATATCAACGTAATCCTTACAGGACCTTTCATTAGAGTTATTGAAACCGAAACGCTGGATTCGTAATCAGCGACCCCGAAAAGCCCTTAATGCAATTTTTTTCGAGAAAAATTAGAAAAAAGAAATTTTTGTTATCCTTACAGGAGCTCCCGTTTAGAATTTTGAAATTCCAACATCCAACTCGTGATCTGCGACCACGAAAACCCCCTAAAGCCAGTTTTTCGGAAACAAAATGAGAAAAAGGACATTTGCGTTATTCTTACAGGACCTTGCGATTCGAATTTTTAAGATCTAACATAGCTAAAAACCTGCTCCTGGCAACGCAGTTGATTTTGCAAAAAAACCGCGTAAAAATCAGTCCAGTAGTTTTTGAGTTTTGTAATCTCAAACAAACAGACAGAAAACAGACAAACATCCATTTTTATATATATAGATTTGAAATTTCACTCGTGAAATGTCACACTTCAAATGTCTAATGACATAAAAGATGATAAAATGATTATAAAAGGTACTATCTCGGAGCTGTTATGTTATGAGTCATAACAGGAAAAATTTTATGTTATAGCGCGTAACATAAACTGAAATTGTCCTTACAGAATACCAATCGAGGTAATTATGTTATTTTAAGACATAACATAACATAAAATGATAAAATTTTCGTTATAGAATACGGCCCATTAAAGTGCTGAGATAAAATCCCTTACAGTGATAGTTGATGGAAATAACTATCGGTGAATTTTTTGGGCTTTGATAAGATGACAACTATACTATTCGTAGTCCAATATTTCAAATGAAAAGCAGGAGCTAACAGTATTATTATATTATGATTGCTTTATGATCAAAATTTGAAAAACTTTCTCACTGACGAGGTCTGAAAGATCGAAAAATGATAATCACGATCAACTAACCTTAGGCGATTCTTCTCCTGTAAATTAAAACCCCGTTTATATGAAAACCCCACTTATATGAACTCAAGGTATTTTAATTAATTCATATAAACGTGCGTCTAGTCTATTTTAATTGATAATTTTCGGGCTTTTTGTTTTTGCTTCTATCGAAACAATTTCTATTCAAGTACCAGATTTCTCATGGCCATAATTTAATAATACAATGAAATTAAATTTTTATTGAAACCAAAAAAAAACATTTTTTGAAAGGAAACATCAAGTTTCGATCCTCAGTATCAATGGTTGGATCTCATCAGAGTGACGCCATGATCTCTGTCACTGACCTGATCACGAAAGATGTGGACGAGGGAGGAGACTTCAAATTTCTCTATATACATAAGTCAACTAGAGATAATTCCTCTATTTGTGAATTATAGTATAGAGTACATGTTTATTCCAACTATTTCTACTTTGTGAGGTTTGTTTATACCCGTATGGTGAAACCAAAGGGTATATTAACTTTGCCTTACCGTTTGTAACGCCAAGATCCCGTCATCACACACAAAAATGAATTACACCAGTGTGTTTAGAATGATAAAAATAATTAATTTCTGCATGTCCGTCCGTCTGTCCGTCTGTCTGTGGCGCGGATTGCGGGCGCACGGATTGAGCTAGAGACTTGAAATTTTGCGCAGATCCGTTTTTCGTAAAATGCGAGGCTAAGTTCGTTAATGGGCAAAAATGGACCCCCATACGAACGAAAACTGTTTTTGTGAATATCTCATCTTATCAAAAAAGTGCAAGAACAAAAGTTATTTAGGATAGGATTCTACATAAAACTCCCATACATCAAAATCCGATTGGAATAAATTTTAAAAACTATTATTGGAAAGTTTGACTTCAAAGTGGAATTTTGATACAACTGTTCGAATTTTGATACGAATATCACCATACGGGTTTTCCATAATTGCCAGATTGGCAATTAAAGCTTTTGTTTTACATCTAGTTATGCGTTCACATCTATCAGTTGCGACTGACAGTTTTTTGTGAAATGTTTCTATTCACTTTGATTGCAGACTTTAAAAAATGCGGGTGGATAATCGAGACAGAGCGTGTTTATGCATTATTAGTGCATTAAGTTCAAAAAATAAAATTCGGTTCTGTTCTGATTCGATACGAGTGACGCGACTGACGCGAACGTTCACACCAATCAGTTGGCCATCAGTTTATTAGAAAAACTGATCTGCTCACGAATTTTTTTGTGGTTCCCCATGGCCGAATTATACAAGGTCTGTTTGGCAGCTCAGTTGCTTCTGGCTCTGACGTCATCGGCAAGAAATTCTTATAAGACTCAATGGGAATTTTCCCTAATTCTCAAATCTAGATAACATCTAGCTAAACAACTCCGTACGCACAATCAACATTACAAAGAATTTCTTGCCGATGACGTAGCAAAATGGTGGCTGTCAAAAAATAACCAGCAGACCTTGTATAATTCGGCCATGGTGGTTGCCCATCAGTCGTCTGATTTTACGTTCACACCAATCAGTTTCCCAAAAACTGATGGAAAACTGATAAATGTGTACCCTACTTTAGTCTCATTGATCGAGAATTTGTAATCGTAATTGCAATCGTTAGTCTGAATTGCGCTTTAAACGGATCTAGAAGTATCAGGAGAGAGAACAATGTCATTTTTCTCCTCTGCCACAAAAATACTAATTGAAAAATTTGTATAAAAGGGTATAAAATATCTGGAAAAATACAAATTTGTTTTAAACGTTGCAATAACAAGCAATGGCCGATTCTGAAATTTTTAATTAAATTTCCTGAAAAATGAAATATTGTTTCTTGTTACATGCTGTGTTCTTCCAGGGAGTAACGTTACCTTCAAATTTAGCTAAACCCCTAAAAACTTTCATGTCCATATATGCAAAAACTTATCTAAAAACCTAAGAAGCACCTTTTATAGCCACACAAAATGCTAAAACTTATTTTACGAAATGAAATAAAATCATATACGAAATTTCTAACTGCTGCGCAACCTTAATAAGTTTATTGCGCAGTAAAAAATGAAACACTTTCCAATTTTGGGGATTATATTTGAACAAGTGGAATACAATTTATTGCAACCATTAACATGCGTACTCCACTAATAAATTATTTACATTTCTTGGGCGTTAAAAATTGATAAGATATCAGTCATAATAAAGTTCATTTCAAATATTGTAAGACACTTGCAAAGACAAAAAGATATGAACCAAC
This sequence comes from Chrysopilus asiliformis, assembly GCA_964034945.1. NCBI lineage: Eukaryota > Metazoa > Arthropoda > Insecta > Diptera > Rhagionidae > Chrysopilus > Chrysopilus asiliformis. The sequence goes on along the minus strand of OZ035961.1, from coordinate 81,790,377 downwards.
ATTCAAATTAAAGCAACAACAGCGGATTATTTTTTTTTCTAAATTTTTCTTCGTGAAATGAAATGAATTTCAAATGCTTATTTGAGGGATCTTTATTATTTTAATGAAAACGTTTAATAAGGATTTCGTTCAGGATTTTTACGATGGACTCTTGCCCAGCACCCACATTTTACGGCGCCCTTCAACCAGATCCCATGGCCCACTTAAGGGTTCTGGTACAAAAGGCTCTAAACAAATTTGATCCACAAATATTTGGTGCCGATCTTATGAAGCGATTGAACGATATTAGAGATCGGTATAAAAGCCTTAACCCAGAAGACCAGGTCGAATTCGCCAATGAGATTAAATCCTCACTGCATCAAGTTATCAAAAATCTTAAAGACCATATGGTTGATCCAAGTATTTTGGATGCCTTCGGGTCAAAAAGATTTAATATAATCCCATTTATTGCAGGATTTATTGTTTTACTAATATTTGGTTTGAACATTTTTGTACAATTTAAAAAAAACAGCAACTAAATATCAAACTTTTCATTTCAGTGTTCTTTGGGTATAAACTCTACAAATCCCTAGTGGAAAAGCAACGAAAACAAGAGGAAAAGGCTAAAGCTAAGCAGCTAAAGAAGAAGAAATAGAGATTTTAGTACAAACATAATCAAGTTCATGACGAGCAGCAGCCACTGCACAAATTGGAAGTAAAACAAAGAAAAATCTGCTCAATTTCATCAAATCATTTTAACAAAAAAAAAACATTCCAAATAGGGCAACTTTCGGCCAGATATGATGCATTTTTAATTATATTATAATTGCTGTATCGCATGTACCTAAGATTAAAATATATTAATTAATTAAAGTAAAAATAAAATACTTCCATATGAAAATATAAATAAATATTTTAAAAATTTAATATAAAATTAAATTGATATATTTTTCGTAAGTTTTGTTTTGTGTTTTAACGAAGGATGCATTTTTTTTTAAATAAAATAAATGATAAAAGTCCAACCAAATTACTTTATTTTTCGAGCTTACGAACATGACAGTAGTTCTTGGAACAAATTTATTTCCCGAATATACACTTGCTATTTCTTACCAATTTCAATCTATATATATAAAAACTAGCTTGCAAGAACCCGGCGTTGCCAGGGTAGTAACCATTTTTTCCTTTTTTTTCAAAAGTATTTTGATGTATGGAAAAATTATGCAGTAATTATATTTCAAATAATTTTTTGTTCATATTTTTTTTGGTTTGACGTACTGTTTTCAAGAAAATTGCAAATATTTTTTCCATCTGCTTGGAAGAAAGGGAATAGAGCGAATTCCCTTATCGCCAGACTCTTAAGATTTTTGCATTTATGTTGTAGCATATGTTGAACATCCATAAAATGGCTTCAGAGATAGCTGAGGAGGGGATTGGTCGAAAATTTACCTTGACAGATAACCTATCCAACACTAAAAATCGTATAAAAATATGTTCTGTAGTTTAGGAGATAGCAGGAGAGGGGGCTCGCACCATGTAGAGCGAAGTAGTCTGAGTGGATGAAAATTTCTTTTATGATTGACCTGCCCAACACTGAAAACCGTATTCAAATCCCTTCAGTGGTGCAGAAATAACAGGCGAGGGGGTGAAAGGGGAGCCGATATCGCGACCACACCTAACTATAGACCGTGGTTTATACGTTACTCCATCTCACAAATCAAAAAAATTTATAACTATCTCACACATAAAAAAAAACGCTCTCGCATCCCAATAAGTTTGTTCCTGCACTCCAGATTGGGGACCTCCACACTATATGAGCATCATATTGAAATATATTAGATTTAGTTGTAACGTATCAAACCAATCGTTGGACACAAAAATGAACTTCGCCAGGGTGTTTGAGATGACAAAAGATTTCGATTTTGGCATGTCCGACCGTCTGTCTGCCCGTCTGTCTCTCTGTCGTCTGTCTATCTGTCGTCTGTCCGTCTATATATCCGTGAATATCATAACTTTCGGAAGGATTTAGCTAGAGATTTGAAATATTTACAGTTGCGTTTCTCGTAAATGGCAATGCTAAGTTCTTGAACTAACGAAATCGGACCATACCCTTCTCCATATAAATGAAACTTTTTTCGCAATTTTCTCGAAAACGGTGAATCGCATTGAAAAATTTATAAAGCTAAAATATCTTTTGAATATGATTTTACATAACTTATCTATACATCAAAATTCAGTTAGACTACCTCTTTCCCCTCCCCGATACAAATTGAATACCTTTTCCTCATTTTCTCGAAAACGGTGCATCGTATCGAAAAGTGAAAGTGCAAACCAGAAAACCGCTGCCACCAGCAACCCCTGAAAGTATGCAGTTTCGGTTTTTCAAGATCCGTAGTCTTTTTACCTGGTTCAATACGAATCCAACAAAGAAATCCCCATGCAAATCGTATTATATTCAGCCGAGTTATGGATAGTCGCACCGACCACGATTCATTTTTATATTTTAGTATATTAATAGAGGGTCGAATAAAATAGAAGGAACAACAACAAATTGTTTTTATTTCAAAACCCTACGAAAAATCAAACATTAGGCAAATTCTTTTTTAAATCAATTCCAACTAATTGATATAAATTGTTTTAGAAAAGCTCTCCGTTCGTGTTTCTCTTTCCACGTTAATGTCCCAGAAAAAATTTCGAGCTCTATATAAAACATAACAAAAGCTATAATTGCCAATCTGGCAATCATTGGAAACCCGTATGGTGATATTCGTATCAAAATTCGAACAGTTGTATCAAAATTCCACTTTGAAGTCAAACTTTTCCACATGATTTTTTAAAATTTATTCCAATCGGATTTTGATGTATGGGAGTTTTATGTAGAATCACATCCTCAATAACTTTTGTTCTTGCACTTTTTTGATTAAATGCACCGTTTTTGAGATACAGTATTCCCTCCAACTGCGCGGCAGATACGTTCCACAAAAAGAGCGCACAAACCGAAACCGAGCACTGTGAACCCTACTTTGTATGAAATTTTGAGGTTATGAAAATGTTTTTTTAAACTAAAATTATTAAAAAAAACCGCGCAGTAGCGAAATTTTTACCGCGCAGTTCGAAATTTTGGTATTAAAAATTTAACTGCGCAGTTGGAGGCATTACTGTATTCGCAAAAAACGTTTTCGTTCGTATGGGGGGTACCCCTCCTAATAGTTCATTTTTGACCATTAACGAACTTAACCTTGCATTGTACGAAAAACGAATTTGCGGTAAAATTTCAAGTCTCTAGCTCAATCCGCGCCACAGACTGACGGACATGCAAAATTCAACTTTCAATGTGTAATCGTGACAAGTGGAGGCTACAAGTATTGTCTTTTAAAAAATATTTTTTCGAAAAAAAAAGAATCTCAAAGAAATAAATGTTGATCGAATTTATATAGAATTTTTTATATTTTTATTTTTATAATTTAGAATATTTTTGTTTCTATAACAATGAAATAAAATTTAAGTGCAAATGAGTAATTGGAATTTTTTTTTATAGGAAACATCAAGTTTCTATTTATTTAAATTGGTCTTACATATAACTTAAGATTCCTCAACGATTTCATATTCCTCCATAATATTGCCATAGGCTTTTTGATCATCCGGCTGAATAATATAATCGTGATCGGTTTTTGTTTTTTGTACAACAACAGATGGTTTCTTTGCTTCTGTGCGATTCTCAAAGACGACTATATAATTTTTAGATTGCTGAACTTTATTCCTGCTCGATCTAGTAACGGGTTTATCATCATCAACTTCCGTTTCTTCCATTTCGGGTTCATCGGGCTCTTCCATTTCGTCTAAATCGTCACCTTCCAGGCCATCATCATCATCAACGAATACAGTTTGCTTTGCCTCAGCCGACAGCATTGACCAAGGCCTTTTCTGAAGTGGCTTTTGATTGGTATCTACACAGAAAATCATGCGAATAGGAAATGTTAGAAACGCAATAGGTTTTATGTTTGCATTTGAATTACCAGAATTTTCATGTCTTGATCTGATATGAGCATTTAGAATACCCTTTCCAGGGTATGCTGAATCGCATCCTTCATATGGGCACCTGAAACTATATGAAAATCATTGTTAACTGCAAAAAAAGTGTAAAAATATAAATTTGTTTTACTCTCTAATATTTCGATGTCGCCTGGCATGCAATTTCAGGCTATACGGACGGCGGAATTGCTTCGGACATAAATCACAACTGAAAGGGAATTCATTGTTATGTGATTTTATATGAACCATCAGTGACTGCTTGTAAACAGTTGCGTAATCGCATTGCTCACATTTAAATTTCAAATTTTTCTCATGTACCTAAAATCAATGTCAAAATTTCATGGTAAATAAAGTATTTTTCTGATTAAAAATATAATCTACCGCTTTTTCATGATCCAGACGGTCATTATTGTTATAGTATCCCTTGTTACAATAAGAACAAAAGAATCGTTTGATTTTTTCGTGAACCATTTCCTTGTGGACAACCAGATTTTTCGAATTTTTCAAAACTTTAGAGCAGATATCGCATTTGTAGACCGTATGAACGGATTTTGTATGTCTCTGGAGATCATAATCGCTAGAGTACTGCCTATCGCAAAAGCTACATTTCATTTTCTCTAAAAATATAACAAAAATTTCATTATTCAGTCCATATTCAATGTTCACAAAAATAGATATTTACTAGGATTGTGCACTCTGGCAACATGAACCGAAACAGCCATCCGAGAATTGAATTTTTTACCGCACAACTGGCAAGTGAACTCAATAACTCCGTGAGCGTTTTCCACGTGATTTGTGAAGAGTGTCCTGGAGAATTGTCAAACAATGTTTTTAGTTAATTTAAAATTCTTATACTTATTATTCTATGTCGAAAAATCCTTGATATTTTAATGGTCTTATGATACTTTATTATTTTCTGATTTTTGAAAAAGTTGGATTCATAGACGATGATAGAACATCCGTTTTTGTCTTTTGAAAAGCATTGCTTAACACAGTGTTTCTCAACCAGGTGTACATGTACCCCTAGGGATACTTCGGCTGGTTTCTGGGGTACCCAAAATCTGATAAAGAAAATGGTGGCAACAATATTTTGAAAAAGTTGCGAAGTTTTGTAAACCAAAAAATATCTTGAATTTCTATTAAGAAGCTAAGAGCTACCAGTAATTTAATTCTGAAAATATTTTGGTATTCAGTTTGATATTTATAATAGCTTAAGTTCTTTGTAGAATTTTTCTTTATACAAAAACTTTATATTCTTTATATAATTTTAATGAGTATATAAAAAACTCGCAAATCAAATACCCCACTCTACAAAATAGTCCTATAATGATTATTAGCTTCAATGCGGTACAACTTATCTGTTTAACACGGAGAACAACTTATCTGTTTAACGCGTTGACTGCCATGTGACCGGTCGTCAACTTTTAGTACAATTACTATTTGAGCTTTTTATTATAAACATCGATTCGGATCATAAAATGTTTCTACTGCGGTACTGAACTATTTAGTTTTGACCTTTTATAAATTTATCAGTGCGTATTTTCGAACATAATCTTATACTTCTTAATAAGTATATAATTTCGCGACACATTTTATGCCAACATTTTGTATACAATGGGTATGCGAGGAAAAGCTAGCTCGCTTGGCGATACACCAGTGCAAAAGGTTGGGAGACACTGCCTTAACACATTAGGTGTTTCTCAGTAGCTTTGGAGTTGCACTCCAGGAGTAGCAACCGCCATTTTGAACGACTCCAGCCCGACCTCATGGCCGAATTATACAAGGTCTGCTGGTTATTTTTTGACAGCCACTATTTTGCTACGTCATCGGCAAGAAATTCTTTGTAATGTTGATTGTGCGTACGGAGTTGTTTAGCTAGATGTTAGCCACGGTATACAGACAACCAAGGTATGCTGTAAACTTTTGATAGTCAGGTGCGACGTCATTTGTGCCGACTTTTTTTAATTAATTTTTATGTTTATTGATCACTATTTAATGCAATCTGTCTACTAATTTACAAATATGTTATTTAATCCCACAAAAATTTAAATAACCATCCACAAAACAAAATTCCTTCTGAACTTGACGAACTAATCGGCACAAGTGACGGAGCAACGAAATGTCAGATTTGAGTTTACAGCATACCTTGGTTGTCTGTATGCCGTGGATGTTAGCTAGATTTGAGAATTAGGGAAAATTCCCATTAAGTCTTATAAGAATTTCTTGCCGATGACGTCAGAGCCAAGAGAGACTGAGCTGTCAAGCAGACCTTGTATAATTCGGTCATGGCCCGACCTTAGGAGTAGATCAGGCGTAATTAAATTTGAAAATTTCCGTGAGATGGCACTTCCATCATGCAGAACCTCCAAAGACTAAATTCCCATATCAAATATACTTTTCAGGATCGGTAAACCTTATAAACTCGGAAAAATTCTAAAATTACTAGATATTCATGTACATGTCAGGTCAGGTTATGAAGTACCCCTGGTACCCTGGTCAAATCGTGTTCCGTTGACGATCTACTCCTGGAAGGTGATTACATTTGGATGTGGTGTGTTTCTTTACGCCTTTCGTGACGTCTCTTTTGTGTTCAGATTGGTCGTTACGTGGTTTTGGTCGTTATTTTGACGTATGGAACGTACGGAACAGCACGGATGTGGCAAGAAAAGAAAACAGTTTTTAGTCCAGCCAATCACAGCCCGGCACATCTGAAATTCTGAGTTTCGTAGTCATATCTTACGTACCTCTTCCCTACTAGTCCGCACTTCATCTTATCCTCACTTGGGCACGCAGCGAAACACACCACATCTACTATCCAAACCAGGAATAGTTCGCCTATCAAGAATTTTTTTTTAGAACTTCAAATCAATGGCATTTTTTTCGTATTTGATTTTGTCGACAATTCTAATAAAAAATGTAGAAGTAACTGTATTAAAAATAAATGTATTTCATGATTAAAATAAAAAAAAGCAAATCAGTCTTCAACAATAAGTTCTAAAAAATTCTCGATAGGCGAACTATTCCTGGTTTGGGTAGTAAATGTAATCACCCGCCTGGACGCTACAGGGTGTCCAATGAAAATCGTCTAATTGAATTAAATTGGAAAAAGTTAAACTGAGTTTTTTGCAGCTTTCATTTTTTTCGACCTTTTTGCCTATTGTCGATCTTTTTACTTTCATTTTTGACCCCTTTCAACAACTTTTTAAGCACAAAAACATAACAAAAGGTATCATTGCCAATCAGTCAATGATTGAAAACCCGTATGGCGAAGTTTAATTCAACTGTTGTATGAAAATTTCACTTTGAAGTCAAACTTTTCAATAAAATTTTTTAAAATTCATTCCAATTGGATTTTGATGTATGGGAGTTTTATATACTAAATAACTTTTGTTCTTGCACTTTTTTGATTAAATGCGCCGTTTTTGAGATATTCGCAAAAAAAGTTTTCGTTCGTATGGGGGGTACCCCCCTAATGGTCCATCTGTCCGTCTGTCTGTCTGTGGCGCAGATTGCGGGCGCACGAATTGAGCTACAGACTTGAAATTTTGCGCAGATCCGTTTTTCGTAAAATGCAAGGCTAAGTTCGTTAATGGGTAAAAATGGACCATTAGGGGGGGTACCCCCCGTACGAACGAAAATTTTTTTCTGAATATCTCAAAAACGGTGAATTTGATCAAAGAAGTTCAAGAACAAAAGTTATTTAGGATATGATACTACATAAATCTCTCATACATCAAAATCCGATTTGAATAAATTTTAAAAAATCTTATTGGAAAGTTTGACTCAAAGTGGAATTTTGGTACAACTGTTCGAATTTTGATACGAATATCACCATACGGGTTTTCAATAATTGCCAAATTGGCAATTATAGCTTTTGTTATGTTTATCATTCTAAACACACTGGTGTAATTCATTTTTATGTGTGATGACGGGATCTTGGCGTTACAAACGGTAAGGCAAAGTTAATATACCCTTTGGTTTCACCATACGGGTATAAACACAATCAAGTGTGATAATAGTATAAGATTTTTTTTTTGAAAATATCTTAACAAGGGACTGTCCATAAAATACGTTACGATAATTTACGCCTTGCCGAATTTTCCCCTCGTCCACTTGCTAACATTTTTTGCGATTTTTGTATAGCAATAGCCCCGTAACGCCACCGTATACCCATACCCACCAAAAGTATGACGTCTTTTATGAACAGTCCGTAAAATACTTACAATGATGTAAAATGCTGATCGCATTTATCGCAATTTATTGGCTGCTTAGTCATGTGACAGTTCCGTTTATGAGCTTGAAGGCTCGTCCAATGTATGTAATTTTTTTTACAGTTCTAGAAAAAAAAATTAGGAAATACTTTGAAAAGTCATTTAAATACTTTAGTAATTTTTTTGGCGCACCTCAAAGTCACACATGTAATGCCTTGAAACGGGAAATGTGATCCTCAAATCCACATAACTTTGATGTGTTAATTTGTGTGTCTTCAATTTTTTATATTCATCGTATTGTAGTGGACAAATACCACAAGAGAAGGTGCCCTTGTCGTTATGTTGGTCCTCTCTATGCTGATTTAATTTTTCTGGACTCACAAAAGCCATTTCACAATATTCGCAGCAAAGCGACACATTTATTCTATCCATTTCTGGTTCTGTTTTATTTTCGTGAGTCTTTTCAATGTGTTCCTGGAATTAAAACAAAAAAAAATTAAATTTTTTGCATTAAACATACAATAATTTGAATTGTTTTTACAGTAACTGAAGTTTCATTATCGCCAACATATCCACATTGAGTACAAGTCATAACATCACAAAATTCTAGTTTATTGTGTGATAAAATATGTCGGTTTAGAAGAGTTCTCTTGTGCAAGCATTTCCCACAAATGTCACACTTAAACGGGAACTTATTTTCCTTATTGTGTTTAGCTATCTGTAAATATGCGGAAAATTTGAAAAAAAATACATTAATAATTTTATTTGCACAATAAATACCAACCATATGATCTTTCAGCATTTGTGAATCCAAATACGATTTATTACAACTTTTACATTCATATTTTCTTTTCAAACGATGATGTAATTTGTGCTTGCTTAAGGTGTCTTCATTGATAAATGCTTTATCGCATCTAAATTTAAAAAATATTGTTAGCAAGGATCGAATATATTACATAAATCATCTTACTTTATGCAAATCAAGGACATGTCGCTTTCATGAAAATAGTTTAAATGTTCGAAAAGTTCATCCTCATCGGTAAATAGCAAATCACAGATGAAACAAGCCGGTGGACGATGTTTCTCCAAGTGGAATTGATGATGGAAACGATATCTAAAATTAGTGTTATTTAAATTCGTATTTAGGCCTTTCTTTTTATTTTCAATTCAAAGAAATATTTCAAGACAAAAAGGGTGAAGTAAGACATGCAATAAATTGCATATTTAACAGACTTCCAGTAAGGAAAAGTTCTCAATTCGACTCCTATGTATTTTTTTGTTTTGTTTATTGTCTTCCAGGACCAAATTAAACGCGCGGAAGGAGAAATGAAAAACAATAATGCTACATTTACACGAATGACAAATTTGTCATTTTTTTCTTGTCATTATGTTAATTCCCGTGTAAATGGCATAATTTTTGTAATTTTTTCTGTCAGAAAATGTCAATCTCTCATAAAAGAATGAACTTGTCCATTCTTTTATGCCAGATTGTCATTCGTACAAACGCAATATTAGTTATGACAAAAGTTGAATACTAAAGTTGTCATAACTAATATTGCGTTTGCACGAATGACAATCTGGCATAAAAGAATGGACAAGTTCATTCTTTTATGAGAGATTGACAATTTCTGACAGAAAAAATTACAAAAATTATGCCATTTACACGGGAATTAACATAATGACAAGAAAAAAATGACAAATTTGTCATTCGTGTAAATGTAGCATAACTGTCTCACAACATTCAACCAGTGTACCGATTCGCTTCAAATGTTCAATGTATCTTCACAATAGAAGCCGGTTCAGATGAAATTATACGCATAGGGCGTTGTGGCGGGCATGCGGAGGCTGGGAGAAATATGGTAAACCGATTTTAACGGTAACACTGTGTGAAACTTCCAGGATTGAGGAACGTTATCATTAGGTTTTGGATCCAAGCGAAACGTATAGATGTTACTTTCCGGAATGTTTGTTTACTGTGAATTGCCTGCCGTTTCGCGTTTGTTGTTTCTTGTTACGCGATACGGGCAAAATTTGTATTGTGCAAAAAGTTATCAAAATGAGTATCTCTACATCTATGTCTCAAAAAGAAGCGCTGCTTCATTTTCTCGAGCAAAATAATTTACGGAAAGGTAAATTCTCGTCCAATTTCACAAGGAAAAATGCACAATACTTGTGAAATTGGGCGTCAACAATGTTAAATCCAATTCCAGGTGCAACAGAATGAAAACATAACAAAAGCTATAATTGCCAATATGGCAATTATTGAAAACCCGTATGGTGATATGGCATTGTTCGAAGTTTGAACGGCGAACAGTTGTACCAAAATTCCACTTTGAAGTCAAACTTTTCAATAAGATTTTTTAAAATTTTTTCCAATAGGATTTTGATGTATGGGAGTTTTATGTAGAATCATATCCTAAATAACTTTTGTTCGTGCACTTTTTTTTATAAGATGCACCGTTTTTGAGATATTCGCAAAAAACATTTTCGTTCCATTTTTGCCCATTAACGAACTTAGCCTTGCATTTTACGAAAAACGAATCTGCGTAAAATTTCAAGTCACTACCTCAATCCGTGCGCCCGCAATCCGCGCCACGGACGGACGGACGGACATGCAGAATTCAATTTTTATACCCGTATGGTGAAACCAAAGGGTATATTAGATTTGCCTTACCGTTTGTAACGCCAAGATCCCGTCATCACACAAAAAAATGAATTACACCAGTGTTTAGGATAAAAAAAAATTGAATTGCGGGCGCACGAATTGAGCTACAGACTTGAAATTTTGCGCAGATTGGTTTTTCGTGAAATGGGAGGCTAAGTTCGTTAATGGGGAAAAATGGACCATTAGGGGGGGTACCCCCCATGCGAACGAAATTTTTTTTCTGAATATCTCAAAAACGGTGAATTTCATCAAAAAAGTTCAAGAACAAAAGTTATTTAGGATATGATTCTACATAAAACTCCCATACATCAAAATCCGATTGGAATAAATTTTAAAAAATCTTATTGGAAAGTTTGACTTCAAAGTGGAATTTTGGTACAACTGTTCGAATTTTGATACGGGTTTCACCATACGGGTATAAAAACAGCAACAATATAACATAATTATTTGAATATTTATTTCTTAGTGCTTAACACGTTGATTGCCATCAGCGAAAAAATCGGGTCTTAGAGGCTAGTGGCTACTAGACTTTTTTTTATCAATGGTCTTCTACTTCCCAAGTAATACTTTGTGGTTCCACATTGGACTCACAACATTTATGGGCCAAATATCAAAAAAGGTTTCCAGCCCACTATTATTTCTTCCATAACCCCTTGAGCCCAATGAACGCAACGCGAACGCAACTCCAACGCTGTGAACTGTCACGCAGCGCAACATTTCAGCGGCAGAGCCCAATGCCATCTCGTGAAAGCTGGCAAAATTACAAAAACGGATAATTTTGAACCGATAATTTGCTTTGTTGGTCTTTATCTTTGTTATTTGTATGTTATTGCACTAAGGCTATCAATTTTTCCTCGAACGACATTTCCCCAACCTCACTTTATGAACTGTCAATGCAGAATTCTGCGGCAAAGTTAGAAGTTTGCAAACTTTTGCGTTGTAGTTGCGTTCACTGTGCTCACTTCAAATGATTTCTATGGAACAAACTTGTGACAGTTTCTGCGTTCGCGTTGCGTTCATTGGGCTCCAGGGATTATCCGCAAAAATAATATAATTTTGTTGTTTTTGCAGACCTTATAAGCCGAGAAATTCCAATAGGATTCAATGCTAAAAGATCAAGTATAAACCATGAATCAGAAATGGTTCAATGGTTAAACACTAATTAGTTCCAGGGATAAGTTTAATACAGTCCTGTGTATTTAATTCTTTACCATACAGCTTATACTAAAGGCCTGAGGGGTCCATTTTAATGTGAGATCACGCCTGTCTCACATGCCAGTCAACGTGTTAATCAACATGATCATGTTTTGTAAGTCATATGTGGACTTAGAAAATCTTTAACTTCATCCACCATTCGCTTATTCAGACGAAATAGTTTTGTAAATTTTCTATCAGACAACTCAAAGCAATCTACAGTATTCCTTATGTGACGATGAACATTTAGTGATCACGTTGGGCGTTCCAAAAAAGCAAAAAAAAAACTTTTTTCATTTATTATGCGATTGAAAAATTACGTTTTGACAAATAAACTATGCACTGTAATTTTCCTAATGACACAAACGGAAAAAGGACCATTAAACACATACCTCTTATTTGATTTCATAGTTTTCTTACAAATCTCGCAAGTGTCAGCACCTCTCGATAAAATGGTTCCGCTATAGCATGAGTGTTTGTTGAACGTAATAAAATTACTGAATCGCCTGTCGCACTCCTGGCAATGGGCGTACAATATCAAACTAGAAAATTGACAAAAACAAATTAAATTAGGTAAAGTAAATTAAAGACATGGACTGACTTTTCCAAATCGTAATGTTTAAATGCCACATGATACGATAGTTCTTGCTCAGTTTTCTGATTCTCGCATGAAAAGTCAATTATACATGGATAGGCGAAATCTTCTACGCAATGTTTATCCTGTGTGTGTTTCAGTATTTCATTATGCGAATTCATTTTATCTTTACAGAACTAAAAAAGTTAAAATAAATAATAAAAATTGTTCGTTATTTATAAATGCATGCATTTCTTACTCGGCATTTAATGGCAGCTGGGAACGTTATATCATCAAATGTGCTGGCAAGAGTATTTTTCTTGTACTCGGCAAAATCAACATCTTGCAGCGGTTCATCAAATATTGTTTTTTTATTAACCATTTCCTCCACTGCTGGTGAACTATTCTCATCCAAATTCTCTGGTTCTTGATTTCCTAAATCTTCAAGTTCCTCCAGGTTTTCATTTATCATTTCTCTCGAGTCCTCCTCCAACATTTCTGGTTGTGAATCTGACAAGGACTCAACTATCATATTTTCCTCGTTTAGCATTTCCTCATCTGAAGCTTCGTCTTTCACATTTCTGTCAGGATTTATGGTGTCAGAATTCCCATCCTCAAGCAATTCCTCCTCATCAACAAGATATTCTTCGTAAAATCTCTTGAGATCTTCATTTACTTCCGTATCGGATGCACTTTCTTTTTCGCTTTTCATGTCTTCGATTGTTTGTGGGGATGGTTTTTGTTCAGGAGGTTCGCTAAAGACTTCCACTTTGGGAATGGTAGTCTTCAACTCCATTGATTGGGATTCTTGTCCGGATGTCCCTGCCAAATCATTTTTCTCCGCCTCCTTGAGATCGTATTCATCTATTAATTGATTGAGACACGGATCGCACAGGGCCTGAACTTTCGATTTATTCTCTTCGATTTCCAAAGAAAAACACTCAACAAGTAAATGCTGCAAATTCAAATCCCGACCATCCTCGTCGAAAATCAATTGAAAGGAATCTCCCAGCTTCGCCAAACAAATCAAGCAAGTGGCGGGGCGTTTGTTCTTTACGCGTGGCATCTTTATCTAAGTTTTCCACTACAAATCTGCAATTACAAGACATTAGTGTAGAAATTCAAAATAACAGCGGAAGTAAATTTTCGAATTTTCTTTTAAATTTCCTTAGCCTCGATTTTGAAAAAGGAATCATCAAATTTTTCTCACTCAGTCTTTCTCCTCGGCGATGTGCCAAAAGCGCTTGGAGTTCGCAAATTAACTTTCGCTTTTTTCTGCTTGTTGTGTGAAAATTCAATGGAAATCTACTTACTTGAATGAAAATGCAGCAAATGTTCACTAACTATCCCACAAAAATAGAAAAACTACCTTAAAATCGGAAAGATGTAATTGGGGCGAAAAAGTAATATGGCGATTTGACAGCTAAGAAAAACGTCGCTATCGACCTCTGATGGTAAGAAGGTTTCGATATTGGCGGGATCTTTGAATTCAAATTTCAATAGTTTTCTGTTGAAAGTCAACTCCAAGTCAACTACATTTGACTCTAACTTTTCTAAGTTCGAAGTAGTTTAATTATCCTTTTCATATATTGGGACTTATATTTAATTTAAATTTATCACCTTTCAATATTTTACTTTATTATTTTTGGATTTAAATTTAAGTTAATACTATATACTTCTGTTAATTGAGATTATTTTCTTAAAACTGTGTTATATTTGCTACTTTTGTTATAGTTTAAGTTTTCTTTTGTAATACTCGTTATAACCTTTGTATAAGGCACTTTGCCGTTTGGTTATTTTTGTTAAATAAATAAAATGAAATTAAAAAGTTTAACAATTCAGTCGACTAGATGTACATTTTTAAAGTCACTTTAAAATTTCTGATTTTTTAGTTTTGATTTTACAAGCTTTCTAAACGCTTAAAAATTTTAAATGTTAAAAAGTTGGGCATTTTATTATAGAAACTAATTTAAATTTATTTCAACGTTATAAATTTGCATGTGACATCTAGTCCGGGGTTTGTTATCGGTTTCCTTTCCTCGCTATTCGCCTGCTGTGTGCCCAGGTGTTTATACAATTTTTACTCTTTCTACTACTCTCAGCCGCTTTTAATTCTTTCTTCAGATAACAGATTTTTACCTCTATTTGATGCTCTAAAGCGGAGGTTCCCAAACTGGGGTGCAGGAACAAATTTTTGGGGGTGCGAGAAGGATTTTTTGATTAGTGAGATAAAGCTATAATTTTGTCTAAACTATATTTGAATTTGATTTCCTTAACCAATTCAGTGTAATTAAGTAATTTAGCTTTCAATAGACCTTGACACGTAAAAATTTTAACACGTATTTTTATACAAATTGTCTGCCTTATTCAGCTCTTTCTGGATTTTTTTTGCCTGCAGCACGTTTTTCTTATTTAAAAAAGTGGTCCGATTGGATTTTGAAAAATAGAACGGTTATGTAAAATCATATTCAAAACACATTTGATGTTTATAAAATTTTCGGTTTTCGAGAAAACAGGAAAAACGTATTCCATTTGTATGAGAGAGGGAGGAAGCAATGGTCCCAAAAAATTTGGCTCTGCAAAATCGACATTTTTTTTTGTAAATATCAAAGATATTGAATTTTAGGATATCTTAACGTTGCTAATTCTATTTTGCTTTAGCCAGATTCACTCTACTTGTGGAGACACAAAAAAAGATATTTTGGGGTTATACTTGAACTTTTGATTAACTTTTCACAAAATAATAAAAAATAAAATAAAGCAAAAATAAATAACGAAAAAACGAAATCGTTTTTTCGGTTTTCGTTACGTTTTTCGTTATTGTAATTATAACGCAATTTTAGGGAAAAAACCGGAAAATTGCTATTTCTTTTCTTTACGTTACGATAATGTTTTCCATCCCTGATATAATTCAATGAATTCCCGAATTTTTCCCTTTGTTGGTGGGCAAAAGAACTTACTGCTGCAGGATTTTTTTTCCTCCAGTGTCCATTTTACAAAACTACTGATTTCTTTCAAATTAAGTCCATTTTATTGATATTTCTTACCTTTTCCCTAAAAACTCAACCGAAATCAGAAACTATTAGGTAGGTACTAAATAGCAAACAAACATCACAATACTACAATAAAAAAAAATATGGAAGATCTTTACAGAATAAACTATCGGTAAATATGGATGGTTTAAGGTCGACGTTACCTCGCCATCGATGATCCGTCTTGAACCATCGTTCGATGGCGACTAGAGCGACTTGATAACCAAAGTGTGGTCAATCTGAAATCAGAAGTGGCTTCATCCCAAGGAGCACAAAAGGTCGTAAAGTGGTCGTCGCGACTTTAGTTTCGTGACTGTATGGTTGCGACGACCACTTTACGACCTTTTTTGCTACTTGGGATGTAACTTATTTTCGATTGACTGACTAGTCTAGTTGAGATATGAAAGAAAAAAGATCTTTGGTCGACGAAAGGTTTTTACACAGACCGACACTAATTCTGGTGCACACGATATAACAATCTTTTCTGGGTAATTTGGGGTCGCTGAATCCGAATCTGGTTGTGGTTTAGCTGGATCAGCTCAACTTTTTAAAATATGAAGGAAAAAAGAACTGCTGATTTCCAAATTATAAATATTTCTGTGGCAACAAGTCATAAGGGCCTAAGTCTGTTTTTAGGCTAAGCCAAATTGCTCTGTCTATTAAAGTAAATACAGATCTTTTTGATTTGATCTGAAAATCGACTTAGGCTCTTATGACTTGTTGCCACAGATTTAACCCAATTTATGAATCACCCTTATATGTGAAAAAGTAGATCTGATACAGTCAAACTACTGTCAGATTCAGATTCAGCGACCTCAAATTATCCAGAAAATACTCTTATATCGTGTGCACCAGAAAGAGTGTCGACCTGTCAGTCGACTCGTCAGTCAATCGAAAATAAGTTATATGCAGCCACCCCAGCTTTTGAAGCAATTTTTTAAAATATTTTCTCATAATCACAGATCTACAAAATAACAACTGCAACTTTTTGATATGAAATCACTGCTTATTGTTTAACGGCTAACAAAAATTTAATCACGCAAATTGTTGAAAATATTGAAAGGTACGATACACACAAATTCGAACAGTTCATTTTCGAATATGGATGTTTCGAACAGTTCATTTTCGAAGGAGAGTGACGATTCGTTACACTCTAGTAATTAAGTCGCTCTAATGGCGACTATCGATGGTTTGCTTTCGTTTTCGATAATCAATTTTAAATACCAGTTGATCAAATGATATTTCAAAAAGATAAAAATCTAAAAAAAATGCAAATAAAACTTTATTTGTTCTTAAACTATTTAATATAATTTTATTGTAAATTTTTTTTTTGTCTTTTTACAAAAATAACATTTTTGTCTTATCAGGACATTTGAATCCATTGCCATTTGAATCTATTTTTATTTTGACTGTTTTTGTTTCTGATTGGAAGCATTTATATATTTTTTCTATGTAAAATTAATTTAATGTTTTAACAAAAATGACAACGTCATCAATTTCTATAAAAATACTGCTTAAAATATTCTCTTGTTTTAAAAAAAAAAACTTAAAATCTAGCATGTGTAGAGTTATTCATGTGCGTGATTGGAAATTTTCTTTCTTTTTAAATTCAAAACTTTTATTTGTTTCTTGACGTGACCAATATTTTCAAAACTGTTAGAACTTTTCAGGGAATACTTTTCTGCTCAGTAACATATCAAATTTTTTTTCAAGCACAATTGTCTAGGTTTTTTAAGTGCAAAAAAATAATATAGCTTTAACAATAATAAAATACAATTTAAATAGTAACATGCGATAGCTTAGTCAGAAAACAATCATTTGTCTAGTCAAATCATAGAAATAATTTTTAAAAAGTAAAAAAAAAACTTATAAATAGCATATTTTTCTCGAAATACTCGAGGTTTTTTTCTTGTATTAAAAAAACTGTTTATAAAGTTTCTGAATTCTTCAATGAGTTTTTTGAAAAATCTTAACTAATTTTAATTATTTTCATTTTTGTAGATGGCCTTCATAAGTACTTTACCATTTTGTATTTCGAGAGCAAATAGACTATCATCCTTAATGTTATTTAAAACTTCATCGGTAACTAAAACATGAATTCCTGACGGCCCATTTATATAAATTGCTAATTTTGATGCATCATATAAATTTGAGCCGCTGCCTGAGTATTTCGATTGCATTCCTAAAAAAAATTTTGAGTCAGTAAAAATTTTTAAAGAAGATAATAAGTTCAAATTACCCCATCCTTGATAGACATTTCCATCGGCTCCATTTGTTGTAGCACTGCTAGAGCATTGCTCATAAAATCCTGGCAACTTGAAGAGTTTTTGAACTAATTCCTTTGTCGTATTTGCTACCAAATAAATAGCATGGTAGCTACTACCATCTAAGCTAACATAAAATGTCAAACGGGGTGTTATTGCTCTGAAAAAAATTAAATTTCATAAAATTATATGCAAAAAAAAACTTTTGTAACCGTCAGAAACAGTTTATATTAAATTTAAAAAAATTAAAAAAAAAACTAGGTACTTGAATAGAAATGGTTTCGATAAAAGCCAAATATTCCAAATGACTTAAGGGTTTTCATAGTAGAATTTTTCATAGAGACAGTCGAACAAGAGTCTCGCTTTTTGCAAACTTTAAGACGAAATTCATTGTTTTATCAATTTCCCTCGGAAAAATAGTTTAATGAAAATTCCATTCCTCTTCCAGTTCTACAGAGCTTTGATTAATCGAAAAAAATCCATTAAACAATTGAAAACGCAATTCATTCAAATTCACAACAACTAATTGACTAAATTCAAGTGAATGCTCGTACCATTAACACATTTAATCAAATTTAATAACAAAATGATTAAATTGGTCGAATATTAATTTGTTTTGCCTGTTATTAGACATAATCAATTGAAAACGTTTCGCATTTTATAAATTTTAAT
This sequence comes from Chrysopilus asiliformis, assembly GCA_964034945.1. NCBI lineage: Eukaryota > Metazoa > Arthropoda > Insecta > Diptera > Rhagionidae > Chrysopilus > Chrysopilus asiliformis. The sequence continues at coordinate 81,771,757 of OZ035961.1, read as the reverse complement.
AAACCTCAATTATTCAATTGGCGCAACGAGACAATTGAATCGATTACTTCGCTAGTGATAAATAAAAATAAAAGTCGCTAAGGAATCTTTTTTGTGTTCCATTATTTCTGTGGCAACACGGCAAAACATATTAAGTCGATTTTCAGGCGAAGCTAAAGTGATCTGTCTGGGAATGCTAGTACAGATCACTTTGACTTCACCTGAAAATCGAATTAAGATGTTTTGGTTTTCGTCACTTTCGTCATGTGGCAGATATAACGGTATTTTAATAAAAAATTAGATGTGCACGTAATGGGGCATGCAAAATAAGCGACGTAATCGGGGATGCAAATTTTCCTATTCCGGAACTCAAAATTGGCCATTTTAAAAACCATCTTCTAATTTTTGGTGTCTACAAAAATTGTTTTAGGGTGTCCAAGAAATGAAAATTTAGGTCGTCAGACCCGAAAAACAAATTCTGACTTTTAGGAGCACATAAAAATGTTCTTGGGAAGATAGCGGAAGGAGGAGGGACAAAGTCGTAAAGGTCAATTTAAACTAGCAATAAAAATACCAAGTGCGTTGTATTTTAGCAATTGATGATTTTTACAGATAGCTCAACTTTAGCTGTTTTCGGTTCTTATTTGAGCGATCTTGGTTTTTACTCTATTTTTACTTTCCTCTGCTATAGAAGGAAACTATTGGATTCATGATCAGTACGAAATCAGATTCCAGCAAAATTATGAGGATGTCCGTGCATCAGTCTGTTGGTCTGTCCGTTTTACGTTTCGAGATTATCGCAGTTTTCTATCAACTTTTGGAACAGTAACGCTAGCTATAATACAATTTTTTTTTTTTTTTTTTTTTTTTTTTTTAAATACAGTTTTTTGTAAATTTTCTCGAAAATTATGCGATTTTGGGAAAATTTTGGAAAAAATCAATATAAAAAAATTTAAAGGATATACAATTTTTTACATTTTTTTACTTTAAAGGTTTTACGTAGGTGTCTCTAACGGTTCTCAAAATATTTCAAAAAAATTGATTTCTCGGAAACTATGCGCTACTGAGAAAAAATGCATATAACTAAATTCAAAGGAAATAAAATTTCCTGCATTTTTCCCTGAAGGGGTTTTACGTATCTTAAACGCTTCTCGAGGTATTTGAATATGATTATTTACGTATTATTTCCGAAACAATATTGCAGACGAAAGTTTTGTGTTAACCACAACTGATATTTTTAGTCATGTGAATAAAAACCTTTTGTGGAAGGAAGAACGTCTAAATTTGTTCGGCTGTCTTAAAAAATCACGCTATAGAGTCAACGCTCTATGTATGCCATAGCCCGTATTAAATTTATTAAAAAAAAAATATTTTAACTTTTTGAAAATGCTAAAAAAAATCTCTAATTTTACATTTGTTTTTCGAAAAGTGGAAAATTTGAAGTTAAAGTTATCCGACATTTTTATATACCTATTTTTACAAATTATGTAAATACTTACTTTGCGTGTAAAGTATTAAACATTCTAATCCCATCAGCTAAGCCACAAATTTGAATAAGATCCTCTTTAGACATTCTAAAAATATTTAGAAAAAAATTAGTAAAACAAAAAAATAATAATATTTGAACGAAATCCTTTTCTTACCGCAAAATATCTGAGCCAGAGAAATGTGCAAAAGTTGCAGTATAAGAATTTAAGCGATGGAAAGTCATCCATTGTGCCACTTGACCTGGAGTTGATTCCTTGGTAATTGCTGCTGACTGCCAATCAATTCAACAAAAAAACAAGAAAAGAAAAAGTAAAAATAAAAAATAATTTCAATAAATCACTTTTATTTCTTTATAATTGAAACAAACGCAATAAAAAAATTTATTTCATAAAATACTTGATGGTTATGGCAATAAAAATAAATTTATGCTTACGTATTCCTCCATTTCGACTTGTTGTGGTGATACTAAATTTTGATCCATTAACTTATAGTTGGCATTGGTCGATGTTACACTGTTGATAGCAACTGGGCTCGGATTGCTTACGAACGATATCATTCCCTCATATTTTGGCATGTGGACAGGAGAATTGGGCATAAGTGGTGAAACTGTCGGCTTAATACTGAAATTACAAACAAGAAACGAAAAATTAATCAAATTATATGCACAAAATGTACTTTGAATGTTTTTTTTTTCGTAAATTCGTATTTGTATTTTGTTTTAAAGATTAATTGAGAAATCAATTTAAATTTCATCGAGGATTTACTTTTTTTAATAAATCAATCAGTCGTTAGTTGTTATTTAACTGATTTTAACAGATGAATTATTAATTTTTTATTTTATTTTAATGAATTTCAATTGATTTGATTCGTTTAATAGACGCTGCACTAAGATTGACTTTGGTAAATTTGGATCACAGCAAACGAGTATTTTATTAATTACGATTTCTAGACTTTATTAGGGGTATTCACACTTGCTATTAAAATAGCTGTTATCGTTTAAAAATGATACACAATGTTAAAGTTTTCCCCGAACCTTGAACGCACTTTCCCGCGGTTGTAGTACACACTCAATTTTTGCTTTACTTCTTTTAGGAAAGCACTCCTATCACTGAAAAAAATCACTAAATATCGAAAAACACTAAACACAAAAGATTTTAATTACCAAAACACTATTTATATTCAATTTTGGTACAAACAAACAGTTAACTGAGCCTGCCAAAAATGAGCAGATTGCTAAGCTCACTAGCTTCATTTTTGCTTATTTCACCCAAGTTTAATATTTTACACCAAGCGGTTAATACCATAAAAAATTGTGGTAAAGTAGCAAAAAATACTACCTTGTATTTTGTTGTTGTTTACAAAACTTCAACAAACAATAATATTTTACGACGATAACAGCTATTTTACCTTTTGTGAACACCCTTATTGAGACTATAGTCTAGTATGAGGAAACTGGTTTCTATTTTACTAAACAGAACTTTATTATGAAGAATTACATAAAAAAATGTGAATTCCAATAAATTACCCTACCTATATTTTCATTACTAAGATAAGAATCGTTTTAGTCATTGGAATTCATTAAATTTAATTGTGGGGAATTTTTATTTAAATTTTCTTAACGCTTCGATTTCTTATATAAAATGTCATAAATATTTTTCTACATTTGGGCATTATTTTTTTTTCTTATATTTAAAAAGAAATGACATCAGTTTTGTGTTCGCATCTAAGTGAAATTTTTAGAAATTAGTTTCCGGGAAATTCTGAGATTTTTTGAGAAAAACAAGAAAGAGAAAATATTGTTCTGCTTTTAGGCTTTGTAACACAAAAACACTACCAAAAATTTTGTTTTACATGATCGTACATCATAATTTAAAACTTTGGTTTCATAAACAACGAACCTTTTTCGAGAAAATTGCGAATATCAATTTGGCAAGTAAAGAATATGGTCGGGTGCAACATTTTAACTTTTGTATAATTTGCTTTGGTAGGGAAGACTGTTATTAACCATGTTATGAGAAGTCCCTGTCCTATTTTGGATGTAGAGCCATATCTATATATATAAAATCTTTTAACCTGACTGAGTGAGTGACTGACTCATCAACGCCCAGGCCAAACCCCTGAAGCTAGAGACTTGAAACTTTCACAGTATGTCCCGACCACAGATATCGTACTACTAGATCGCGGCACTCGAACAATTCCATAGCAAAAAAATGGGACAGCGTGACTATGGTTGTCTCATTTTGTCTTCGAATTTTAGTGATGTCAGACGTTCGAATCAACAAACTCAATAACACTTGAATTATATGTTTTACGTCGAACTCATAAGACTTATACAGGGTTTAGGGAATTGCATATTAATGTATGTGGCAGCTCTGAATATTAACATGAATAATCGGTATAGGGATTGAATAATATTCCGTCGGGGACCTGCATAAGCATTTTTTTTCAGAATTTTAATTTCCCAGAATTACTAGCTTTGTCCCTTTTTTTCGTCATAGCTTTTTGACGTTTCAGTGGCCCATTTGAGATAGCAAATGGCTTGATCTAGTAGTAGGATATCTGTGGTCCCAACCATTGCGTAGGCGCTCACTAAGGCGGGGTTTTCCGAAATTTTACCCCTAAGGGGGTGAACGGGGGGTAAAGGGGGTTTTTAAACTGTGATCGCCATTAATCCTGCTCAATAGGAGGCTGACAAGCTTCACTCGGGGGTTTTGGGGGTCGCTGATCACGAATCCGGTGTTAGATTTTCAAAATTCAAAACGGAGGGGGTTTTCGAGGTCGCTGATCACGAATCCGGTGTTGAAATTGGTAACGGAAGCACCTGTAAGGATAATCCAAATATCCTTTTTATCATTTTTCCTCGAAAAAACTGGCAACAAGGGGGTTTCGGAGCCGCTGATCATGAGTCTGGTGTTAGAATTTTAAAATTCGGAACGAGAGGTTCTGAAGGTATAACGATTTTTTCCAATAGTTTTTAAGCTATTTCTGTGTTTTTTGTGCAAAAAACTTTTTTAAAAAAACTTTAGCTTTTGAATACCACTCACTCAATCACTCACAACAGTAAGACAGATACGTCTTACCTCATGGGTGCTCGCCAAGAAACTGTTTTAAAATATTCTAACCGGAAGGTCCTGTAAGGATAACGCAAATATACATTTTTTAGTCTTTTTTCGGAAAAACGGGCTTTAGGAGTTTTTGGGGTCGCTGATCGCAAATCTGCCTTGAAAAAGAATTTGCTAGCCTTTTTTGTTTCACGCTTAGCTTCATTCCAGGATCGACGACGTGAACGTGATGAAACTTCTGACCCTATTTTTTTACTTTATTCGTTTTTTCCGGTTTCTTTTATATGCTATGAGTATATTAGAATTAGTATACCGTTTGTAACGTATCGAACCAAGCGTCGGACACCAAAATGAACAACAACAGGTATGACAAAAATTTTGATTTCCGCATGTCCGTCAGTCTGTCTGTCCGAACTTTCGAAAGAATTCAGCTTAACTCAAAAAATACTAACAAAGACGTCATTCTTATTGAAAAAATTTGTTTTGTTGAATCTCAAGAAATTTTATTTTATAAATATAACATTTTGTTGTCAAAAATTTGTAAAAACAACCATTTTTTGTCATTTTGACAAATTAAACATTGTTAATATCACAATTGTTTTATTTGTTTAACAAAACATCATTTGTAAGCTTATTTTTGTTAAAATACCATTTTTTTGCTGAACAAATATTTCCTTCCAAAAATATTTGTTCCAATTGACAATTTTTTTGTAATTTTAACAAAAATTGGGTTAATTTAACAAAGGTTTTATCCATATGACAACTTTTTTTATGAGTGTAGAGGCTTGAAAATTTGTACAGCTGCATTTCTAGTAAATAGCAAAGTTAAGTTCTTGAAGCGGCAAAATTGGATTCAAACGAAACCAATCCAATCGGACCACTCCTTCCAACCACACAAATAGATTTTTTAACATAAAATTTAGTCCGCCCTCATATAGACTGTTTATCGATTAGCACCTGGCTATTGTAACATTTTTTGGTTTCAATTTTTTTCTTTACTTTTTTATTTTTTTAAAGTTTTAATTGTTTTTTATAAAACGAATTTTCTTTCATATTTTTTTTATGCAAGTAGATTTCATTTTTAACCTTTTTTTTAATATTCATTTTTATGATGATTTCATTTTTAACCTGTTTTTTAATATTCATTATATTGTTCTCAATTCTAATATTATTGTACTTTTAGCCATTTCATTTAAAACATCTTCAATAAACAGCGTTAAAGCTGTATAAACATTCAAAAGCTCCAACGCCCCTTTTGAAAATCCATCAAAGAGTAGACCACCCCGAAAAACCCATTTTTTTTTGCGTAATATGTTATTAGTACTAAAAAAAAAGAATTGCGCCGCAGGTGAGAATTTTTCATGATGCATGCGAAGACACGAAGCATACCTCGTTTAGTTTTACTTAACACATAAAATAAAGTCTTGTGAATCGCTGTGAACCAAATGTAATTTGCATTTCCTTACCAACTAGTCTACCCAAAACTAGATGCTTCTAGGATTAACAAGTGTAACGGCTCTTGTTATTCATTCATTTCTTACTGGTTCGCAATATGTCACGGTTTAAGTCCGAGCAAGAAAAAGTTTCTGATGAAACGCGACTACATTTTAAAGTAAACTAAAGGTGTAGGATGGCTTTAATTGAAACATATATTATTTAATTTGCAATATTTTATTTCATCAACTGAATTATCTCACGAATAATAATTACAAATATCTCGTGTGTCTGTATGCCTTTATCTTCACCTGAAACTCGAGAACCACTGAACTGATTTGAAGGAAACTTTCAGGAAAGCTTACTAATGTCATGGAGCGTGTTTTAGACGATGGGTCACCCTCAGGTTCCCCTTCTTTCTTACAACTTTTCTCAATTTATGTATATTGCTTTATATTTTTCAGTCTGTTCACCTATAACTTGAGAGCCACTGAAACGATTTGGATGAAACTTTCAGGGGAGCTTACTGGCGTCAAGATTTAGCAAAAAAAAATAGTGTCACTTCCATCTTGAATGCTGGATAAAATTGGTCGCTTTTAGTTCTGTTGTTCATTCGTTTGTTGTTGGCCTTACTTTCTTATATGCAATTTAAGAAAGTATTGTCATTATGACAAAATATAACTCAGGTTGTTTTTTCAACAAAAGCGTTTTGAGCATGCTAGAGTCGTTTACTTTATCTTGGTACACTCAAAAAAGCGCATAGTAACTATCGCAAAGTTTTTAAAATATGTTTTTCAAATACAATATGTATATAAATTTTTGGAGAAATTAAACCAAATGTTGTTATAAGAATTGGATAAAAGTCAATTTTAGTAAGCTATTTGAATTTCTCGACCATTTGGATTTTACTTCTATCGAAGCCATTTCTATTTAAGTACCAGATTTATCATGGCCACAATTGAATAATGCAATGAAATTAAATCTAAATTAAAAGAATGAGGAATCGGAAACGATTTTTGAAAGGAACACCAAATTTCGAGCCTGAGAATCATTGCAGGATCTCATCAGAGTGACGCCCTGATCTGGTTGCAGCAATGGAAAAGGTATGGAAAATTCAAAAAAAATTATATTATTATGGTGTTAACAAATTTGGTTAACAGAGAAAGAGAGGGAGAAAACGCGCCGGTTGGAATCAGATTTTTTTTTTAAAAAAGGACACAAGTACCGCTCCTAGAGAATTCATTACAACACCGCAACCGTTAGGATCGTAACTTTCGCAATTTCGTAGGGTCGTAAGTAAAAGGGTGGAGTAAGGATCGTGGAATTCGGGAACAAATTTGTGAATCGTCAAATCAAATTCACAAATTGCTTAAATTTTTCTCACGTTTCTTTCTTTTTTTTTTTTTGCTTTACGGAAGAAAGAGTAACAGATAACATAATTCAAAAAAATGTGATTTGAGACTATAAACATGAAACCTGCTATAACAGATAATGTCCAGATTTTATTTTCAACAAATTGCCAACTTCCTAATGAATAAAAATTTGATTTCTACGCTTCCCGAGAAAAAGTCTTTTCCAACAGAATAAAGAAAAATAAAAAACGGGCTCTATTTAAATTATTCGTTTTTTATTAAGCTAGAAAGCAAAAAACACGTTTAAATCTTCTACAACACAAGAAGAAATCCCATAATGACGATGATGAACCTAATTAACAATTCATTTAATAACCACAATAAACACTGATTCAAAAGTATTTAAATAAATAGTAAACAAAAATGATATTTCGACGTTTGTCCATCTTCTCCAAAAACATCTCACAAAACGACTTGTCTCACCAAACTAGCTTAGGTTTGGTTTATTTTGCATGAAGGTACGTTTAAATCGGATAAATACACAACATTCGTCTGTCCCACGAGAGAAGGGCGCCCGATTTTTGAATTCTACTATGGCAAATGAAAAATGATGGTCACCGTAAACTGAATCATTAAAAATATATTAAAGTGGGACACACACATGTGTGTGTGTCAATGAACTCAACAGAAAAAATAGTCCCATTTTTGGAGTTCAGTAGAGCTGAGCTTTTCGATTGTCGTTTATTTTTCAAATCAATAATTAACATTAACTCTGAATGTTACAACCCTAACATTTATTTATTTACTCAAGTCAATTGATTTTCTTTTTATTTTCTCCTACTCACGATATTTTCACAGCGTGATGATGGCAAGGAAAAAAATTGTTACCGCAATGAGATTTAACTATTTTTTGATTATTTTTTTTAAATGTTATGTTAAAAACCGAGTGCTAACCGCTACGGCAGCATGCCCGAAACCGAATGAAGAATCCATTAAAAGTGTTTACCTTGGCAAAAAATTCCACTGCGAAGTATTAATACCTGAATCTCATTCAAAATCTGTCCAAAATTTTCCACTCATCTCGTAACGCAAAAAAAGCGCAGAGAAGAGGACAGAGAAGCACAAAGTTTTTACGCTTCGCAAAATAATACTGAATAATACGAGTGTTTTAAATTCATTTTAATTTTAGCCAACTAATCAGTCAGGTTGGCTTGTATCGGTCAAATAGTTGGGGTCCTAATCGACACCCCTGTGGATCTGTTGAATTCACAGCATAGTATAGGATATATTGTCCGAAAAAAAATCATTACCGTATTTTATTAAAAGAAAAAAAGGACATATTTTGCCAATTGCAGAGTTGTGTAGAATTTAAGATCACGTTAATGAGGGAGAATGGAAAAGATGAGAAAATCCACAAATCATTATCTATGGATTACCCTATATGACTTGCATTTAGTTAGAAGTTGATACGAAATTATGTTAAAATTTAAATGATTTATACTATGTTCACACCGACGCAAAATTACGTAATTTTGAAGATTTTCGTAATTTTGAACGAAATCTTCCTCGAAATCACGAGATTTCCAGTACATTAGCCTGTTTTCAAAATCACTAAAAGTATGCAATTTCCACAAAATTAGGAGCGAAATCAAGCAAAAACAATGAATACAACCCTGCCTCACTTATTCAGCTCTCTTCAGTACATCAGTTTTGACATTTGTGCTGGATTGGAAAGACGGAAATATAAGAAAAAGAAGCCGTGTTCCGCACGCGAAGAGGATATATTAGTAAACCTGTGGTCTGAAAAAATAAACAACCTAAGCTGGGCAAAAAAAATGGACCTGTTTTTGATGCGATTAGATATGAAATGGAAAATAATTGTTTATTTTCATTACAGATAATTTCCATTTTCTTCTAAAGTGTCTAATTCTGTCTGCACATATTTTATCGATGTTTTGAATTATATTATTCATTCATAGCAATCCTGTAGTTGAAATGTCAAACAAAATTACCTTAACCTCTGTGTGAACACTTTGGTTTAAGATCTAAATCATTTCGCAAAATTACGTGATTTTGCGTCGGTGTGAACTTAGTATTAGTCTCAAAATTTACCTAATTTCCTTTGTGTTTTTTGGTATTAGTAACGGAAGTGTGTTAGTAACATTGCGTAATTCGACATTTTAATTTTAAGAACTTTTTTATTTTAAGTAGAGCAACCCTTAATTTCGTGTTTTTTCTTTTTTTTTTTTGTTGAAGTGATTAAATAGTGTTTTGGGTGTTTCAATAAGGAGACTCGAACTTTGTTAGGTTATAGCGGTCATGTTGTTCAAGCAACATCTGTCAAGTTTGTTGTGAATTGTTCACTAAATAACGTGCGCAAATCATCAAACGACGTGTGTAAATCATCAAATTTGTTGCATTTGACCAAAATTTCGCAAAAAAAATCATATTTAGCGACGAGGCTCATTGTTGGATGAATGGATATGTGAACAAGCAAAATTTTCGGATTTGGGACGATACCAATCCACACGAGATATAGCAGTTTAGTGTTTAGTCACTGTTTAGTGCGGATTTTGGTCTGTTGGAATCATCGGTCCGTACTTCTTCCAAAACGAAACGGGCATTGCCATAACCGTCACTGGCATTGCCATAAGCGAGCACTACAGATTGATGATAAGTAACTTCTTGTGGCCTAAACTGGATGATATGGATACCGACAACATGTGGTTCCAACAGGATGGTGCTACATGCCACACAGCGCATACCACGATGGACATTCGGCACGAGCGATTTGAGGGCATGGTTATCTCGCATGGCGGTGATGTGTGATCGTGCGATTTAACGCATTTAGACTTCTTTCTTTGGAGCTTTCTTAAATCAAACAATTGATACCCTCAAAGCCAAATTAACGAACGACATCCAGCAAATTCAGCCAGATTTATGCGACAAAAAAGTCATCGAAAATTCGACCTCCCGAATACGTGCCACCAAACAAAGCCATATATTCCATACTTAATGCCATAAAATATTCTTTCAAACAACAAAAAAATTCAGTGGATATCTCAGACACAACATTTAAAAATCGAGCGTCCTTATTGAAAGACTGATTAATAATGATTAAAAACAACCAATATCCGTGTAAATCAGCCTGATTCCACAAAGCAGAAGACTGATTTTTGCAAAGATATAGGATTCAAAAAAATATTTTTATTTTATTTTGCACTGCTGTAGAGGGAAAGTATTGTTTTTCTGTTGGAGACCAACTCGAGAGCGAGGGCAGATAGAAACTTTCTGATCAGTACGAAATCCGTTTCAGACAAAATTATTAGGATATCCGTGCATCTGTCTGTTGGTCTGTTCGTTGTACGTATCTTAAATAACTCGAGTACGCGTTGAGTTAGCGACTTCAAATTTTTTGTTAATGAGTTTTACGAAAATCGTAGTTAGTGAATTTGCACAAAAAATGCGCGAAAAAACTCTTTTTTGGGAGTATAATGAGTGATTTCCAACAAAAGAAGTTTTGTAAATAAAACTACTTACTATTCTGGACTGTAGCAGCCCTGCGGCATTATCGACTCCGATGGAATATCGTTTAAGATCGTACACTCGTAGCTTGGCTGATACTTCTCTTGTTCTGATGGTGGACGTTTCTGAATCTTTTCACGATCTTGTTTATGTTTCCGATCTGCTCCTTTTAACTTAAATACCTGTAATTAAAATAATTGGAACTGGCATTCAACAAGTATTTCCAAAAAAAACTTCTATTCTTGCATAATTTTTCTCAATATTTTAAAATGAGAAAAACATCTGCACCTTAAATTTAATAAGAGGCTGTCCATAATATACGCGATACTAATTTCCGCCTTTTCCAACCTGCCCCCCATGAGTCATTTTTTAAAGTTTTTTCATGAGATTCAATACCTTCCTTACGATACCGCGTTTTATCAGAAATCTAGCATTCAGCTCACTTTCCCAGTATTATAAGCCCATGTTCGTGAATGGAAACACTACATAATGCTTATGGTTTACCGTGGTTAACTTTACTCGCGTTTTTAAATTATGTATTTCACCTGTCAAAGCTAAGTTTGCTTAACGCTGCTTAAAAGCAGGAGTGATATTCCGTAACTTATTTCAAGCGTTTGTTTCGAGTTAGAAGAACAACAAGTATTCGCTGTCTCTGTCTTGACCGAAATAAATGACAGAGAGAAACCGAGATAGCAAATACCACTTTTTCTTCTTACTCGAAACAAATGCTTGAATAATGTTACGGAATATCACTCTAGAATTGTACAGAGTTAACTTTACTACACCATTTAGGAACGCGAGTAAAGTTAACTGTGCTGTCAAAATGGATACTTTTTTATTTAAATATTGATCTTTTGTATATATTGGATAAGGATTTTTCGAAAAATAATCAGGGTATTCACAGTCGTCTTTTAAATTGCGGGTAAATTTACCGCTCGGTAATTCAGTCAAATTTAACAGATTTTTACCGAGACGGTAACTTGGTTCATGTAAAAATGAATTACCGGATTCGGTAATTGTATACATGCCTTGAGTCGTGTTTTCCGGCCCGGTTATTCGGTATCAAGAATCAACCGCGAGTGGCGCTAGTAATGTTTTTAGTTGTCAAATTTTCTCGCTGGTTTTTTGTTAATCTCATCGGACTGATGCAAATTTTTTCAATTTTGATAGCCGTTGTCACAATAGAAATTCAAAAGAATACATCAAACATGGATTTAAAGGTATGTGACATATTTTACAATCAAATTCGCAGTTCATGATTTGGTCACGTATCCAATAAAAGCGCTGTTCTCAAATCTGTGCTGTGGGATGTTTACAGCAGAATATTTTCAGTCTTTTAATATTACCGAAAATACCGAATACCGAAAATTAAAAAAGGATTGTGAATACCCTCATTAACTATAGAAATATTAGATGATCGTTGTATCAATCTTACCTTAATCTGACAAGCAGCGGCGTGTATTGGTTTTGCCACAGTATCAGTACTATCTAAATATGTTTCAATTTGAATCCTAAATGGTACGCCCTTTTCGCCTCCGTGTTTTTTTGGTGTGAATTCTGTTGATATGCAATTGACTTTGATATAAACGCCGACCTCCTTCAACGGATCCCATAAAACTTCAACAGTATTTAATAAATTTGGATTAAGTGGCTGTGAAACATGGCATAGGCCATACGAAAGTGGTACATCAACCTCAATAATGCGTTCACCTGGACGTGATGCTTGCCATTGTTGCATTTGTTCACGTTCCATGTACTGAAGACGACGCTCATGAAAGCAAATCTTTATTATACTCTGCATTAAAATTAATAAAAAAGAAGAAGAAAAATCCAATTAATATTGGAGTTCAGAGATTTATTGCTTTTTTTAAATAATAATAAATAAATATTAGAATCGATCAAACAATGAATATGTGAACTTATAAAAAATATTTGCTTGTAATTAGCCCGTAATATATTTGTCTGAAGTTTATCAGGCAAATATATTACGTTGTACAATGAAGTCATCGCGTTTTTCATTTTTATATAATGATTTAAAAAAATCCTATTACTAATGTGCAACTTAACAAAATACGATATAGTTGTGTAACATTGTTTGCCCTACACTATTTTTTAATTACGTGTTACTAAAAGTATTAGAAAAATGTTTTCCTTGGAATGCATTCACATAAATTATCATCCATCATAACAAATGTGGCATCATTTTCTAAGAAATTTTAATTAGATGCAGCAATTAATCAAATATGCATACTAGATTTATCAATATGTAAATGTGGTAAATCTCCGGTACACGTGTCGGAAGTAGCAAAACGTTTAAAAAAATTATAAATGCGGAAATATTTTGATTCACGAAATTCTGACCGAATTTTTAAAGACTTTATTTTCCGTACACAATTTTCAGTCTTATTATTTTAATTTTTTTGTGTTATTTTAGATTTGCCACACCATTTATGAGAAATAGAACTAACCATAGATAAAACACGAAGATATTTCAAGCATGAACAACAAAAGGGCACGAAAAATTGACCATGAGCTTAAAGCTCGGCGACCTTAATCTCGTACGTGGTCGAGAAACATTTTAGTTGCCATTCGTTCTCCGTGTACAGCTTATGCTGGTGTTAGTACTCGTAATCAAATTAATGGGAAGAAGACGGCTTCGATGTGGCAAAAAGAAATAAAAGAGATAAACAACGCTACGAAACGACGTAACGATGAATTTTACTCTCTTTGACTTTCGTTTCATTTCCTGTTTTCATTTTCTTGTTTTTGGGGATGGAAGAAATTTTAATTTGTTATTTAGAATTTATTAACGATTTCTAGGACAACCCATTGTAGACAAATCTGCATATGAAGTTATTTTGAGAGAAAATTGATATGCAATGCAGGCGGATGCACACACACAAACGTGAAGTACATTCGCTATTTATTTGAAGTGCACTGAGAGAAACGTTCTTCAAAGCTCTCTTTGAAAACTCGAAAGTTTACTGAATCAAAAAAATAGCCCCTTTTCTTCGTTATGGTTCAACCACAGTGAAGGCGGCAAGCGGCAACGGCAGCGCACTTTTTCCGTCGCCGCCGAGTTTGAAACAAAGTCAAACTTGCCGCCGCCGCCCAAAATGGTTTATGAAAACCACCACATTCGGCGCCACATTCTATGCAGATTTTTCTTCGTTATTTTGTGGCAACCACCACATTCGGCGCCACATTCTATGCAGATGTTTTGACGTTTTGATTTCGCAAGACAGAAGCATATGTCGACGGTGCCGCTATCATTGTAGCTGGCTCGGCGGTATATGTGGCGTCGCCATGCCGCCCGCCGTCGCCGCTGCCGCTTGCCCCCTTCATTGTGGTTGAACCATTAGAATTGCGATATCTTAGTATTTTATCTATGAACTAACGGATAGAAAATTAACTACACCAACGTGTCTGTACTTGCACCTGTCCATCCTTTTTGCCGTTTGTATGTATCCCGTCCTAGCAGACCAATTTTAATAAAAAAAGGTATGTAACGATTTATTTGAGTGCGTTTCTCGTAAGGCGAGCAATTTGAGAAGTCGTAGAATCGATAGTCGCCTGTGACCTTACGGAATTCCTACCAAGATTTAGATTACCCTTCTTAGGACAAGCCTTGATTCCAGTTAATTGTTATCCTTCAATTATTGATGTTAAAATTTGCAAGGCCAACTACGTTGAATAGTAATCAAATTCAAGGTTTGGAATTTTCCGACTTAGATGGTTTTAAAAAGATACCATGACGATGAAAAAATATATCTGTGGCAAAAAGTTAAAACGTCTTAAGTCAAAGTGATCTGTATTTGCATTTCCTGGCAAATCACTTTGGCTTCGCGTGAAAATCTACTTAAGACATTTTGCACCAGACATAATTTTGTATCGAAAGTCTTACAACACTCAATTCCAATGGATGTAAAGAATAGCGTTATATTCTGGGAACATTTTATTTTGTAATTTTATATGGTATAGCGCGATCTATGTTTTATAATATAAAAACATGTTATTTGTTAAAAAAAACGAACGTGTCCACCTGAAGCAGTTTCGAAATAATCACGTAAAACTATTCACTCTCCAATGGCGGTGTAATTTTTTTTTTTTATTTAAATAAAGGAGAATAACATACATTGGACGGGGAAAATATCGCCAAAATGTTGGTAGGGCATTGTGGATTAGATAAGACATTCGAGGTCGACAAGTCAATATTTGAACTCAACTCGTTTGAGAAATAATTTTTTTACTTCACAGATAGAAAAATATAAAGTTTTATATGTAAAATCGTATCTTAAATAATTTTTGTATTAATAATTTTTTCGACTAAACGCACCGCTTTCGAGAAAACTGCAGAAATCTGGTTGGGGAAGAGTACACGCAGAGAAAAAATAGTAAATCTAACCACTTTATAATGGGGAATCGGGACTATCACTAAAATAGTTAATGTCAATTACAGAAAGAGTCAAGATCGACTATTTTCTTAATAAATTTAACTACTTAGTAATAAAATTTACTATTTTTGTAATTGAAATTAACTATTTTGGTGATAGTCCCGATTTCCCATTATAAGGTAGATAGATTTACTATTTTTTTTCGTCTGCGTGTGGTCTACTTTGTGTCATTTATGGTCAAGATATAATTATTATACCAAAAACGCCTCTATACCAAATTTCAAGTCTGTAACTATTACATTGACGGAACTCCCTCCCAACGAATAATTCCCAATGGGGCATCAAAGTTTGGGTGGACCCCAAACTTGTAAAATTTTCCAACTCAAAAAAGGTCTTTAAATATTCGGTCAAAATAAGATTTTTGTTATTTTTCGCAGGTGCCCAAATTTATAAACACGCCACTGCACTGTTGCTAATCCTCACATCGGGTCTTTCAACAAGGACATAACAATTTTGTATTTAAATAAAACACAGAATAATTGAGATATCGGGCTAAAATTTATTCCAGGTGTAGTGGACATGTTACATTTAAGTATGAAATTCGATGTCGCTCATATGGCAACCGCGAGCACGTTTGCACTGATTGATTCTTTGGAGCCAATTTTCCACCACTCTTCCACACATATCGGCCGGAACGTTGGCAATCTCGCGTTCGATATTGTTCCTGAGCTCCTCTAACGTTGTTGGCTTGTTGGCATAAACCAACGACTTAACATAACCCCATAAAAAGAAATCCAACGGCGTTAAATCGCATGAGCGAGGTGGCCATTCGACTGGACCATCATTTCATTCATCATTTCATTTCATCAGACTCAGAATTTCGGTAATAAGTTTTAATAATTTCCAAACGTTGCTCGTTCGTGAACTGCACCATGATAAAAATGTAAACCTTGACTGACGTTTTAGCATTGCCAAATCATAAAAAAAGTTTTAGGGTGCGTTTTTATTAAAATACAAAATTGTTATGTCCTTGTTGAAAGACCCTTTAGTTAAAGAATTTATTTACTTTGTTAAGGCCCATTTGCGGGTACTATTCTTAAAAAACTAAAATGGGCTTAATCTACTTAAGCCCAAGAAATTCTCCGACTTAAGTAATTTAAATTGAACATATGTTGCTAATTTTAATTTTATGATTTTAAAAATATAACTCCTTTTAACAACAACGCACCGACATTTTAAATTAAATAGAAATTAATTTTAACATTTTTTTCGCCTAATTTTAACATGCTAAGATTATCTCTTTGATATTCAACTATTACTGAATTGATGTAAAATGTGTATGAAATTTTTGTTATGACAATCACCTTTAGAACTTTTCCGCGGTATGGAGAGAGATCACCAATCTTTTTCAACTTGATTTCATAGCTCTGACCTTGATTGAGATATGTTAAAGTTTCTTCATTGCTTTTGGTTGCAATCGATGTAGCCGCAGCTAGAACGTATTGGAACCTAGACCAAAAAAAGTTAAAACAATTTTTAATTCCACATATTTTCTTTTCAGGAAATCATCAAATTCTTACTTGTAATCATCGGACAAAGTGTCACCTTTGGAGCCTGTCGAATCTGAATGGCATGGACTATTTTTCGCTGTCGAATTTCAAATACTTTAATTAATAATAAAGTCAAATGTGGACAAATGCAGCCAAATACTAACTCACCACTATTGTTCTCAAAGCTATTTGGCTGCAACATTTGCTGGAAGCCTCCGACGACATCACCATTCGGATTCGCTTGTGGGGGCTTGTGTGGGGATGTCGCTTGTTGCTCAGCACCGATTTGTGGATTTTGGAGATTTGAATTTGGACGATTGGATTCTGTCGGCTGTGGATGATTCGTTGGTTTGTTGCAATCATTGCCGTTAGCACTATTGGGTCTTGGTTGACGTTTCTCTTGATCATCAATCAGGATTACCTTATTGCTGACTTCATGGGGACTTCGGGGAGCTTTGCGAGCATCACCTGAAGGCGATGGTATCTCCTGCTTCAAAACGGTCAAGGCTGATGAAAGCGATAAAAACGCTTCACTGGAAAGAAAAGAGATGAGTTTGGTAAACATCAAATTACAAAATCTGGTTTTATTATGAGGTGTAGGTAAACTATAAATTCAAATGAAAAAAATGTGTAATGCTAAAAATTTGTGTTTCTAGTGTTGTATACACGCTTTTTTTTAGAAAAATTGCAAAAAAAAACGTTCATTGGAATCTTATAATATTCCTGAGTGTATTTGTTTCAACAAAATATCGTTAATTTTACAGGGAAACTTTCAATCGAACGATAAAACATACACGTCGCCAAACATCTGGATGATTTGCCAAGTGGCTAACCAACTATGTGACGTCTTTGCGAACTAAGTATTTTAAATTGGATGCCAAGAATATGATAAATATTCTTAATCCTTAATAATTATGCAATAATTTTGAAAAATCGAATAATTTTTACCACTTAAAAAACAACATTTAAAACAGTTTTATAGTTGCAAATCAAATGAAATCTTATAGATGTTTTGTGGCACGAGTTTAAATTTTTGAAGGAAACTGCTTTGAATGGTTGAAATAAAATTTAAACAAACAGTAAATTAATGAAAAACTCACTTATTTAGGTATCCATTATTGCCGAATTCTCCATTTAAATCAAAATCAATATCATCTGCCCAGCTACCTCTTCCTGTAACAGAACCAGACAGAACTCTTTAGTTTTTTTTTTAAGTCAAACTCTTACATTTTCTCGCCTTCAATTCGAGTAGTCATAATAAAAAATGCTAAAAGTTCACTATAAAAATTTAGCAACATTTGAAATTCACTGTTACACTTTTCTAAATACCAGCTATTTGATTTTCAAAATAAAATTCTAGAGGAATTAAAAAATCGAGTTATCATTCAGTGCTTTTGAGTGCGAACCAAAATATGGTCATAGGAAAATATTTCTTTTAGTACATACTTTGATTTGATTTAAAAAAAAACGAATTTCCCCCTAATGAAACTGGCTGAGGGAAGTTAAAACCAATAATCTGCAGTTATGACGAGAGTCAAAGGAATTTACATAAATTTTATATTATCTACCTGTATGTAAATTGCGAATAGCATGTATATTCCTACTAACATAGATCAATAAAGAAGAGAAGTGCATATTTGTATGTTAACGATCTTTGGCCGGTTAAAACCAACAAGAACTAACCAATTGACATTTAGGTTGAAAATAAGTTGAAAAAAGGCCCTTGGTTTAATATTACTAAAACAGTCTTTAAGAACAGGCTTTCGAATACAAACGAGAAACAAAAACTATAATACTAACAGTTTCTTTATAATGACGTTGAAATCATAAAAAAAACTTGATTTTTATATGATTTAAATGTGAAATGAAAGCACGTTAAAAATGTTGACATATCAAAATCCACATACATATGTGTGTATACATATATAAAAAAAAACACACAGAAAAAAAAATTTTTGATTTTGTACGAAAAATTGTAATTAATTTTTTTTTTCATTTATTGTGTTCAACTTATTATTTGTGATCTCTCAATAACAAATCAACGATTTTATTCTCAAAACAAACAAGCATGTGACTACAACGATTATCATAAATCATAGTTAATTCACAAGAGTCAACGCGTTGTTTATTGTGCAAAGTCCTTAAAATTTTGTGGGTCATTTGAAAAAAAAACGACGTCTGAGAGACTTGCTATAAGACAAGCAAAATGGTGTCGCTTTGATCGATTGACGAAGTGTGAACGAAACTGAACGAAATATGGAGAAAAGATTTAACGAAAATACGCAGCTGTCAAATCAATGCCATCTTGGTTTTTCATGTTTCATCCAAGTAAGTAAGATTTTCGTCCAAGTAACACCGTGTCTTCACTTGGGATTTTTCATCGCAGAGATTTTATGATTGACCAATCAGAGCCCGAGTTGACGGCGATATCGTCATCAACTCTAGCTCTGATTGGTCAATCAAAAATCTCTGCGATAAAAAATCCCAAGTGAAGACACGGTGTAAGTGTGTTTCATCCAAGTAAAGGTAAGATTAGACTATGCCAAATATTTGGCGTTTTTCGACTGCCAAACATGACAATTTTGCCAAATAGTGTGATCGGGTACGCCAAAAAAATGTGGCAAATTTTCCGTATTTGGCATGTTTGGCACTCTTGAAATTTCTAAAGTGGCAAACATGACAAACATTTTGCTTTTGACAGTACTCTGTGTCGTCCAGAGATTCTAAAATCGGTGTTGTTTTTTTATCGCGATTTAAACAAAATGGAAAGTGTGGAAGTGCTGAGTGAAGTAGGAAATGTAGCGGAAGTTTCTAGGAATAAAATGGACAAGAAAAAAAGAGTGAGGGCAAAAGTTGTGGGCGAATGGAGCGAAATCATCGGCTGTCATACGAACAAAATTACGGTATAAGCTTGGGTGTCCGATACGTAATTCCTTAAGCAGCTTTATGTAGCACCCATCCGATTCCCTTTTTTGAACCCAATCTCTAACCCATACTCTTCTGCGACGAGTTTTTACCACTTCTTCGTCTTCCAGCAACAAATATGAAGCTCCAAAAACAGCGGCAATCGAAGCATAGTCCATTCTCTAATATTATTTTTGATGTTAAAATGCTGTTTTAAATCATTTTAATGAAAATACTCGCATGTCAAATAACTTAATTGCGATGGGCAATTCCGGCAAAGAAAACTTTGCCACAAATTCGGCAAATAGTGTAATACCCTGACAAACAAGTTTGTCGTATGTTTGGCTGTTTCGTGTTTGGCTTATATTTGGCCAAATGAAAATTCGCCAAATATTTGGCAAAAAGAACTTAAGTGTAATACCCCTGGCAAATGCATGCGCCAAACACCATTATTTGCCAAAGTTTCATATGCCAAATATTTGGCATAGTCTAATCTTAATCTTAGTAAGATTAAGATTTTCGGAAATCAAAGCTTTAGAATTCTCTTCAATATCACATATAGTTTTTTTTTCAAAATATTTTACGATTTTTTTTTAAATTCAAACAATGCGCCATTTTAGAGATCGCTGCTGAGTTTCGTCATATGTAAAACATTAAGATATCGCAAGTCTAACGAAGAAAAGGCCTTCTTTTTGATTCAGTGAACTTTCAAGCTATCCAAAAGCTTCCAGCAGTAGCCAAGAAAGCTTTGAAGAACGTTTTTTCAGTGCACTTCAAATAAATAACGAATGGACTTCATTCTTGTGTGTGTGTGTATCCGCAACCGATCAACAGATAAACGATCGAATTTTCCATTGCGTATGAATTTTCTCTAAAAATAACTTCATATACAGATTTGTCTACAATGGGTTGTCCTAGCAATCGTCAATAAATGCTAAATCACGCATTAAAATTCCTTCCATCCTCAAAAACAAGAAAATTAAAACAGGAAACGAAACCAAAGTCAAACAGAGTAAAATTCCTCATATCTGTTCGCAATCATCATCGTTTCGTCAGAGAACAAATAATCTAGAGAATAAACTCTTAGAACAAATTTTTAGAGAAAATTTTTCCACTGTGAGATGAAGCAAGAGGATCCGATGTAACACGGAAAAAATTATCCATTCGATTCCTCCATCTCTTTGAATAGATACGACGAAAATTATTAGAAAATGTTCTCTCTGCTTCGTGCTCCCTAGTCTAAAAGTAATTAACTTTTAGGCCGTAGCTAGTGAATAATAGGGACATTTTTCCCCCCTTAGAAGGGGAAATTTGTCAAAAATTTGTTCGGCAGAGTTTTTCTATATATTCCTTATTCTATGGTTTCGTCCTTTCGCTGCGTTGTTTATATGTATTGCTTCTTTTTGCCACACCGAAGCCGTCCTCTTCCCAATCATTCGATTATGAGTACTAACACCAGTACAAGCTGTACACTGAGAACGAATGGCAACTAAAATTTTTCTTAACCACGTGCGAGATTAAAGGCCCAACTACGATAGACATAGAAGCGCATATGTAAATGTCAAATTCCCAACGAATGTTGGCATACATAGCTGTCAACATAACAGCTAATTTTCATTTTACCTCAAGTGGAAATTAATATGGCCACAATATTATTAAATTCACACTAAAATTTTAGGTTATGTTCACAATTTTCATATGTCAGTTTCATTTGTATCGAATCAATCATGCTTAACGAATGTTTAACGAAGGTTTCACGAAATTCCAATAGGATTCAATGCTAAAAGGTCGAGTATAAACCATGAATCAGAAATGGTTCAATGGTTAAACACTAAATATGCGTTCTTATGTCTATCATAGTTGGGCCTTAAGGTCGCCGAGCTTTAAGCTCTTGGCCAATTTTTCGTGCCATTTTGTTGTTCACGCTTGAAATATCTTAGTGCTTTATCTATGGTTTCGTAAAGTTCGATCAATAACTACACGGCTGACATCAACAAACATCGACAGTATATGATGACCAAACATTTTTTAATCTTTTATCCCTTAAATATAGAATTTTTTGCAGCCAATGACTTTTAAGATATTTTAATACAATTGAATTAGTTGTAACAACTTCAAGAAAATGTTGTTACACTTTTCACTATCGACACTACAAAAACTAAGGTGAACCCTATAAATTTACTGTATCAATGATAATTTGAAAGTTTTATTTCACTTCAAAAAAAATATCCTCACCTATCTTTATAACGTCGTTGCCGTGCTGGGTGCACATGATTCGATAACTACCAAAGTTCGTACATAAATGAATAAACAATTTCGGTGGTGACAAAGTTTTACGTGTAAAATGCCTAATAATAGTTCTTTCTTATTCAAAGATATACATTTTGCTATAACTGAAAACCCAAAAAAGAAAATTGATAATGACATAAGAAACAGTTTAATTAAAACATAATAACGATAATTAAGAAACAATTAAACACATTTCGATCATCGTATGTCCAAATTTTATGTCATATATGATCACTTTTAATTCACTTTTCGAGGTTTTCCCAGTATTTATTAAAGGAGATTTTAGATATTAAATATAACAAAAGCTATAATTTCCAATCTGGCAATTATTGAAAACCCGTATGGTGATTTAAGTGAACGGCGAACAGTTGTATCAAAATTCCTCTTTGAAGTCAAACTTTTCAACAAGATTTTTATACCCGTATGGTGAAACCAAAGGGTATATTAACTTTGCCTTACCGTTTGTAACGCCAAGATCCCGTCATCGCACAAAAAAATGAATCACACCAGTGTGTTTAGAATGATAAAAATATTTAATTTCTGCATGTCCGTCCGTCTGTCCGTCCGTCCGTCTGTCCGTCTGTCTGTGGCGCGGATTGCGGCCGCACGGATTGAGCTACAGACTTGAAATTTGGCGCAGATCTGTTTTTGGTAAAATGCGAGGCTAAGTTCGTTCATGGGCAAAAATAGACCATACGAACGAAAACTGTTTTTGTGAATATATCAAAAACGGTGCATCTTATCAAAAAAGTCCAAGAACAAAAGTTATTTAGGATATGATTCTACATAAAACTCCCATACATCAACTACTTTATTATACTTGGCATAATAAAAAATGTGGCTAAAATTTTTAGATTGACGTTGGACTTTTTCAATGGGTGAACAGAAATTTAGAAATGACAATTTGGCCGAATTTGACCTAATACGCAATGAAATAAAAAACTTCTGTGTTTTTTATTCAAACACCGTGGAGATGGCTACTCGCATTTTTCCGGTATTTTCATTTTGTAATTTAGCTTAATTAAATATAATTGTGTGTGTGTGTGTATTTATTTTGTGTGTCAGTCATTCTCAATTATTTTTATTTTGATTACATACAAATAAATGATTGGTGATAAATAAGCTTTCCTAGAGTTTATTGATTGCATAGGCTGTTGTTTTCAAAAAAAAAAAAAACAATAATCTTGTGGACGCGCGGGATATCACCAAAATAGAAATAGGATTAACCTCTATGGTAACATTTGAAATGAAAATCCACGAAATTAATAGAGAAAATTACCTCAGCCATTTCACTTTTTGATAATCCAACAGCAACTTCATAATTATTATTATTTTCCCAGTAAAAACGACTTAATTTTGAGCATTTTGCGTCGAGCTGTTCAGCGATCAGTAAACCTTCTTATCAAAGACATGATTTCTGAGCAAATATCAGCTCAGAGACGTACAAAATAATTAAATGGAATACCATAATGGAAAAATATGTATAATGGTAATAATAATAATAATAGTACTTTATCATTGTGAACATTTAATCAACGACCTACCGGGCATACTCTGATATCGGCAAGAGCGTCTGGCGTTGAACTCTTTATCGCTCTGATTGAGGAAATTGGCAAAATTCTGCATAGTTCGATGTCTAAATACTTGCAAATTAATGACGTGTGAAAACTTTACACCTTTTCTTCACAAACAATCAAACCATTAATAAACTACGAATCTGAATTACAGGAATTTCAATCGTTTATACCTCAATTTGTAAATGAAACGTGGTACCACTATTTAAACCATATTTGCAAATAAAGTAAATTCTCACCCGCACTTCACTCTCAACCAGAAACTTTTTGCAAAATATTTCCCCTCATTGCTGTAACATTTTCAAAAAATTCGTTTAATCACAGATTGTTCTGAAAAAAAAACTCGCCACGATTTATTTTTTCAGTTTGCGCTGAAATACTGCCGTGTGAAATATGCGTCGTACCGATGTCGAGCTTAAATTGCGAGAATGGATTAAATTTTGTTATAATCGGTCGAGCACGGCATCTATTTACACTTTAAATCAATCTAATTAGACATTTTAAGATGACAGCGAGCTTATTACGTATATGTGCAAACAATATTAGTGACAACACATATGCCTATTTCATTTCTGTCTGATTTTTATCATTATGGCGCTATATTTGTCGTGAATTTTATTAATGTCGAAAGATTTCCAGTCGTTTTAATAGAGCTCTAATTTTTCGTTGATTAATATTTTTTGAAAAATACCACGACACTTTCAACGGCCGAAAAACAACATACACCAAATCATCAGGTAACCCCACCAAAACAGTGGTAGCCAGTTTTTTTTTTACGTTTGGCAATTATGACGTCGTCACAAACTGCTAATTTCCGCGTTAATATCGATAAAAATTTGAGTGACAGATGCAATCGAGATGAGTTATGCAAGCAAACTGAAATACGGGAACAAAATTTCCGACGGCTCGATTAACTGCCAATAATCCCACAAAATCATTAAAACATTATGATCTGGTTTTAATCATTTCTACTATCATGAATTTGTGATTATGTATATTTGTAGTCGAATTACAGTATTTTCGTTATCATCAGCTAAGTGTAGTCTGACCCCATTGGCGACCCATTTCTATTAAGAAAACTGATAATAAAATTTTTGGACGGGGTTGAATTTATGTAAACCGCAACATTTGACATTACCATTAATATAAGCATTTTTTAAGTAATGCAGTGTATTTCGAGTTTTCGAGGTCAATAAATTTTATTGAAATATTCCTGCAGGATTCAAACAAGTAAAATATAAATAATACAGTAGAATCCCGATAATCCGTATACTCCGCTAATTCATATCCGATAATCCGTATACCCCGCTAATTCATATCCGATAATTCGTAAAACCCCAATCCATTTCGATTCTTTGATGTTTTTTTTTGCATTCAGGTAGACAAAACGTCTTATAATTCGATGAAAATTCCCGTTAATTCGTATGACTTTCTCTCCCAAATTTGGTTTGTTTTTCGCGGTTTTCTTTCAACTTTGGTTTGTTTGCAATTTATTCGTTTCTAAAACGTTCGCCAAATTACTCGGCGTTCCTCGAACAGCGTTGTGAAAATAACAAACT
Organism: Chrysopilus asiliformis; assembly: GCA_964034945.1. Lineage (NCBI taxonomy): Eukaryota > Metazoa > Arthropoda > Insecta > Diptera > Rhagionidae > Chrysopilus > Chrysopilus asiliformis. The sequence continues at coordinate 81,746,647 of OZ035961.1, read as the reverse complement.
ACGACGTTACAAAATTGACAGCACAACCGCGTTTTTCGCGACTGGCAATGCTGTTTGATGAGTCGATTTTAGAAGCAAAAACCACGTCTAGACAAAAAAATTTAAAAAAATCGGACCCACAATTTGCGGGCTATAGGATCGATTTAGGGGTGGGGTGAAAAATGTGGTAGGGAAGAAATTTTTTCGTCAGATTTGAATTCTCTTATTAGTTAAGACCTCCTGAACATTTCAGGTCGATACATTGGGCGCATCCAACTACCAGAGCGGCTCAGCATCGCTCTAGAGCGAAAAAGGTGCTCAGTTACTGAACGCAATCGCTACAGAGCGGCTCAACTGAGCAGCTCACATTTTTTTCTGAGCGTAAAAGAACTCCGCTCAGTAGCTGAGCAAATGTCAAATGAAGAATTACAGAACCTCAATTCATGTCTAAAAACGACGATGGAAATACATAAATGGTGTTATTTATAATATTTATAGTTATTTATGTTATTTATAATACGGGAAGCCTCATGGAAGTTCTTGCTGAGCAAACGGGAATGGAAATAGTCGGCGTTGCGGAAAATGTTGGCGAAAGAGTTCGGGAGTGTACACTCTAGAAAATTTTATTGTAATTTTACCCCTATTATCGTAGGAAACCATTTTCCTACGATAATAGGGGTAAAATTACACCGAGTCGTAATGGCTTAAAAGCTATGCATTTTTACTCATTTTGTGGCGTACAAAAGCCTCTTTTACGGGGGAACTTTAAGCTAAATAAGAAGTAAAAGTACAATACGGGTGTAATTTTACGACATGGATGTTTAAAATTACCACATTTTTGTTGTAATTTTCCTCCTATTTTGTAGCAAAACCGCGTCTTAAAGGTGTAATTTTACGACATTTTTTGTTTAAAATTACACCGAAAATGGTATTAGAATTTCTCGGCTTATACGGTCTGCAAAAACAAAAATATTATATTATTTTTGCGGATGTTTTCACATCCAAATTTCCCGGGCATGTCTGCCATGTGGCAGGCGCCACACAGGATTTTGGTAGAGTAAAACTCGTTTCGAGTATTTATACTCCGATGCCACAAACCTTATGCGAATTATAAGGTTAAGGTTAAATTGTCCGTACAATAATGCAAAAATACCCTGCGAGCGTGTTTTTACACCAAAATGAGAGTAAAAATACGAATATTGGTCGAAATTTTACGCAAGGTTTAAAATTACCCTATTTCTAGTGTAATATTAATGTTTTTTGGGTGATTTTACAACTTAAATGGTGTGCGAGCTAAATTCTGATTTTTTTTCGAAATTTTACGACGTTTTTGCAAATTTACCCCGTTTTTACCCCATTTTTCGGTTTAAATTCAAATCCATTTTTTACAGTGTACTTCGGCATAGTCACCTCAAAATAATCCCGGTTTCTTTCGGGTGCCGCATTCCGGATTGGGGCGACTTCAACTGAAGTATTAAACTCTTCAACCAAAAGTGAAATAGCTTCCAGATTTATCGTATCAGAAGCACAAATTTCTAACGTTACGGAGATAATTACATCGCGGTCCATCTTGAACAATAATTTCTTTCAATGACAGCTCATATATAAATGAGCGGTGCATTCAGGACACAAAATGCTGCTCAGCTGAGCATTTTTTTGACAGCTGAGCTTCGCTCCAGAGCCGCTCTGGTAGTTGGATGCGCCCATTGCTCTTTCTATGATTTTTTGCTAAAAATCGAAATTAATTCAATTAGAAGTTTCTTAGGGCAATTTTATGCTCTTTCCAATGGTGGTAATTTCATCCGGTTGACTTGTCGTTTTTGAAAAAGACCTCTCATTTCCTTGCGACTTACCTCTTAAGGACAAGTCGTACCCGAAGTTCCTTGCTATGTTCGTAGATCTTCTTAGTTAGACCGAGATGTACCAATCCGGATGTATTTAAGCCGATTAGCTTGTCGATATCAGTTTTTGTTCCGTGGCTCCCGGTCAAATTTCCGTATCACACTGCCGATTGCGATTACAAATGCGATTACGATTGCGATTGCGATCGAACTTCCTCAATCAAGCTTTTATGTCTCTATCGTTGAAAGCTTTGGTCTCATTGGTCGAGAATCGTAATCGCAATCGTCAGTGTGATACGGGCTTAAGAGAGCAACATTTGACTTTCAATTTTTATGTTTTGCTCTTTATGAGAGTGTTATTAGTATCCTAAAATAGTTTTCGATACGATAAAAATAATGTTGTAAATTATTTGTAAAATGGGCCTTCGTGTTGTTCGTATAAAATTTTTAAAAAAATATGCACGATTTTTGGTACATTTCCTCATAGGGTGATACTTTTGGCTGAACTTTACTTTACTGGCACGGTTCTCTAGGACCTTCATATTTTTTCCTAGCTTTTTGTGGTGCCCTAAAATCAAGCAAAATACATATTTTGACTATACTCGTACATAGTAAGAAACAGGTGCAAATTATAGTTAAAATAGGGCCTCCATTGGGCTACTGGGGCCTCATCTGGCTGTTGGTGCCTCGAAAATTTGTAAACCTATACAAAACTCTAGAGTTGGGAAATTCAATGCAACATAACTCAAAAATTAGCACCGCATTTCTTAAAGCTACACTGTAGAAAATGGATTTGTATTTAAACCGAAAAATGGGGTAAAAACGGGGTAAATTTGCAAAAAAGTCGTAAAATTTCGAAAAAAAATCAGAATTTAGCTCGCACACCATTTAAGTTGTAAACTCGCCCAAAAAAACATTAATCTTACACTAGAAATAGGGTATTTTTAAAAAATGCGTAAAATTTCGGCCAATATTCATATTTTTACTCTCATTTTGGTGTAAAAACACGCTCAAAGGGTATTTTTGCATTATTGAACGGGCAATTTCATTATTTCACAATGCAGTTGACGGCATTAGCCGTCATGCAGTTGACGGTTTGATGAGTCATTTGATCGGCATTCCAGAAATGGTTAAATGGTTAAACACTAAATAGTTTATTCGCTCTGGCTTGATGGAGCTATGTTGCCTTAACCTTATAATTTGCATAAGGTTTGTGGCATCTCGATTCGAGTATTTATATCGAATCGAGTTTTACTCCACCAAAAGCCTGTAAGCCTGCGTGGAAACTGGTAAAGCAGGCTCTGATGACGGTGAGCCAGCTTCCATACCAGAAACAGGCTCCTGATGGGTTTTCAGGGCAGACATGCCCGACGTGTTGGGGGGAAATTTGGATGTGAAAACATCCGCAAAAATAATATAATAATTTTGTTGTATTATTTTTGTTATTGCAGACCGTATAAACCGAGAAATTCTAATACCATTTTCGGTGTAATTTTAAACAAAAAATGTCGTAAAATTACACCTTAAGACGCGGTTTTGCTACCAAATAGGAGGAAAATTACAACAAAAATGTGGTAATTTTAAACACCCATGGTAGTTATTACACTATTTTCGGTTTAATTTTAAACAAAAAATGTCGTAAAATTACACCAGCATTGTACTTTTATTTCTTATTTAGTTTAAAGTTCCCCCGTAAAAGTGGCTTTTGTGCGCCACAAAATGAGTATAAATACATAGCTTTTAAGCCATTACGACTCGGTCTAATTTTACTACTATTATAGTAGGAAAATGGTTTCCTACTATTTTAGTGGTAAAATTACAATAAAATTTTCTAGAGTGTAGTCACTGGTAAAAATGATTTTGCCTGCGGCGCATCCTTATTCGGTTGCTTTTAAAACAAAAATTTAACTGTTACATTGAGGGTACGAACTGCACTCTAGAAAATTTTATTGTAATTTTACCCCTATTATCGTAGGAAACCATTTTCCTACGATAATAGGGGTAAAATTACACCGAGTCGTAATGGCTTAAAAGCTATGCATTTTTACTCATTTTGTGGCGTACAAAAGCCTCTTTTACGGGGGAACTTGAAGCTAACTAAGAAGTAAAAGTACAATACGGGTGTAATTTTACGACATGGATGTTTAAAATTACCACATTTTTGTTGTAATTTTCCTCCTATTTGGTAGCAAAACCGCGTCTTAAAGGTGTAATTTTACGAAATTTTTTGTTTAAAATTACACCGAAAATGGTATTAGAATTTCTCGGCTTATACGGTCTGCAAAAACAAAAATATTATTTTATTTTTGCGGATGTTTTCACATCCAAATTTCCCGGGCATGTCTGCCATGTGGCAGGCGCCACACAGGATTTTGGTAGAGTAAAACTCGATTCGAGTATTTATACTCCCATGCCACAAACCTTATGCGAATTATAAGGTTAAGGTTAAATTGTCCGTACAATAATGCAAAAATACCCTGCGAGCGTGTTTTTACACCAAAATGAGAGTAAAAATACGAATATTGGTAGAAATTTTACGCAAGGTTTAAAATTACCCTATTTGTAGTGTAAGATTAATGTTTTTTTGGGTGAATTTACAACTTAAATGGTGTGCGAGCTAAATTCTGATTTTTTTCGAAATTTTACGACGTTTTTGCAAATTTACCCCGTTTTTACCCCATTTTTCGGTTTAAATTCAAATCCATTTTCTACAGTGTAGGTCAAAGCCCTATGTATGCTCTATGAGTTTCATTTCTTTGCGATATCTAAGCTTTCACAAAATAGCCGTATTGACGCATGAAATTCACATGTCTGAAGGGCTTTCCCTTCACTTTATCTTCAGAAATGACATATTTCCATCATGATTTTTTTTTACATAATCTTAATAGCGCTATTAATTTAAATTTAAATATTCAACTGGATAATGTTTAATTTTATAATAAGTTTGGCCTGCGTAGCCAATTAGGGTATGTTTGCACTATTAATTAGATTATCGAATCAACCCATATCAGAATTATTTACAGATTTCACCATAAAATGAATAATATTGGAACCTGATGATTTTTCTAAATATTAAATGCTTGCTATATGCGGTATTTTACTGATTTAAATTTTATTTGAGTAATTCTTTTTAATTTTAAATTATGTTTAATTAAATGCTGCTATAATTTCACGGTATTAGTCATCGATAAAAGAAGTTTTATCGTCATATTCTTGTTTTTACTTCCTTTGAAACAAAAATATGAAAGGTATATATAACAAAAACATGTTTATACCAAACTGGTTTTACATTTTTTGTTTAAAAACCGTTTAAATGTCTGGACTCTGAACTATAAAAAAAAAATATAGCGATTTTAAACAAAATACTTTTCCCAAAACCGGCTACTATTATAAATATATTGTTTTGTACCTACCTTAACAATATATTTTGTTTACATGACTAATTGGAATTTTCTTTCATAAGTTGAATTTTACCTTTTTCTTCAATCTAACTCAGTTTGGAATCACTAAAATTAATAGTATGGGCTTTTGGTAAATGTTTCAGTTTTTTGCAAAATGTTTGTTAAAAGAAGTTTTCTTTTGCAAAAATATTTTTGTTCAAATATTTATATAGGTGCACAGAACAGACTCTTTTAGACGTAAGACTCGTAGGTAATTACATTGAAACGCCCAGTACTGAAGACCGATGAAATCTTGTATCAAGAATAAAAATTATAATGATCTTAAGTATATATGTATGTCGTACATATAAACATAACAAAAGCTATAATTGCCAATCTGCCAATTATTGAAACCCCTTATGGTGATATGGCATTGTTCGAAGTTTAAGTGAACAGCAAACAAATGTATCAAAATTCCACTTTGAAGTCAAACTTTTCAATCAGATTTTTTAAAATTCATTCCAATCGGATTTTGATGTATGAGAGATTTATGTAGAATCATATCCTAAATAACTTTTGTTCTTGCACTTTTTTGATAAGATGCACCGTTTTAGAGATATTCGCAAAAAACGTATGGTCCATTGCCGAGAAACGAATCTGCGTAAAATTTCAAGTCTCTAGCTCAATCCGTACGCCCGCAATCCACGTCACAGACGGACGGACAGACAGACGGACGGACAGACAGACGGACGGACAGACAGACGGACGGACATGCAAAATTCAATTTTTTTATCATTCTAAACACACTGGTGTAATTCATTTCTGTGTGTGATGACGGGATCTTGCCGTTACAAACGGTAAGGCAAATTTAATATACTATTTTCTTATACAGTAGAACCTTAAAAAGTCGAAACTCAAACGACCCCCAGGGGTCACCAATCATTTCTATTGAATTGTTTTCCTCTAGAGAACTCAGCTTAATCCACCTAATGGTAAGATGATACATTTCTTACATATTCAAAACTCATTTGATAAATATGAGTGGGTATAATATTGAAAGTTTTTATACAAAAACATTTGAAAACTCGAGAACTAATTGAAGCTGAAATTTCGAAAATGGGAAAAATCGGACCACCCCTTCACACCTCTTCGATGCAAATGTAAAATGTTCTTGAAATTTTCTCAAAAACGGTTCATTTTTTATAAAATCCATAGGGTTCTATGGGACAATTACAGCTTTTGAATGCAAAAATATTGCGGTTAGGGTTGACTGGTAGAAGTCGATCTTAAAAATGTCGTTACATACATACCAACGAACAAAGGAACAAACAACACACGAACACACACCATACACACACCACCATACACAAATATAGGCATATTGCGGAATCATCGAACTGAGTTAATGCCTATATGTTCCGGGGACGTGTGGGGCTCCGTTACAAGGCAAAAAATCTGGAAGTATTTTTCAATCCAAAAATTGTATTGACGAAGTCTTAATACAATTTTGAATTAGAATTAAATACATGGGAATTATTAAAAATATTTTAGTCTTTTTTGCCTTCATATTTTAATTATTTTTTATTATATAAGTACTCGTATATTGAATTTAAATACCTTTAATATTAATGTCCAGAATTTAATCAATATTGTAGACTTTAATACTAAATCAAACCAAAAATAAATTTGAAAAAATTTCTAATCTTACTATTGGATTAGAATTTTGCAGTGGACTACATATACTCGTAGGTTCAGTATAACCCAATTTTGATTAAAATTTAATCTAAGATTTAGGTAAAAAAATCTTGAATAATTAATATGTGGGTTAAAAACTCTTAAGTATCCAGTAAGTCGAATTTCTCGAAAGCTGAAACAGCCTACGTTTTTTTAGGTTCGGCTTTTCGCGATCCGTCGGTTTGCAAGGAAATGTTTGAACAAATTTTATAAAACTTGCTTAAAACTCGAGAACCACTGAACCGATTTGAATGAAACTTTCAGATGAGCTTTTATGTATCAAAGAGCGGGTTTTAGACCACGGGTTAACACTTCTTCGAGAGAATTCTCCAATTTTCTGTTTGTTGCCAGAAATATGGTCAAAAATCGCAAAAGTGCGCTTTTAATAGTTAAAAATCTAGATCGAATAACTAAATACCCTTTGATTTTTATAAATTAGTTTTTCGGTTTTATTCTATGGATATTTTTACTGATCCTTTAATCTTTAAATATATTATTATATTATATAACCTATATATATAAAAAAAAAAAATTAAAAAAAAATTAAAAAAAAAGCTTTTATTAAAAAAGAATGCACTAAAAAGAAAAAAATAATTTTCGAGATAAATTTTAAAAGCGAGATAAATTTTTATTTTATTGTTTTATGCTTTATCTCGCTTTTTAAAAGCTTTTATATTTGTGATACACAGCGTCCAGAAAATTATTTTTTTCTTTTTAGTGCATTCTTTTTTAATAAAAGCTTTTTTTTAAAATTTTTTATTTTATTTTTTTTATTTTGTTCTTTTTAGTCTTCGAATATATATCCTTACATTTGAGATGTCCTTACAGGCTTTTTAACTTGAGAATCGTATTCAGCGACCCCAAAAACCCCCAGAATAGATTTTTTTTCGGAAAATTTGGAGAAAAGGATAATCACGTTATCCTTACAGGACCTTCCGTTATCCTAACAAGGACGAAGTAGTGAAAATATTGTATTGTCATCGGACTTATATAAGTGTGCAAAATTTCAAGTCAATCGGACAAGTGGAAGTGGGTCAAAATTGGGTTGCAAGATTTGATCTGACAGACAGACAGACAAACAGATAGACAGACACGAAGGCAAGCTAAATAAAAGCTTTTAATAAAAATGGATGTTTGTTTGATTGTTTGAGATTACAAAACTCAAAAACTACTGGACCGATTTTTACGCGGTTTTTTGCAATATGATCTGTGAGCAGGTTTTTAGCTACGTTAGATTTTCAAAATTCGAAACAGAAGGTCCTGTAAGGATGATAAAAATATCCTATTTCCCATTTTTCCCCGGAAAAATTGGCATTATGGCGTTTTTAGGGTCGCTGATCACGAATCCGGTATTAAATTTTCAAAATTCGAAACGGAAGGTCCTGTAAGGATAACATTTTTTCCCAAAACTTTTTAAGTTATTTATGGTTTTTTCCCATTCTAAAATTTATACAAAAGACTTTAAGCTGACAACGTAGGGTCTGCTAGTATACTATAAATTATTAGTTTGGTTTTAAAACTTTTGAAACTTGGGGCTATTAGTTTGGTTTTGAAACTTGGGATTCTGACTTAGTATAGTACGAGGCGGGAGACTCATCGACCAAGGATCAACCGCGAAGTGGTCAGCGGCGAGGCCCCTAGCTTTTTATTAATCTTTTCAAAAAAATTCAAGTATTTGGTCAAGTATTCTTGATTTTAAATAAATCAGTTCAAGTTATAAGTGAGACACAATGAGAAAATCATTAAAAACAAACAAAGTTTAATTTTTATGCGTGTATCCAAACTCATTTTACCTGTTAAAATTATAATAGACCGAAAGAATAATTCTGATTTTGTTTTACTCCATGTTGATGATTCATATATTATTACATCTAACTAACGCTTCATTTATCTAATTAAAAAGTAATTTGAAATCAACGAGACTCGACGTCATAGCACGATGCTAATTATTTATTTGTGTAATTAAAAAAATCAAAAATATCAAACAGACACGTAGAATATACAAAAATAAAATTTGTGAAATCGTTTTTGTAATTAAAGAAAATTAACGCAGATTTAAAAACATGAAAAAAATCATTCGACGTCACCGAGTAAAAGTCTAGAAAAACAACTAAAGGCACCCACCGTCCGTATCAACAGGTATATATGTTTTTGTGAAATGTGTTATTATATATATATAAGACTAGATTATTAAAAATCTGTTAACCTCACCCCACGCCCCTGAAATATTATACTCTGATGAACATGGACTTTTTTTCTGTTTTTTGATCATTTGGGCTCATTTTGCCATATCACCAAATCACGGATCTTCAACATGACATACTAATTTTTGTGGAAAACCTGATTTCATATGGAAACAACCTCCAGACGGAAAGCACAATCAAAACTCACACAAAAATATTTAAATAAATGGGATAATTTCACAAAAAAAAAATTTATATATATGTATATTGACAAAACAACCTTAATTTATGTTGGTTCACGACCTTCCTAAAATGTTGGTAAATAGTTAAATGACACTTAGAGAGCAGACTATCTAATAAAAAAAACTATATTATATACATATATAATAAATAAAAATGGCGGGTCACGAGTGTATGTAAAACGTTTTTTTGAAGATCATTTCTATGAGGTGAAATTAAGTTATATACCTGTTAAAGTTGAAAAACTCGCATGAGCGCATCTCAACTGACATTACGGGGAAGTACAAATATCTGTAGTATTTTCAAAAGCCGGTTCTATAATTTAATTTGAAATTTATAAGACGTCAATGTATTGAATCGTTTCTTTGAAGAAGACGAAATAACAGCCGAACAGACAATCAATAGATACAATTATAATAAATTAAAATTTTTCCAGTTTTGTTGTTTTCATTTTACTGATGTCAGTTGGTCACATGTTAGCAACATTCTACGTATGCCAATATAAAATCGCTGTTGTTACGTCACTATGTACAAGTGTTAAGTATACCTAAATTTTATCTAATAATGCCGTCATTTAGTTTTATCGTCTTCATTTGGCACAATCGTTAATTTTGATATCGCAGAAAAAATTCGAATAAAAAATGAAAGGCATTTTATGTCACAAATTATAAAAAGGCCGTTATATTTTCAATGTGTTCAATATGTTCAATATATTGTGTTCAATACATATATTGATCATGTAAGGACTATTTTGAACAGAAGATATTGAAGCGAATCATACGATTTTGAATAGCCTTCATTAAACTGAAGCAAAAATATTGACCGTGTAAGGCAAGTCTTAACTTCAAATTGTACATAATATGTGCGGATTTTGTCATCATTATAGGTAGGTATATTTTTATGCAAGATGTTTATCCATGTTCGAACCTATGAACTTTTTATCTATCGTATAGCAACCATATTTATATAAAGAAACACAAAAAGGAGATTCTAAAACTATAACGAAAAATTAGGGAAAATTTGCATTTCTCTCAAATTATTGAACCGATTCTAATAAAACTCTTAATTCATTATTAAAAATAAATATGTACTCTTTAAAACTAAAATGCTGGAAATCATGCTCACAAAATTATATCGTAAAGGCCATAGAGGCAAAAATTTGGAAAAAAAAAGAAATAAAATAAAAATTTAAAAAAATATATATTTCCGTAACGGGTTAACGGATTTTGATGAAAGAAATCACAATTTTTTGTTCAAAATCCTAGTTTCAAAAAAAAATTACAGCAAATAAATTGTATGTTGTAAGAGACTCAATTCTAAAATTAAAGGAATGAATCCTATAAAACGTTGTCTCCATTGATTATTAGACTCTCTCCTAAATATATGCGACATTCTCATTTGAAATAGGATGCGTTCCTATAATTATAGCACCAAGTCCTAGCCGAATAGGATTGACTACTTTTTTTTATTGGATTATGTCTAATCTAAATGGGACAGACAAAAATTCGAGTGATCGAATATTCGAGATAGGGAACTTCGAGGGGTTTGAAAATATTCGAGATTAAAAAAATTCTCCGACACACGTGTTAGAGTGTGGTAGTAGACAGGTCCAAACTACATAAACCACGAGTTCGCAAACCACATGCGAATTATAATGGAATACAAAAAGTTGGCTTAAATTCATATATTCGCTAAATCCTATTTGCATAGGATGTGTCCGCTAACACTTAGGATTATTTCCAATTTTTTTGGAGGACTGAGTCCTACATACTATTGGAGTCACCTCTAAAAACAATAGGAACGATTCCATTCCATAATATAGCATTGTGTTCCTCTCAGTATACGAATGTCTCCACTAAAAACTAGGAACGGGTGCAACTTTTGTTGGAATATGTCCATTCTTTCTCTCAGCCCGATATACATAGTAAATATTCCGCGAAAACTAGGACTAGTTCCACCATCTACGGAAGCCTTTGCTACAAAATGGTGCAGTGACTCCTATAATCGCTTTCCCATATTTTATAGGAACGATTACTATACGGATTTTTTTCCGTGTAATCATGACTATTACTAAAATAGTTAACTTCAAATACAAAAATCAAATGCAACAATTTTTATAAGAAATTAATTTAGTAGTTAAATTTACTATTTTGTAGTTAAATTCTTTCAACTGAACTTAACTATTTTAGTGATAGTCTCGATTTCGCATTATAAAGTAGTTAGATTTACTATTATTTTTCTCTCTGTGAAGGTTGGGATATGATTTTAATACAGAGTCTATGGGGTACATCCTCGATCGACTAGCAAAATCACAAATTGCGACTAGCAAACATGGCGGTTTGACGATATACTGGATGGCAATCGCAAGTTAGAATTTTTATCTGATTCAGCACTTATGCTGAATATAAACACAAAACCTAAAGTATTTTGATGTTCTGTTTTGCATATTCTAATTGAGCCTGATAGAAAATCATCAGACTCAATAAAAATATGCAAAGAAGAACGACAAGTTGAAGTGTGAGGTTACGTTTTCCGTTAACTGCATTTGTGGTAGCCTTTTTGAGATTAAAAATTTTACTCCCGATTTCGCTATCGAGCGAGACCCAAATGTATCGAGGATGATATTTATGAAAATCCAGCTCGAAACTCTTACTTGAGAGCGATAAATGCTATCGAGTATATACTGTTGTAAATAAATTTAAATCAAATCAAGCAACTTGTGATGTTTGCTAAAAAAAAGGCGCTATATGGACTGAAGCAGTCAGGCAGGCAGTGGTATAAGAAGCTGGACGAAAAACTCAAAGAACTGAATCTAAGACCTTTCAATTCAGATACATGTGTTTATTTGTACAAAAATCAAAAGGATATAATTATCGTAGCCATCTATGTGGACGATTTAATTGTAGCTTCGAATAATATAAATAAATTGTGTCAATTGAAGGCGGAATTGTCAACATTTTTCGAAATGAAAGATTTGGGTATTTGGGTGCCTCGGAATCGAATTCAAGCAAAATATTGAAAAACATGAAATTACAATGTCACAATCTAATTATATTAAATCTATTTTGACCAGATTCAACATGGAAGATTGTAAGGCAGTCACAACTCCCATAAATCCGAATGAGAAATTGTCCAAGGACATGTGCCCGAAGACCGAGGATGAACGAAAAGAAGCTGAGAAACTACCATATCAGAACCTTATTGGATGTTTGATGTATCTAGCAGTATCTACGCGACCTGACATCTCACATGCAGTGAGCGTACTTAGTCAATTCAACTCAAACTTTGGTAAGGAACACTGTATAGCAGCTAAAAGAGTACTTCGGTATCTGAAACGCAGCCAGAATCTAGGTTTGGTGTTTAAAAAGTCTGAAGGGAAACTTACAGGATTTGCAGATGCAGATTGGGGACCAAATATCGATGACAGAAGATCATATACGGGGTACGTATTTATTTTTGCAAATGCAGCCATAAGTTGGGAGTCTTGAAAGCAAAGAGCAGTCGCAATGTCAAGCACAGAGGCCGAATATATGGCTCTTTCGGAGTCAACGAATGAAACGATACACATTAGACGTTTCTTGTCCGAAATCTTAGGTCAGCAGGAAGCAACGACAATCTTCAATGATAACCAAGGTGCTGGACAACTATGCAAGAATCCTGTGTTCCATAACCGTACGAAACACGTAGACATCCGTCATCACTTCATAAGGGAAGCTATACAGAAAGAAGAAATTATAGTGAAGTATATCCCGACAGACGAAATGCCAGCTGATGTCCTCACGAAAGGATTATCAGCACCCAAGCATACCAAGTGCTTTAAGCCACTTGGCTTGTGTACTATTAAATAATAATCAAGCTATCAACTTCACAAGATGCTGTTTGAGGGGAAGTGTTGTACATAAATTTAAATCAAATCAAGCAACTTGTGCCTAATATTTTAACTTGCTTATTATAAATTTTTTGTAATCATATATTTGTTGTTCGTTACTTCATTCTATAAACATCGTTACTTTTGTTCGTTAAATAAATATTATAAAACTACATATACCCCTTAATGTATTTTTTTTGAGGATCGGATGAAAGTTAAAACTTGCTTCTCTTAAATATCTTGCAACGATTTGATGATCGTGATTTTCCACAAGTCTTGTAAAATGTATAATAATTTTTTGTTGAACGCTGAAATATGACCCAAAAACGTACTGTCCGGCGTGGACCATGACCGTGCCGAGGAGGGGACAAGAGACGGTACAGCTATCAGAGGACACCAAAATTTTAGATGAATCAAACTGATTCTTCAATATGAGAAAAATTTTAGTGTCTTGAATTCCTTGCTGTAATAAATTCTTTTAAACAAGCCAAACGATTAGACATTCAGGGTGCACGGTCCGCGATTTAACCGACTTTTTAAGACATTTGGGCAAGAACAAAACAGGCAGTTACGTTTTACTCGCATTTATAAGGATTTCCATTTCGCATTTATAGGGGTATATTTGACCTGGAAATAATTCTACCACTGCAGAGCAATTCATTATACAGGTAGATATGTTCCACAAGTGTGATCCAAATCGAATCGCTTATATTATTCAATTGTGACCATGAGAAATCTAGGTACTTGAATCGAAATGGGTTCGCTAGAAGCAAAATACTCCAAATTAACCCAAAAATTCTTCATAGTTAAAATAATATTTTTTTCAAATACCTCAAGAACCGTTAAAGATACGTAAAATGTAGAAAGTTTTATATCCTTTGAATTCATACTTTCCCAAAAGTGCATAAGTTCCGGGAAATTTTCAAAAAACCGTATTTAAAAAAAAAAGAAAATATGTGGGAGAACCTGAGAAGATAACGTTACAGCATATCCGTTATAGCTAACGTTGCTTTTCCAAAAGTTGATAGAAAACTAAGATTTCTGTAAAACTCATTGACAAAAAATTTCAAGTCGCTAGTTCAACACGTTCTTGAGTTATTTAAGATTCGTAAAATGGACAGACTGACAGACAGACGCACGGACATCCTCATAATTTTGCCTCAATCGGATTTCGTGCTGATCAGAAATTTTCTATATGTCCCCATTCTCGAGTCGGTCTCCGTCATGAATACAATACTTTCCGTTTATAGCAGAGGAAAGTAAAAAATACAGGAGTAATCACAAGCCAAGCTTTCAGTCAACTAATCTTAAATTCTAATTTCAGAAAAAATTCATGTGGATTTTCATAAAACGCTCTTTAACACGTTGGCTGCCATGTCGCACGTTTTCGTGCGACACCCAAATGTTACCCTGAGGCCGTGTGGCCCCACAGGATGTATTATGTTCTCCCAGGCCACAAAAAAACCGAACTGCAAAATTAGGACCAATAATAAAGTCGCGAGTAGTCAAAAATGATTTTTAGGCACAAAGAAACAAAAAATAACAAAAAAAAGTTGGCCTCAGGTGACCAAAATCGTGAAAAGACGTTGGCACTGCACGATCAAAATCCTGAAAAGGCTTTGGCTGCCAACGTGTTAATGGACAAAACAAAGAGATTTAAAAAAGCATGGTGCAAAAAATTCTAGAAACTTCAGGATGTTTTTCAGCATCAGAAAAAAAGAAACTGTTTTTTTTATAGTTTGAATGTTTGGACTAGATTTTAAAAAAACTTTTTTAAACATAACAAAAGCTATAATTGCCAATCTGGCAATTATTGAAAACCCGTATGGTGATATTCGTATCAAAATTCGAAAAGTTGTACCAAAATTCCACTTTGAAGTCAAACTTTCCAATAAGATTTTTTTAAATTGATTCCAATCGGATTTTGATGTATGGGAGTTTTATCATATCCTAAATAACTTTTGTTCTTGGACTTTTTTGATAAGATGCACCGTTTTTGAGATATTCGCAAAAACCGTTTTCGTTCGTATGGGGGTACCCCCCCTAATGGTCCATTTTTGCCCATTAACGAACTTAGCCTTGCATTTTACGAAAAACGAATCTGCGCAAAATTTCAAGTCTCTAGCTCAATCCGTGCGCCCGCAATCCGCGCCACAGACAGACAGACGGACGGACAGACAGACGGACAGACAGACAGACGGACAGACAGACAGACGGACAGACGGACGGACATGCAAAAATTAAATATTTTTATCATTCTAAACACACTGGTGTAATTCATTTTTTTGTGTGATGACGGGATCTTGGCGTTACAAACGGTAAGGCAAATCTAATATACCCTTTGGTTTCACCATACGGGTATAAAAAAGGGATATCAAATGATTAAAAACTGGTATTTAAACAAATATAAACAAAATTTCATTAGATCTTAATTCCGACATAGTATCGAAACACATTTTATCATTACGACGATTAAAATGCAAACTTACCAGATGTTTTTTTCTTCTCTCGATCCTTGATACCAATATTTGGTATTTTCGCATCACTAGTTCCAGAACTGTCTGAGTTGCTAGGATTGATATCCAGTGAAGATTCCCAATCCATTCGCCTTTTACGACTCGGATTCGGACCATGAAGTGTCTGAATATCAATTATATTTGGCCCATGGTTATTGTTTTCTGTAATTCAAAAGGAAAATAAAAAATATTAAATGTTTGTCTTCTTCATTTATAAAATAAAAACAAAAGCAAATCGCCAGACTGTAAACAAAATCATACAACATACGTTTTGGATAATCATTCTGCCAAGCGTCTTTTGAATTCGGTGGTGAATCAACAAAATCTATAACTTGATCATAATTTTGATAATTGTTCGCATTTGTTGCTGCCTGAGGTTGTGATGCCACCAAAAAATTGCGATGATTTGTAGAATTCTGCAAAAAAAAGGCACAACAGCCAAAGTAGTAATTATTATTTTAAAATTGATCAATTACAAGAATAATTTGATATTTTTCATTTTTGCAAGGTTAATGAACATATATAATGTTTGAACTTATTCAAGAACACTAATTTTTTTAAACTTTGTATCACTTGAAATTTTTGGAATATTATTAAATTTGTTACTCGGACAACAACGACGTGACACATTGTAAACATATTACGCAATGCCTAAATGAAATTTTTTAACTAATTAAACCTATCCCGATCCTATGGCAAACGATCTCTTGGATATATGATAGAATTTCCGCAGAGTTCTTTATAGAGTACAGAACTAATTGCTGGACGAAAAAAATACATCAGTGTCTTTATATTGACGTAAAACATAGGTTTATCTGCTAGTATACCGTATGCGTCATAAAAATCTGGAATCTAGTACTGCAAGTATTTTCAAGGAGATAACGGTTGCTTATTAATTTGTACTACGTTTGAAAAGGTTTGTAAATACAACTTCGTACATAATTGAGCCAAAAAATTAAATGTTTATAAATATAGCAACATGAGGAAGGCTCGAAAAGTGAAAATCATGAAGTTGGTCCACGCGCGGAAGTCCAATAAGGCGATTTCCAATGAATTAAACGTAGCGTTGTCAACTGTTTATGCTGTAAGAGGGACTTGTTTGGCCAGGGGAATAGTTAGGCCGCAATCTGGAAGCGGTAGACTCATTTCAGTAAGCACTCCAGTGTTGATTAGGGCAATCAAAGGAAGGATCAGAAGGAATCCGGTAAGGACATCTTGGAGAGTCATGTAAAACCATCGATAGAGTCAACCTACGGTAATGATGTGTTTTACGTGTTTCAACAAGACGGGGCGCCGTGCCACGCTGCCAGAAGTACCCAAATTTGGATAATTTAAAAAACCAATAATTTAAAAAACTTCTGGTCTAAGGACATGTGGTCACCAATCTTAATCCCCTGGATTTTTTAATACAAACATATGTTCAGGCTAAGACTGGAGCTAAGGCTTACAGTAATGTGCAAGCCCTGAACTCCACCATTACCATCGCATGGAACGACAAGCCGGAGTCTTATTTAATATTGACCTGCAAGAAGTTCAGGCACCGTTTGGAGGTGGACATTTTGAATAATTTTTGTTACTAGTTATGTAAGATTTAGTTTAGAGCAAAAAACACTTTTTTTTCGTTCAACTTCTGTGCTTTATTAAACGGTTTAGAATTTAATATGAATTTTTCAGATTTTTTTGGCGCATACGGTATATCCAGAAAAACTCACGAGTAAATTGGGTTTAGAGGCTTAACGTCTTCAGCGGTCTTCTTTCACAAAAGGGTTGGTTCATGGGCAAAATCGGACTATTAAAATCAACACATGTTGAAAAATAAATGCAAAAACTTGAAATAGAAAAAAATAGGCGCTTTTGAACAGAAGAAAAAGTTCAAAATCCAAGCAAAACCCGGGTATTTACATGCTAGTATTTTATAAAAGCTTTGGATTTCTAAGAAGTGTGGGTATTTAATAACCTTTATAAAAAACCAAAGCACCTTACAATAAACCAAAAAATCTAATCGTAGCAAAAAGTTGTTTTCGCACATTTGATTCTTGATTACAGTGATTGAAAATAGCAATGATCAATGCAAAAAATACTGAAGTATTTGATAATGAACCGTCATGACTAGGGCTGCCAAAAATATGCACTAAAAAAGGCGAAATATGCGCATATAATATGCACTAAAAACGGCAAAATATGCACTTAAATATGCACTTTAAAAACATTCAAAATCCGAAATATAGTATATTTCACCCAAAATAGTGAACGGAACTTGTCAAAATGTGGTTAATTCGACTTTTGTGGAAAATAAAAAAATTGAAAAAATAATAGTCTGTAAAAAAGATTGACATTTTGACTGACAAAACAAATTTTTACTTGTTTCTAAATTTCAACTGTTAAATTTTAAGATATTTCGAAAAGATGTTCAATACTTCATATTGTCTATGGTATACCGGGGTTAAAACTTGTAGAAAAATCTCAGTTGTGACTACCACAAAACTTTCTTCCACAAAATCTACGACCCTGCGCAATTTACGCTATAGCTTTATCGTTTTGCCCCCAAAACGACCTCAAAACGTACAAAATTTGAGATAACTTGGGAACGGTAAAAGATATCGATTTATGGTAAAAGGTAAAAATGTGGAAAATTTTATTGCCTTTAATTCGTTTTTCAAAAGTTTTTTCGAAAAACTGTTAGTTGCAAGTAATTCGCAAAAATATATTTTTTACATTTTAATAAAAATATTTCAATAACGGTAAAAGATAATGGATAACTGTAAAAGACAAAATTGTCCAGAATGCCATTCTCATTAATTCATCTCATATATACAGTAAGCAAAAAACCATTTTTTTCGAGATAATGGAAAAAAACCAATTTTTTAACAGTTTGAGATATCGAGTTCTAGCAAAAGACATAAGTGTAGGAATTTTTATTTTCTCCAGGTTTTTGCTTAACACTATTAAAAATGCGTAGTTTCGGAGTAAATTGAGAAAAACCAATTCGCGATTTTTAAAAAGCCGCCATTTTGGTTACTTTCGGCTAACGGATTTCCACCAAAAGTTGATAGGATCGTCCCATTCCAGGACCAAATATGCCTATAAAATCTCATGGCTCTAGCTCTATTAGTTTTTGAGAAATATTTTACACAGACTGACAGACAGAAAGACATTTTTTTAATATGACTCCAATCGACTAAGGAGTGATCGGGAAATTTTTTTTAGGTTAAATTTTTTATGAATTCAATACTACAATACTGTATTATACTTCGTAGAAGAAAGTAAAAACACATATTTATTTATTTTTAATATTTATTCTAGCTGAAACAGTCGAATTATAATTTGAAATGTACAAAAAAAAATTGGTTGTTCATGAAAGTTGTAAAATATGCAACTAAATATGCATTATATGCATTTATATGCATTTATATGCAAATATGCACTAACGTGTCAAATATGCGAAATATGCAACAACAAGTGACCTTCATTCGCTTCTAAACTTATTGATTCGGATGAATAAAAAACTCCCGGAGCCGAAATCATAACGAGAAGAAATATGCAAATGCATATTTTTGGCAGCCCTAGTCATGACCTAAATATACGAAAATATTTTGATGATAAAGATTATAAAAAAAAACTTCTGATATGCATTATTTTTTACTTTTCTCACTTTCTTGTTTTTCAAACAAAAACATTTTAACGATAAATTTCAAAAATTTTAAATAATTCTGATTTTTTTACATCCTTGATTTCAAAGGCAACATAATTTTCATTACAAAATTTTACGGAAAAGGTGAAGTACCTTCCTTTGCCAATACAGTTCTTTAATATATTGTTTTTAATAATTTCTGAAGAATATTTTTTAAAGAAGCCAAATCAATTGGTATAAAAAATTATCATTCTGTGCTTGAACTTTTCATATATAAAATTTATATCCTTTAAATTTTGTCATACTCATTTTTCTCGATTCTGGCATAAAGAAATCTGTAAGGATAACGAAAGGTCCTGAAAGAACAACGTGATTATCCTTTGCCACAATTTTCCGGAAACGTGACTATCTTTTCCTCAAATTTTCCGAAAAAAATCTCATCTAGGGTTTTTGGGGTCGCTGAATCCGATTCTGGCGTTAAGAAGTCTGTAAGGATATCTCAAAGGCAATGATATATCGAAGACTAAAAAGTATAAACAGACGTCACTTTAGAATCTTAGTCATACTAATTAAATACAAAATTATTAAAAAGGATAAAAAAAATTAAAAAATAAAAATTTAAAAACAAGCTTTTATTTTAAAAAATGCACTAAAAAGGAGAAAATAATTTTTTGAGCACTGTGTATCAGAAATAAAAGCATAAAAAATAAAATTAATATTTATCTCGCTTTTAATTCTGATACACAGTGCTCAAAAAATTATTATTTCCTTTTTAGCGCATTTTTTTTTAAATAAAAGCTTTTTTAAAAAAAAAAATTTGATGACGCCTCATTTTAAGACTATTTGATATGGTCCGGGCCTTGAAAAATTTAATATACAGTAATTTGCGCACATCTCCGATAAGCGGACAAATCGACACATATTCTAGCACCAAATCACAAAATTTGGCCCGCCGAAAAATGTCAAAAATCGGCAGACGCGTGTAAGGCGAGAAACACAATTGACGCAGCGTACTACAGCGTTCACGCAATGGAATGCATACAACAGCGTTGATTGATGACACAATTGAGGCAGCGCTGCAGTGCAGTGTCAAATGTCATTTGAAAAATTTATGATTGCGCACACTTCAATCTTCAAAGAAAACACGCATATGTGGATAAGCACTATTGCAGCATGCAGCAACGTTTTAATTTTTCAAAACGCTACGTCGATGCAGACGCATGCGTTGCTGCTTCAGTATCAATTGTGTCTGCAGCGATAAGAATACACGCGTTTGATGCATGCGTCGTCATTACTGCGTCAATTGTGTTTCTCGCCTAATTCTATCATTGTTGAAAGAAATAATTTCTCATAGAACAGGGTCGAAATTTTTGGTCAATCGGTTGAGTGATATTCGAAGTAATAACCAAAAATAAAGTCTGACCTTTTAAAAGCTCTGACCTGAAAACCACTTGATCGATTAAACTGAAATTTAGTTTTATGTCTGAGAAATAACTTTTTTTAACGGTTATTTTTTTAGGCATCGAAAAAATATGTTTTCATTCACCAATTTTATGTCAGCACCACCGATTTAATATAACCTAGATAGCGCAATCTTCTATTTCAAATCGCCCAAAAAATTCCACACAATTCCAAAGTAAGAGAGAGATGAAAATACTTGAAAACTGACCAATAATTGGTCTTACAGGCCCAACCAAAGTCCTTCCGATCCGCTCCGTTTCATTTCCGTAAAAACGTATCGAACGGGGACCTGCCTATCCATTTTGGAATCTGACATTTCGACCACTGTTTTACCGCTTCGACCACTGTACGACCGCGCCGTTTCGGAATCTGACATTTCGACCACTGTTTTGATTGTGTCTTTTGATCGAAGTTGAAAATTGTTAAATAAGCAATATTGAAGTAAAAACTCAGTTCTGGTTTATTTTGTAATTTAAAATATAATAATTCAAATATATGAATATATTAGGTTATGTGCGCGTATCAAGTTTAGGGTTTGAGTTTATGCAATCCGTTTGAGATGGATTTTTGCGAACTATTCCGTTACGTTCCGCTCCTTTTCGCAGACTATGGGTAGCAACCATAGATATACTAGTTCGCTCGATTTGCTGTCTCAAATGGCCCCATTTCAATCATAGATATATTAGATCGCTCGATTTGCTGTCTCAAATGGTCCCATTTCAATACAGTTCAGTGAATCAAAACGAGTCAAGTAAGAGCAAGATAACCGTATGAAAATAAATATAGTCCTCTCGTTTAAACCGTGAGCTGTCAAAGGAAAATAGACTTTCTGAATGGTGTTGGCGCTCAAACTTGTGAAATTTGAATTTCGCGGCAAACTAAATTTGAATTTCGCGACCTTATACAGTTCAGTGGATGCGTTCAAGTACGATAAAGAGGGAAATACTTTTGGGACCATTTTTCAGCAGAGCTTTGTATGGTGACAGTTGTTCTATGTTATATAGTTCTGTGGTAGCAACGTTGTTGGTCGTATGTTCAACTTTGACAGCTTACCGAAACGGATCGGAAGGACTTTGGTTTGTTTGGTCTTTGGTTTGGTTGGACTTTGATTTTGTTGGAGTTTTGCCTTGTCGTTTGTCTTAACCTCTTGCCTTCCAGTGTACTATATGTGGTACATAAAAAAAATTGTGGCGTAAACCAATATTGGCGCAAAAATTTACCACAGTTAAATTAATACGTCATCCACTAATTTGATCTTTTGTTAAATGCAGTTTTTTCAATTTAAAATTTTTTTTTTAAGTATTTGTTAATTACAGTTTTTTCAGAAAATAAATCAATTTTTTTATTTTAATGTTATTTGAGTCCTTTTTGAGTTCACACAAAAAGGTTACCGATAGGCAAGAGGTTAAAGTAATAAACGTGAGGTTTGTTGCCCATTTTGGGAACTTTAAAGTTTAAACACTTTAGAAAAATATAATTTCCTTTCTGTGGACTTAGTAAAGAAAAAAAAAATTTTGTTGCAAAAAAACATACCTGTATTAAATAATGGAAAAATAAATGATGGAAAAATAGGGTTTTTGCGAGGGGTTAACCACTCTGAATTAGAGGGCGAATGGAATACACTATTTCAAATACTACATAAGAAATACATTTAGACTACAACCTCAAATATACTTAGAACACAGCACCAAAGGACGAACGGACTACACAAGAAGTTAACCCCTCGGGTTTCTTAAATTCTAAATTTCATATGACAAAAGTTTTGCACCGAATTGAGATATAAATCTTTATTTCACCAACATTTAAATATCACTGTTTGACAACTGACTTAATTCTTTACAAAATTAATTATCACAATTTTGTGGAAGACAAACAAAAATTTTAAAATTAAATTTTTAGTCTAATTTTCACAGAATTGTCGCTTTAAATGTTATCACTTGGAGAGCGTGAAAATTATAAAGGCCAAAAATCAAAAGACTTTAACCTAAATTAAACAAAACATATTTTCAATCTCTCATTTTCTTGGTGTATTAGTAATTTTAATGAAATAAACATGGTTTAATCTTGAAAATTTTTACTTGAAAAGTTGAAACTCAGGTAAAATAATATTTTTATATACGAATTGTTTTCGTATTGAGGTGTTAAACAATCTAATCAGTAATGGTCAGATTTTTATTTTCTTACAGTCTAGTAATTTTAGCATATATTTACTGTTTCTAAAGAAAAACAAGTTTTTTTATTTTGCCGGAAAAGATAAAAATATTGATAGCAAATCGAGTGGATTGAAGTGCATTGTAGACTTTTGAAAATTTCAATAGATACAAAGTAAAATTATAACTTTTTAACATATTATGAATGATTGTTTTAATAAAAATAAACTTCTTTAAATAATCTGGGTTAAAAATAATATTGAAATTCATGTTATTTGGTGATAAAATAGTTATTAATACATTATTTTTATCAAATGAAATTTACACACACCTCTTGATTGCCGTTTTGAGAATTTGTTGACGGTGAAAATTCCATTTGATCATAAAACGAGTAATCGAAACTTTGAAGTAATCTTAACGGATCGACAAGTGATTGAAGTTCTGATGTGTAACTAGGATGTGTTACTAGCGAAATAGCCATTCGTGCTGCTTAAATTTACAACGAAAACAATTTTATATCGCGGCTCCCTAAGGAGTTTTTTTTTTTTGTTATCAAAACGCTTCAAAAATTTAAACCCAAGATTTAAATATTGAACTGTTGGTATCTTTTTGTTGGTGATTTCGTAGATATCTTCAGATGTTTTATTTTATTTTCGGGGATCACGATCAAGATGAACAAAATTCGTTTTTTTTTTGTTTCGGTTTTCCAATGAAAAGCCGCTATTTTAAAAAGCTTTTTTAAAATATAAATTCACAAATCACACCATAGAACTCGGAGGACCGAAAAGCTCGTATTGCATTAAATAAAATTAATATTTTATTAACAACTACTAATTTTAAGTGGTTATTTAATAAACAACATTTAACCGACTTTTCTTTTACATTATTAAATTTAATTTTTGTTTTATTACTAATAAAATCACTTAATTATTTTATTATATTTTGTACATTAATTTTTTTTTATTTATTAACACTGTATTTATGTTTAAAATTTAACAACTTATTTTTATGGTAATGTTAAGAAAAGCACAAATTTTGATTATTTTTTTTTAAATCACCGAAGCCATTTTTTACTCACAATTTAAAAGAAACAAAATTTGTTTTTGTGTTTGAAAAAAAAAAGTTGCAAAAGAAAGTAAAAAATAAAATTTTTTTTTTGTTGTGGTTGTATTCGATAGTCCTGGCCGTTTGAATTTTCAAACTCAAACAAATTAGAATAAAACAAAGAAGGAATTGTAGAGTTTTTTAATTCCTGTCGTTTCACGTTGCTTATGACTTCTTAATAGTGTATTCTCGATTTTAAGCAGCATTTTGTTAACGATAAATTTAAAAACAATCTTATTAGTAGCCCCTTTGATTTGTCTTCTTTCCATAGACTTTTAACTCAACAATTGGTTTAAAATTCTTCTCTTTTTACACACACACAAAATGAAACAATTATTGTAGATTTTTATGTTCTAAATTTTAAGTATTTTTTAACTAACTAAATTAATATTTTTTTCTTTGTTTGAAAACGAATATAGCGCGTTTTTTGTTTTTGTTTTTGTGTTTTTTTCCACTAAGTAACACTATTGCTAAGTAGATATGGCTGATTATAATCTTTGTAAATTAAAATAAAAAACATTCAAAGGCTGTTGTGAAAAATTTCCACTCAAGAAATTCAACTTTCAATTCACTGTTTTTTTTTTTGTTTCTCTAAAGTTTGAGATCGCTTGTATTACAGATGTTGTCTTGATTTTTTTTTAAAACAAGGAATACGTGGAAGACACTTGTTAACACAAAGCCATTAACTTTACAACGAAGCCTGGCTCCGTGGGTCGAAATGTGGACAGCATTGTGAAAACGGAACAAAAATTTTCCTTTGTTATTTTTTTTTTAGTTCTGGTAAATTTCTGGTGAAATTTGGCAACTTTTTGATCTTTCCAATTCTTTTTTGATTTGACAACTTGTCACTACATCTACTAAAGACGTTACTCTCCTGGCAAACACTAAATTTTCAAATTTTCAAAACTCGCTCCTTGCAACCACAAAACTATAAAGGATGATCCAAGAAAATCAAATTGATCGAGACGAAGCTGAGGTTTTCTTCAAGATGCGACTACCACGTCGAAGATATCTCAACGAACTGATTGCAGATCAATATTCAAAAAGTTTAAACACACTTCATCCAATGATAACTCATATAGTAACAGAAATCACTAAAGTCGTTGTGTCACGATCACGATCGTTTACTGGGAAATGTTGAATTTTCGGTATTTTCTATAGCATTACGAAGCCACTGGAAAATTAACCTTTATTTATATTTTCATATATAGTCGTAGTTGCATGTAGATGTGTGTATTTTATTATCAAAAATTTTTATACATATTATTCATGCAGCATTTTATTATTTACAGAAGATACCAGCTGATGATGATGGCTGCTGTGCTATGATGACGCGACTAATACTTGATTGCTACGATCACTTTAACCCCTTCGATTGCGTTTTTTTTGCGATCGATTTTTTTTTTCAAAAGAATTCCTTTAAAGTTGGCGCGAACACCCGGTACACCCGATATACAATAAAAATTCACTTGTTATTATTATTTACTGAATGTTTTGTATTTATTTTATATTTTTTTTTTCGTATTGAAGAAAGCGGCAAATATAACGACACAATCAACGCAACGTCGCAAAGTAATCAACTAAACTTCTTGGCTTAATTGAAGTGATATTGATATATGTTCGTGTCGCTGCTAATGTTGATCATCATCATCTCTTTCTTTTCAATTGTGATCATATATTAGAACCTATTATGGTTAATTGATTTGTTTATTAATATGATATTGTCTCCAATCGTTAAAATGTGTCCACATGAAACACTTGTCTTGAACGGAACAATGTGGCCTCAAGTTAGGATTTTAACGACTTTTGCACACAAAGTAATTTTCCTCTACTTTCATAATAATTAACGAAAAAATATCATTTTTTTTAAAACAAAACTTCCTGCTCCAAAGGCGTTTTTCCACAAATTATCTATTTTTTAAAAAAACAAAAACAGTACAATAATGATTGTTATTTTGTGAGGGTTGGTTGAATTCTGAACGTTTAGGGTTGAGGTCATAGGTTAATTTCTGGATCGTTTTAAAAATAAATCCACTACCGACAAAATATTCTTCGAAATTGGATGATTGTCGGATTCTCCTTGAATTAGTTTCAATTAAACTGAGGTTAAAGTTGCATTCTTTATTTATATTTTTCTTCCACTCCGTTTTTCACATTAATTATATTTTAATGTAGGCTTATATTTTTTTTAGCGAATAATGAAAATTAAGACGCTAGGCCTCACTTCAACCGCAGACAATTAAGATGTGAATTACGTGATGATCCGCCATGCTAACTGAAATCAAAACAAAAAAACATCAATTAGACGAATTGAAGAATTTTTCAAAGTTAAAAGTTTTGCGGTTTATAATCCCACCATAGCACAAATTTTGTCAATTATTGAATGGAAATTTTTATTTCTATGGGACGGCTGAAATTTAAATCGTAATTTTTTATATCCACAGAAGTTTTTTTTTCAATGTTTTTAGCATGTAAAAACTGATACATTTTACAAAAAAAATCATTAAAATTTCTAAAACATTTAAAAAACAATTAGATTTATGAGAATTCTCAAATTGTTTTCAATAGTTTCAATAGAAAGCAGCAATTGCCAAAGAGATATTGAAATATCATTTTTCTCCATATTGTTTTTTAAAAGCTTTTATTTAGCTTGCCTTCGTATCTGTCGTCTATCCGTCTGTCAGGGTCAAATCTTACAATTTAATTTTGACCCACTTTCACTCATCCGATTGACTTGAAATTTTTCATACATACATAAATCCAACTACTTCGTCCTTACAATTATAGGGGAAGGTCCTGTGATTACCGTTTCCCTAAAATTTCCCGGAAAAAATATCATCTGGGGGTTTTTGTGGGTCGCTGAATACGATTCTGACGTTAAGAAGTCTGTAAGGATAACGGAAGGTCCTGATAGGATAACGTGAATACAATTTTCCTCAAATTCCCGTCGATGAATCCAATTCTTGAGCCAAATAGTTCGTTAGGTTAACTTAAAAGGATATAATTCGAAGACTAGAAAGTATAAACAAGCGTGCCAAAAGATAGACGTCATTTTGGATTTTTAGCCATACTAATAGAATACAAAATGACTAAAAAAGATAAAATAAAAAATAAAACAAAAAAATAAAAATTTTAAAAAAAAGCTTTTATTTAATAAAATGTACTAAAAAGAAAAAGAATAATGTATCAGAAATAGAAACGAGCTAAAGGCATAAAAAATCAAGTAAAATAAATATTTATCTCACTTTTATTTCTGAAATACAGCACCCGAAAAAATATTTTTTTCCTTTTTAGCACATTTTTTAAAAATAACAGCTTTTTTTATAAAAAAAATATTTTTTTTCAACGTGTTGAGTAACACGCTAATTTTACAAGGCCTTCCGCTGAGGGCAATATTGTATTGTAATATTATTTCACACAGAGAAAAATAATAAATCGAATTATTTTATAATGAGGAATTGGGACTATCACTGAAATAGTTAATTTCAATTTCAAAAATGGTCAAAATTGGCCATTTTTACAAAAAAAATAACTACTTAACTAGGAGTAAAATTTACTACTTTGTGATTAAATTGACTGTTTTTGTAATTGAAATTAACTATTTTAGTTATAGTCCCGATTCCCATTATAAAATAGTTTAATTTCCTATTTTTTTTCTTTGCGTGTGTGGGTACTAGGGTTACCGCAATGCTATGAACAAATTTAATTATGGCATTCAACGTGTTAATTTCAAAAAAAAATTATTGATGCTTTTAAAAATTGAAACAAGTTTTTCTCAAAAAAAAAAAGAATTTTTCAACGTACCAAAAATATTTCTAAGAACTGTTTTTTCGATTTACTGATATCAAACAGGCAGCAGTTTGAAAAAAAAATCTCAAAAAAAATCTGACTCATCAACGCCCAAGTCCAAACCCCTAGATCTCGGAACCTGAAACCGGGGTTTTTCGAAATGTCATCCCAAGAAGTAAACGTGGATGGATAGGTGTTTGGAACGATTTCTTAAAATCTTATAGGCCCGATGAAATATAGGAGCAGTCAGGGCGGCTGCAGTACGGGATGATGGCACTTAACTCGATACAAAAAATCGCGAAAAAGCGAGACGAAGAGGAGGGGGAGTCTGAATAACCTAAAATTCGCGTGACGTTATTTTATGAACAATCCCTAAAAGGCTGCCCATACAATACGTCACACTTTTAAAGGGGGCTGCGGTGGTGTGACTGCGGTATCAAACTCCATACGAAAAAGCGTTGTGAAAAGAGGAGGGGGGAGGGGCGTTGAAATGCTGAAAATTAGCGTGACTGTTTTTTTTTTGTTTGACATTCAAATTGCAGAGATAACACTATTATTTTCTACAAATTTTGAAATGAAAAGTAATTGCTAGATAATTCTGGTATCGTCGGCGAAGTCGAATATGAATGCTATAGTAATTTTGTATACATTTTCCATACATCAGCATCCAATTTGTTTTTGTCAACCTATTCATAGCGACACAGTTTTTAAAGACAAGCGAACACGAAGTGATACGAAAACGGTATGCAGAGGTGGAATCGTGTAAAATAACAAGTAATAGCGACTGCAACATATCAATTTCTAATAAAATGACAAACTGATTTTGTGGAAATTACAATTTTCCATTGATCTACTGTCTATTGGGCTACCATCCATCTGTTGGGCCACCTCATGACGCTG
This sequence comes from Chrysopilus asiliformis, assembly GCA_964034945.1. Classification (NCBI taxonomy): domain Eukaryota; kingdom Metazoa; phylum Arthropoda; class Insecta; order Diptera; family Rhagionidae; genus Chrysopilus; species Chrysopilus asiliformis. Next base: position 81,717,871 of record OZ035961.1, on the reverse strand, counting down.
GGGCCTTGACATCAAATTTTATAAATTAAAAATATATTTTTAAATAATAAAATTCAAGTAGTAAACATTAAACAACAGCCGCTTTCGATCACACAAAGAAGGAAATATGTAAAAGAATAAACGATGATAACACAAGATGGGTCTTGACTTTTGTGACCTCAAATTTAACGAAATAACTAATATGTAATATTATAATTTTTAAACCTATACAAATTTTTAGAATTAGGGGATTCAAGAAAGCATAAACCAAAAATTAGTATTGTTTTTCTTAGAAGTAATTAATGATCAAAAAAAATTTCTCTGGCGCCGCAGTCGTTGGAGGCCTCAATTTTTTCCTGTGCCTAGTGCCTCAGATTGTCGAAATCTGCCACCGCATGCGATTCCCCCCCTTGAATTACATTTTGCAATCAAATTTAACTACCGAATTCATCGGCAAATCCTCATCTACAAGTACATGCATTTCAGTTTGACGTCCTGTCCTGATTCGCGTCATTTGCACTAACTATACATTTTTATACCCGTATGGTGAAACCAAAGGGCATATTAGATTTGCCTTACCGTTTGTAACGCCAAGATCCCGTTATCACACACAAAAATGAATTACACCAGTGTGTTCAGAATGATAAAAAAAGTTGAATTTTGCATGTCCGTCCGTTCGTCTGTCCATCTGTGGCGCGGATTGCGGGCGCACGGATTGAGCTACAGACTTGAAATTTTACGCAGATTCGTTTTTCGTAAAATGCAACGCTAAGTTCGTTAATGGCCAAAAATGGACGTTTTTTGCAAATATCTCGAAAACGCTGCATATTATAAAAAAAGTGCAAGAACAAAAGTTATTTAGGATATGATTCTACATCAAACTTCCATACATCGAAATCCGATTGAAACAAATTTTTAAAAATCTTATTGGAAAGTTTGACTTCAAAGTGAAATTTTGGTACAACTGTTCGAATTTTGATACGAATATCACCATACGGGTCTCCAATAATTGCCAGATTGGCAATTATAGCTTTTGTTATGTTTTTAGATGAAATTTTTTATAATAAAAAAAACTACGAAAATATTTGTAAGAAAATCCGATTTTGTCTTATTTCCGCAAAATATAAATTTGTATTTTTTTATCATGCTTGTTTTTCAAATTTTCAAGCTGTGATATGAATTTATCAAATAAATTATACTTATTCTAGATAACTTCAAAGTGATCTGATGGCCAAAACTAATAAAATAATCGTGACCAACAAAATAACAAACAACAATATTTATCGAAAATAAATAAAACGTTTTGTTTTGTATTTTATTGTTTTTACAGAGTTTATAGCCCAGGGGCGTAAATAAGGAGAATCAAATTTACACTATATATGAAAATACGTAAAAATGTCAACTCAAAATATTGAAAAACACGATGGAGAATCAAAATTTCTAAAAAAAAAGAAGAAGCGAAGCAAAGGAATAACTGATAGAGATTCAACAGTACTATAGCAAAATGAAAATCTGGGTGGTTTGTTCAATGAATACAAAATTTGGAGAAAATGGGAAGCAATCAGCGGTGATTATACTGTAATCGAAATATTAAAGAAATTGTATACAGGTTTTGCCCTGAGCGTCGGTTTGCCGTGCGCCACGGGCCGCAAGTTTAATATATGAGGAACACAACATTTACCTATCACCGATTACTAGTCGTGTTAGCCCTTAAGTATGACAGCCTTGTATTTTAAAATAGTCTAAAAAAGGTAAAAATTAAGGGCGTGTACGAAACGTTCTAACAACATGTTAACTCTAGTACATTTTCATACTAGATTACATTGCCAAGTCGAAACTTTCCTATAAAAACTGGAATTAAAAAGGGAAATTAGCACGACCTTAGACTGGCACACAAACTTGACAAATTTCACATGCTCATTTTAAAAAACTTTTGCGCCCTGAGTAGATTTTTCAAGAAATTTCACCTGCGGCGCATTTTTTTCTCTTACGTTTTCACAGTATGTAAATTTTTAAGTTAAATTTCAGTGCTAATATTAAACAACTATATTACCGTAACTTTGTTTTGCAATGTTGCCCGCAGTTTGGTGTAGAAAACTCAATGTGGCAATTGAATTTGGCAGCTTAGTTCCATACTTAGCAAATTTGACCACACTTAGTTCTAAACCTATAGCTACGCCCATGGCCCGCTTGGAATATTTTCATTTGTATTATAAATTGATTTTTTATACCCGTATGATGAAACCAAAGGGTATATTAAATTTCCCTTACCGTTTGTAACGCCAAGATCCCGCCATCACACACAAAAATGAATTACACCAGTGTGTTTAGAAGGAAAAAACATAACAAAAGCTATAATTGCCAATCTGGCAATTATTGAAAACCCGTGGTGATATTCGTATCAAAATTCGAACAGTTGTACCAAAATTCCACTTTAAAGTCAAATTTTCCAATAAGATTTTTAAAAATTTGTTCCAATCGGATTTCGATGTATGGAAGTTTGATGTAGAATCATATCCTAAATAACTTTTGTTCTTGCACTTTTTTGATAAGATTTACCGTTTTTGAGATATTGGCAAAAAACGATTTCGTTCGTATGGGGGGGGGGGGGGGGGGCTAATGGTCCATTTTTGCCCATTAACGAACTTAGCCTCGCATTTTACGAAAAACGAATCTGCGTAAAATTTCAAGTCTCTAGCTCAATCCGTGCGCCCGCAATCCGCGCCACAGACGGATGGACAGACGGACGGAAAGACATGCAAAATTCAATTTCTATACCCGTATGGTAAAACCAAAGGGTATATTAACTTTGCCTTACCGTTTGTAACGGCAAGATCCCGTCATTACACACAAAAATGAATTATACCAGTGTGTTTAGAATGATAAAAATAATTAATTTTTGCATGTCCGTCCGTCCGTCCGTCCGTCCGTCCGTCTGTGGCGCGGATTGTGGTCGCACGGATTAAGCTAGAGATTTGAAATTTTGCGCAGATTCGTTTTTCGTAAAATGCGAGGCTAAGTTCGTTAATGGGCAAAAATGGACCATTAGGGGGGGTACCCCCCATACGAACGAAATCGTTTTTTGCCAATATCTCAAAAACGGTAAATCTTATCAAAAAAGTGCAAGAACAAAAGTTATTTAGAATATGATTCTACATAAAACTCCCATACATCAAAATCCGATTGGAATAAATTTTAAAATATCTTATTGAAAAGTTTGACTTTAAAGTGGAATTTTGATGCAACTGTTCGCCGCTCACTTAAATCACCATACGGGTTTTCAATAATTGTCCAAAACAGAACTTATGCAAAAAACTTTAACCCGCCAAATTATATATAGTACTAGCTTGTACTTTTTTTATTATTTTAAACAAAAATAAAAATATCATTTAATGAAAGTTCTATATAATAAACAATGTAAACAATAAAAAAATTCAAAATCGAATCTGAGGAAAATAATAATCACGTTATTTCCATTGTCGTTACAAGGACGAAGTACTTTAAATACTATATTGTCGCCGGAACTACGCAAGGTAACGAAATTTAATTTCCATAGGTTTCATAATTTCAGAAATGTAAACCTCCAACGATTTGAAAATATACATAGCGACAACGTAATTTATAAGAGTATGTAAAAAAAAAGTCTTAATATATTTGAATTTTGTTAAAATATTTGTCGAAACTGTGTTATTTATATATTTATTGTTATAATGCATAATATTTTATTGAAATCTACAAAAAATGGAAGGGGATAAATTTGATTCCTTCAGACTTCTAAGGGTGTAAAAAAATTCAGACTTCCTAATGTTAAGGTATTTATTTTTTTAAATCGACCCTTTTTATGGAGATATTTTACACTGTTATTTTCGGTAATTTAAACGTAATTTAATAGCAGATTACGCCTTGAGTGTCGGTCAGTTTTTTTAATAAATTTATTTGAAAATATCTGAAAAAGCACTATTTTATTCAAAAAAGTTTCATGTTGTTTTTACGCAATATGATTTATATATAATTATAATAACATTTTGTTCTCTTTCAGAAGTAAACAACATCTTTTCGGACTATGAAGTGGTGAAAGTTAGTTAAATCTAGAATTTCAAAACGAGTTTTGATTAATTCAGGCGACACAAAAAATTTAGCAGACCTTATTTTCCGGCAAAAAAAAAGTGTTAGATGCATTTGTATTAAGTTTTATTATAAGAAAAACCACAAATGACTAAAAAAATGTCACAAAAATTATTATCAGGAGACATATTACGATAATTGATAAAGTAATTAGCAATTATTTATTATTTTCCGTAAATTGATAATTTTCTATCCGAAATGGAACATGATATCAGTAATTTAATAAATTACTATATTAAAGATAAATTGAAACTGTTATTAGCTTTATATTGTTGTGTTTTCAGAAATCAATTTATGACTTTGTTATGAAACATGAGGGAAAAGTGCAAATAATAAACAAAATTTATGTAAAATAGAAGAGGTATTTAAACAATGACATAAACAAACGCAAGATAGATTTTCTGAGTATATTTTTAAGAAAATTAACTTCTGAGTGTTCCAAAAACGTTAAAAATGCATGATTGCTCACGAAACAAATTAGAAAATTTGAGATTTCGTTATTTCAAAACCATTTTTTCCAGCCATTCCCGACTTTCTTGTATCGGGTCTTTCAATAAGGACATAACAATTTTGTATTTAAATAAAACAAAGAATAATTGAGATATCAGGCTGAAATTTATTCCAGGTGTAGAGGACATGCTACATTTAAGTATGAAATTCGATGTCATTCATATGGCCACCGCGAACACGTTTGCTGATTGATTCTTTGGAGCCAATTTTCCACCACTCTTCCACACATATCGGCCGGAACTTTGGCAATCTCGCGTTCGATATTGTTCCTGAGCTCCTCTAACGTTGTTGGCATAAACCAACGACTTAACATAACCCCATAAAAAGAAATCCAACGGCGTTAAATCGCATGAGCGAGGTGGCCATTCGACCGGACCATCATTTCATTCATCATTTCATTTCATCATTTTCATTATCATTTCATCGGACTCATAATTTCGGTAGTAAGTTTTAATAATTTCCAAGCGTTGCTCGTTCGTGAACTTCACCATGATAAAAATGTAAACCTTGACTGACGTTTTAGCATTGCCAGATCATAAAAAAAGTTTTAGGGTGCGTTTTTATTAAAATACAAAATTGTTATGTCCTTATTGAAAGACCCTTTAATAAAAATATACCATCTAAAAGTAAGCAAAAACGATTCAAGCAGAAAAAAAAATTTTAAAAGAAGTTTTTACTAAATGTAGGTACTAAATAGGAAAAAATATATTGTGTATTAGAAATAAAAACGAGATACCAATTTATTTTATTTTTTAAGCGTTTGTCTCGTTTTTATTTCTAATACACAATGCCTATTTTTTTTTTGCTTTTTCGTAGATATATTTTAATAAAAGCTTTAAAAAATATCAGTTGTGATGAACACAAAATTTTCTTACGAAATATTTAGTTTCGGAAAAAATATGTTACATTTTTTTTCCAAATATCTCAAAAAGCGTTAAAGATCCGTAAAACCGACAATGTAGAAAATTTTATTCAAAACGCATGGTTTCCGAGAAATTTTCAAAAAACTGTTTTTAGATATGTTGAGAACCGTTCGAGATACATTTTTACGTAAAAACCGTTAAAGCAAAAAAATGTAGAAAATGTTATATCCTTTAAATTTTGAATTCTATTGGATTTTTTCGGCTTATAGGTCATTAAAAAATAATATAACAAAATGTTATATTATTTTTGTGGATGTTTTCACATCAAAAATTCCCCCCCGAGGTCAGGCATGTTTGCCCTGAAATCCTATTAGGAGCCTGTTTCTGGCACAGAAACTGGATCACCGTCATCAGAGCCTGATTTACCAGCTTCCACGCAAGCTTACAGGATTTTAGTGGGGTAAGACTCGATTCGAGTACTTATACCCCGATTGCCACAGACCTTATACGAATTAAAAGGAAAGGCAAATAGCTCTATCAAGCCAGAGAGACTTTACTATTTTATGTTTAACCATTGAATCATTTCTGATATATATTCCAAATTTTTTTTTGATATATTCATTTTTTTCCCAAAATCGCATAGCTTTCAAGAAATTTTCAAAAAATGTTTTTTTTTTTTCAGAAAAAAAAGAGGTATCCATTATGGCTAACATTACTTTTCCAAAAGTTGATAGATAACTACGATTTTCGTGAAACTCATTTACAAAAAATGTCAACACGTTCTTGAGGTATTTAAGATTCGTAAAACGGACAGACACGGACATCCTCATAATTTTGCCTCAATAGCAGAGGGGAAAAAATTAACTATAATTTAACAAATTGGATTATATCCACATTATTTTAAATTAGATCCCCAACAAATGTGCGCACCAAATTTCAAATTAATCGGTTTAGATGTTTGCAACAAAAAAGCCCCTTGTCCGACATAGAAATTCCCACAAATTCCAAAAATCCCAAGGAGAAAAGCAAATAAATCAAATATTTCAATGAACTCTAAATGTAAAAAATTTTAAAGAATATTCAAGCCGATTATAATTTTTAAAATGTTTAATCTATAAGTCATAAATTAAGATTAGAAAATGATTAAATAATTTAATTTACGACTTTTAAGGCAAGTGATAAAAAATATTTCATAAAAACGCATTTATTTCGTTCAAGCAAATGTTTTACTTCGTCAAGAGCTATTAGGAAAGTTACAATTTATTTGGAACACTTCAAAATGATGATTTAGGTCCTTGACCGTGTGAAGTTTGACTTTACCTCCCAGGGCGCCATTTTCCGAAGGCCAACAATAAAAGACGCGTTTAACACGGCTATGAATCAATGCCATGGCGCACATTAGACACGGCTCATGGGTCAAGTAAACATCATATCCTGTACATAAATATGGACCGTACTTAGTTAAGTTATCCAGCCGCGGTTCATCCACTGAGGTTACTTTTCTTTGAGCGTCGATCTTTTCTGCACCAAATTCAGTTCCTGGAAAATTGTCAACGATTAACTGATGACATTTCTCTGGTATGCCCTGAAAACTTCTGTCACCGGAATCTTTTAAAAAATCTTCACCCTCATATTGCCACACACCGCCATTTTGTGATTTTGACACCATATCAATTACCACCATAGGACAATGCATCATTGGATTTTCATCTGTTTTATCCATGCCAATGGCTACTATTCGGTTCGTTCTTGGATCCACACAAATTCCTATAGATTTTTTTTCTAATTTGTGCGATAAAAACAACGCTTTGAGCAAAATTCGAATGTGAAACTCCTTTTCCGATTGCTGGAAATTTTCATTTTTATATAAAGTTTCTAAATATTTGTTGGGATGGAATTTACAAGGCCAAATTTTATTCATTGCATCGTATTGCCATCGTAACAATGGCTGCCCAGATGGCACATTTGCAATCTCCAATTTTGTACATAAATCTTCTGTTAATTTAGCAGTCAAGCCAGTACTTAAAAGAAATAGTGAAATTATATTTTTATGATCGTCAGTTATATGGTCTGTTTCTGTATTTATGCTATCTAAAAGCTGATGTTGTTCCAATTTGCTAAGTTCGAAAACACGATTATTGACTGTTCTATTATCGATTAGATTGTCCTTAGATAAATTCTCCTTCATATTATCACAGAATTTGTAAACATCAATTTTCCGACATAAAATTATTTGGGTCTTTCGCACTCGTTTCAGGTGTTGCAAATATGTGATCGGTAAACAACGGCTTAGTTCCAATATAATTTGTGATATATTTCTGGTATCTGCTACTGTGGCGATAAATACTGTCTCCAATTCTGTTTTTTTGGTATAGTCGTCAGCTAATATACACGTAATTGTCATATTGTTTTGATAAATGTACGAATTTTCGTGACTATTTGATTCGGTATCATATTTGAGTCTTTTCAATGTCGGTTCCATTTGTTCAAAAATTGGGATTTTTTTCGAAAGCTCTGTAAATATATTTAAAAAAACACAATTTCAATTTAAATATGTAGGTATTGTTTGAAATTTTTAACTTACAGCATTTATTGCTGGCGCATCAAAATTAAAATTGATGATTATAACCAAAAAATATAACAAAAGCTATAATTGCCAATCTGACAATTATTGAAAACCCGTATGGTGATTTAAGTTGTATCAAAATTCCACTTTGAAGTCAAATTTTCCAACAAGATTTTTCCAATCGGATTTTGATGTATGGGAGTTTTATGTAGAATCATATCCTGAATAACTTTTGTTCTTGCACTTTTTTGATAAGATGCACCGTTTTTGAGATATTCGCAAAAATCGTTTTCGTTCGTATGGGGGGTACCCCCCCTAATGGTCCATTTTTGCCCATTAACGAAAAACCAATCTGTGCGAAATTTCAAGTCTCTAGCTCAATCCGTGCGCTCGCAATCCGCGCCACAGACGGACAGACGGACGGACGGACGGACATGCTAAATTCAACTTTTTTTATCATTCTAAACACACTGGTGTAATTCGTTTTTTTTTGTGTGATGACGGGATCTTGGCGTTACAAACGGTAAGGCAAATCTAATATACCCTTTGGTTTCACCATACGGGTATAAATATCTTAATTTAAAAAAAAATCATAGCTCGGTCCATCTGGCAATCAAGTTACACATTATTTTCACATGATGGTCAATTGGATGTATTTTTTTCGAAATTCATTTAGAATATAAATACAAATGTCACTCGCAATTCTAAATTTTTTTATCTTCAGCCTCATCAGACTAATTATGATTTTCATGAGCCTATGAGTGCGATGTGTCGATTATTCAACGAGAAATTTGATCTTATCGATTTTAATATTACCAAAGACCAATTAAAAACCTTATTAAATTAATTCTAAATCATTTATTTCCGTTGATTATATATGAATCTGTATTCTTTTATCTTTGTATCTGTTACAGAAGAAATAAATAAATAAATAAGGGTCGTTGTAGGTTACTTAAGAAATACCATGTGTGCAATGACCTCCGTTTTATTCCCTCGTTTGTGCACCATTCTTTTTTTTTCGAAAATTCAGTCTCAAAAAATCATCGAAAAATGCATCTTTTTAATATTAAGAAAAACTATAAAATAATATTTTCAAAAAAACCCTCTATGTTTAACTGAATACAATTTCATTTCATATAAAAAAGTATGAAAAAAAGTCAGTTTGATAACATTAAAATTTGCGGAGAAAAAGGAAGGAGGATCACTTCGAAAAACATAACAAAAGCTATAATTGCCAATCTGGCAATCATTGGAGACCCGTATGGTGATATTCGTATCAAAATTCGAACAGTTGTACCAAAATTCCACAACTTTCCAATAAGATTTTTTAAAATGTATTCCAATCGGATTTCGATGTATGGGAGTTTTATGTAGAATCATATTCTAAATAACTTTTGTTCTTGCACTTTTTTGATAAGATGCACCGTTTTCGAGATATTCACAAAAACCGTTTTCGTTCGTATGGGGGGTACCCCCCTAATGGTCCATTTTTGCCCATTAACGAACTTAGCCTCGCATTTTACGAAAAACGGATCGGCGCAAAATATCAAGTCTCTAGCTCAATCCGTGCGCCCGCAATCCGCGCCACAGACAGACAGACAGACGGACAGACAGACGGACAGACAGACGGACAGACAGACGGACAGACAGACGGACAGACAGACGAACAGACAGACAGACGGACAGACGGACAGACGGACGGACATGCGGAAATTAATTATTTTTATCATTCTAAACACACTGGTATAATTCATTTTTATGTGTGATGACGGGATCTTGGCGTTACAAACGGTAAGGCAAAGTTAATATACCCTTTGGTTTCACCATACGGGTATAAACAAGGTGAGCTGGTACCCCTCTTACATAATCGAACCTCATATGATCGATGATATAAGCGAGTATATTGGAAGTTTTTATACCCGTATGGTGAAACCAAAGGGTATATTAAATTTGCCTTACCGTTTGTAACGCCAAGACCCGTCATCACACACAAAAATGAATTACTCCAGTGTGTTTAGAATGATAAAAGAAAATGATTTTTGCATGTCCGTCCATCTGTGGCGCGGATTGCGGGCGCACGGATTGAGCTAGAGACTTGAAATTTTACGCAGACTCGATTTTCGTAAAATGCAAGGCTAAGTTCGTCAATGGGCAAAAATGGACCGTTTTTTGCGACGAAAACGTTTTTTTGCGAATATCTCAAAAACGGTGCATCTTATCAAAAAAAAGTGCAAGAACAGTGGACCAAAAGTTATGAGGGAAGGACAAACAAACAAACTAGCAAACAAATTCTCACCACAAAAGCATATACCCTCTCCGTTCGGTCGGGGGTTAAAATCCTACATTTCTCATCATTATATTTACGCTTTTGTATATTTTACCGTTAAATTTCAACAAATAATTCTATCAGCATGGACTAGAATCACGATAGAAAATATCTCTATACTAATAGTCAGTTTATTGATCTTTCTCTAATTCGGATCACCAATATGTAGATATTTCTGCCTGGATGAACATGTATGCAAAAAATTTGCGCCTAATCGGTTATTCAATCTGAATTTTAGATGCGATCACTATGGGAACTACACCAAAACCTTCAAATTGAATAATTTTTTCTGCAGATATATGAAAACCTGAAATTAATACTTGCTATGACGGGTTAAATATTTTCGACTAAATTATTTTACATATGTAAAACAAGAACTAAAAAACCCATCATACTAATTTAATGATAAATACTACCGCAAAATTGAGCTTATCTTTTTTTTGGTTAAAATTCAACACATTAGTAGCAAAAACTACTACACGGTCACACTTGGTTGATGTCGTTTTGTAGATGTAAAGGTAGCTTTTTATCATAGTTGTAAATCATAGCTAAAATAAGTATAAAAAGACAAGGCGAGTAGTAACACGGATTACCGGATATTAACTCATTTGTTAAGTACAGTGATAAATTCATTTTGTCATCAAAAAAAAAGTAGACGAAATACCAGCATTCGCTTATCTTATCAGAATTGTTAGATGAATAACGATGAAAATAATTAATACATATATAAATTGGATTTGAAAGATCAATTTTAAAATATTGTTGGGTATAGGATTGGATTTAGTTTTAAACAAGTGAGAAATTTGAAAAAACAAATCTCACATTTTTTTTAGAATTCAAAGAGTTGAATTCGATTCCATTTGGTGCAAAACTAAATCATTAATAATAAAATAAGTTTGAAAGGAAAAAAACGTTTCTGACCTTCGGAGATTTGTCGGGACAATAGCCTCAAATTTTGATGTTTTACTGCAAAATTGATATGTTGCTAAGGCTAAGAACCCACGAATGAAATTCTGCTAATTTTTGTATCAAAAATTCTGCACGAATCATTACCCATTAGATCATTTGTTTTTCTTCCCTTTGCGTGATCCGACAATGTACTTAAATGTTATGGTTTTCGAAGTTTATATCAGAACTTTACCGTGAAAAAGATATTATCTGTACGATAAAAACTAGGACCTCGTTTTTTAAACCACAAATGTTTAAGACAGGAAATTTTGCGATCAAAGTTTTTTCAAAAACGGTGAGTCGTATTGAAAAATTTATACAGGTAAAATGTATTTAGAATAGGATTTTACATAACTTATCTATACATCAAAATCCAGTTGGACCACTCCTTCCCCCCTCCCCCATATAAATTGAATACTTTTTTTATTTTCTCGAAAACGGTAAGCAGTATTAAAAAAATTATAAAAACGAAATTTGTTTAGAATATGATTTTAAATAACCGTTCCATACATCAAAATCCAATCGGACCATCTTCCATACATCAAAATCCAATCGGACCAGGGGGGGGGGGGGGGGGGGGGGGGGCCCTCTCCCATACAAATGAATATTTTCAAAAAAAAAAATTTGTCTACCCTCGCATAGAGTACTAGCTTGCATACCCGTCGTGGTTTAAGTATTTTGTATAAGTTTTTTTGCACCAAAAAGCAAAGAAATAACTTAAAGAAAAAAATCGGTATGCCTTCAGAACATACTGTGCCAGTTTTTCAGAGGAAAAATGGGAAAAAGAATATTTCCGTTATCCGTACAGGACCTTCCGTTTCGAATTTTAAAATTCCATTCCATGCCATTTCCAGATTTGCAATCAGCATCCCCAAAAACCCCCTAATGCCAAATTTGCCGAGGAAAAAAATGGAAAAAGGGATATTTGCATTATCCTTACAGGACCTTCCGTTTCGAATTATGAAATTCCAACACCAGATTCGTGATCAGCGAGCCCGAAAACCCCCCTGAGTGATGTTTCTCAGCCTCCTAGCAGGCAGGCTTCATGGCAAAAATCAAGGCTTTATAACACCAACGGTAAGGAGTTGCAAAAGATTTACCCGCTTAGGGGTGGAAAACCGTTTCTTAGCGATCACCTATAAGGTAAGACGAATCTTTGTGCAAAAATTTCATGACAAGCGGTTTTTGGTGGTTTGGTGGCTCGGGAGATACTGTGATAAGTGAGTGAGTGAAGAGTATTTGGTTTTTAAATACATGGATTTCACGATTGGCCTTTGGCAATTGTAGCTTTTCTTATGTTTGAAATAGGAGAAATGTTTTTAATCGATAACTCGAGATGAAATTGTAAAATCGTGGTGATAAATTTTCTTTTTAATAACTTTGCATTGAATAATATTTGATTACAAACTGGAGGTTGCAACCGTGATCGTGCATACTCCAACTCCGGTTTAAGACTCGAACTTCGGTCTCGCACTCGTCCATTGATAAAACTCTGCTGAAAATCGGCATGGGTATTATTTTTTAAATATCGGATGCTTGTTTCAAAGATTCTATATCCAATAAAAAGATCATAGGCTGCACCACTATGCATTCCAAGAAAAGGAGAAAGTGATTTTACCCATTCAAGAACTTAACATCACTTATGTATACACCATAGATCTTAGTCAAAAAATAACATAAAGGAACAGAAACTATTGAAAATATGATAATAGTAATATTTATTGTTATTACGCTATAAATTTGTACTTTTTAAAGTGTAAATAATATTTTTTGACAATACCCTGTGTAATGTCTAGTAGACAATCTACTCTGACGCTCCGCCACTGCTTTGTACAAAAAGCACACCCGTGTAAAGTTTGATGTCTCTGACTTAATTCGTTCTCAAGTTATCGTGTCCACGGTGGGATAGACGGACTTGTAAATATCAATACAGTAAACTCGCGATTATATGAACTCATCAAAGCATGTTGAGTTCATATAATTTTGGGTTTTCATATAAAGGGGGTTTAAAAAACAGAAATGGGATTACGTAAGGTAGTTGATGGTAATTTTTAATTACGTATTCCAAATGTTGACCACAAAGCAATCACAATGTAGTAATTCTTTTGTATAGGAAAAGGGGAAAGGAGTGATCCGATTGGATTTTGATGTTTGAAACGGTTATGTAAAACAATATTCTAAACACATTTTATATTCATAAATTTTTCGAACCATGCACAGTTTTCGAGAAAACAGGAAAAAAGTATTCCATTTGTATGCGAGAGGGGAGAAGTGATCCGATTGGATTTTGATGTATAAATGATTTATGTAAAATCCTATTCCAAATACATTTTACATTTATAAATTTTTCAATATGACTCACCGCTTTCGAGAAAATTGCAAAACACTGTTTTGTTTGTATGGGGGAGGAAGGAAGGAATGGTTCAATTTTACCCGTTCAAGAACTTAGCCTAGCCACTTACGAGAAACGTAACTATACGAAATTTTAAGTCTCTAGCTCAATTCTTTCGAAAGTTATGGCATTCATGGATAGACAGGCAGGCAGACGGACGGATATGTGGAAATCAAAATCTTTCGTCATCCCAAACACCCTGGTGTAGTTCATTTTGGTGTCCGACAACAGCATCGATGCGTTACAAACCATATACTAAATCTAATACACTTCTATATGATATATCATATCGAGTATAACAAAATATAAAATCGATCGTCAAAAAGTTCAAACAGATAGATAATTTTATATACATAAATAGATGATAGACTATAAAAATATTTTTCAATGAAATAAGAAAAACCCATAATTTTCTGTACCTCTTTAGCATGTCGGCGCTAATTTTAATAACTAAAGACCGCCATGACGGTAGAAGCTTTTGATTATTTCTTTTTAATTTTTTGTCGGTCGCCAAAAATACTACCGAAAAAATATCATTTTGTTTCCATGGTAATTTTAAATAAACCGTCCAAATATATTTAATTAGCTGAAAAATACTAAATTCTGAATTCTCTACCGGCGTGGCGACAGAGAAATTAATTAAGATTTTCAATTTTATTTTTTTGAATATTAATCTGTTTTAAATTGAGAGGAGGGTAAGAAAATGGTTTACACAAATCTAATAAAATATAAGACAAAACTTAAAGGTAAGAATGCTCATTAAAAAAAACATCGATGTTTTTTTGGATGCAATGCATCGCAATGCTACATCGATGGTTTACGATGCATCGAATGAAAACATCGATGTTTCCGATGCATCGATGTTTAATGAACATCCCTACTTAAAGGGCGAATTACATTAAGAGGCTGTCCATAAAATACGTCATACATTTACGGGGGAGGGGAGGTTTTAGGTAGCGACAGCGCTTTTTATGCCTATACAAAAAATTGCGATTAAAGGAAAATAAAATATTCGAAGCGGCAAAAACTGACGAGACGTATTATTTGAAGATGCCCCCAAATAGAGTTTCGAATATTAATCAATTTTCTATAAACTTCTAAATAAACGATGTTTTTTTTATCATGATTTACTTATTGAAGCACAACGTTTTTTCTTAAGAACTTTGTATAGGATTTCGATTGTACAAATCCGTATAAAACTTTTTATGAAAAATATCACTGTTTTAAAAACAAATATTAAGGTGAATAGCTAAAGAAATTTGTCTCATGATCAAACAAAATTTCCCCTTTTTTGGAACACAAACCCGTTTTCTGTTATTTTCTTATGATCGTAAAAACAACCTGTTGCGCATAGCATAAATTACCTTTTTTCAAAATAATCACTTAGTGGGGATAAGGTGATTAAAAAAAATGATTGTAAACAGCAAAATAAGTAGTTGTGTAACACACAATTACTGGAGCTTCAATTATGGAATTTTTATTGGCATCAATTTGAAACTAATTAACACATCAATTCAAACTGCACACATTCTTTCAACTCACGATTACCAGAAATGTTATATGAAATTTATTTTGTGAATGAGAAAAGCGTTTTTTTTCTCGATTCACTTTTCTTCACAGAGTTGTCCAATTGAGTGAGAAAAATCGCGCGCCACCCACGCAAAACACTTTCCGACTGAATTTTTTCGCGATATTCCGGTCCCAAAAAAGTATTGAAAATCCGACGAGTATTTTTCTAATTCAATGGACTGGATGTAATTTTAAACTAATTTTCAAAGCAATTTTCCATATTTATATGACGAAACGAAACATTTCCCTTGGAAATTACCAAAAAGTTACTATTTAGATATGAAATATCACGAGTTTTCCACCTTTGGCCGTGAACACTGACTGTGAGTTGATGGCGAGACGGACGGCCGATAAGATTTTTTTTTATTTTCAAATATAATGTTTTGATGTGGAGGCCTATTTAATACGAGAGAATATATCAAACGAAATAAAGGTGACTGTGACTACCATCACTATGAAGGCAAAGATTTTTACAATTTAGCTAGCGACGTACGATGGATTCGAGAGCGTCTTGAAGCTAATAAGACGCTATCATAGACGAAGAATCATCATCGTATAATTGCTGTAGAGAACCGCCTTTAATTCTCCCATAGCCAAATAGTACTGAAATAAAACGCTGAACTTCTCCGGAACTGATTGAACTTTACTGACACACGAAAAAAATTATAAATATTCTGATACAAAACAAAAATCGCTGCTTTTTTTTGTATACAGATTTGTTTATTTCTCTATTTGCCTTGGAAATATTTTTTTTATAATTAAATAATAAATGTTTTCCAAGTGATAGATTAAAAAAATACGCAAAAACATTTCTATTTATGATGATTTCATATGCTTAGCATAATCACTAGAGTTCTTTTGGTTAGTATTTTAGCATATCTGCAAAAGAACATTTTATATTGAAATTAAAAAAAAAACAAATTTTACCGCCACGTTCCAATTAATCGTTCGATATTTACTACAACTAACTTTTAAGCGGTTAAAGATCCTTGAAGTCACACAAACAATGCACACTATTCGAAGAAAAATAGGGTAAAATACCCAGGCCCCTTAAGCATTTTTTTTTCACTTCATACCATCTTTTCTTTGTCTTCCGTATACTTTCTGGGAAACGCACAATTCTTGTTTTAGCCAGAAAATAAATGGGGTGCTCAGAACTGGTGCCGGGCTCAGATCTAGGTATTTTACCCTATTTGGGTTAAAAGATAAACTTCTAATATTTGCAACGAGCTTTTGTTGTGACACAAAAAATTTCTTTCAAAATTTGCTATTTTTGTGTTACTTATTGTAAACGAAAAATGAAGTGTGGATACTTTTTGGAGAACAATTGATTAATTTTGAAATCAACAAAATTTTAAATTAGCAACAAGGCTAGTATAGGAGGTAGTAAGGATGGGAGGTGGTTAAACAGAAAGATTAACCTTGGATTAACCAATACGCGGAATGACAAACGCAATTTTGTTTACTTTCTTATACAATACTAGCAGACCCTTCGTTGCCAGCTTAAAGTTTTTCGTATAAATCTTAGAATGCCAAAAAACCATAAATAACTTAAAAACTTTTGGAAAAAACGTTATCCTTACAGGACCTTCCGTTTACAATTTTAAAAAGCTAACACCGGATTCGCGACCAGCGACCCCAACACTCCATAATGCCGATTTTCCCGGGAAAAAGGATATTTGCGTTTTCCTCACAGGACCTTCCGTTTACAATTTTAAAAAACTAACACCAGATTCGTGGTCAGCGACCCCAAAAACCCCATAATGCGGGAAAAACGATATTTTCGTTATCCTTAAAGGACCTTCCGTTTCGAATTTTGAAAATCTAAGATAGATAAAAACCTGCTCCTGGCAACGCAGATCATTTTGCAAAAAACCGCGTAAAAATCAGTCCAGTAGTTTTTGAGTTTTGTAATCTCAAACAGACCAACAGACAAACAGACCAACAAACATCCTTTTTTATATATATATATAAGTACTTTAGAATGTATGTATTCATGAAAAATTTCGGACTGTTAATTAGTTTTCCCTTAAAAAAACTTTTCCCGAGCAATTCTGGATCGATCTTATCCGTTTTGGAAAATATCTTTCTGTTTTTCCGATGATTAAACAAATTAGTCTGTGTACAAGAGTTGTCAAAAACTAGAAGCTTGAAATATTAGATTTTGCTGGCATGTTTGGCCCTGGAATGAGAAGATGATCTTATGAACTTTTAGTGGAATTCCGTCAAACGGAAATTACCAATATGACGGATTTTTAAAGTCCCAATTTCTCTTTCCGCAATTTACTCTGAAACTATCCGTTTTTTAAATAGTTTTATGCAAGACAAAAGTAGGAGATAATGAAATATTCCATATTTTTGTCTTGTATTGGAATCAGAAATGGGAAACGTTATCGTAACGTAACGAAATAACGATTTTCCGGTTTTTTCCTCAAAATTTCGATATAACGTCATAGAACTTTAATTCCGTTACAATAACGAAAAACGTAACGAAAACCGAAAAAAAATGATTTCGTTTTTTCGTTATTTATTTATTTTTGCGTTATTTTATTTTTCATTATTTTTTTGTAATAAATTCATCAAGTAAAGGGTGATCCAATAAGAGCTTTCTATTTTTTTTTTAGATAAAACACATAATAATTAATATATTGAGGAAAATCTTTATTTAAGTTGTTAGTTTGGTTCATGCCATTTAATGTTTAAAGATAATTTCCTTGAAATGTTGCCCACGACTAACTTTTCGACCACTCTTTCAACCATATCGGTCGGTATTCCGCGAATAGCACGGGTTATGTTTGCTTCCAAAGCTGTAATCGTTCCGGGTTTATCGACGTAAACAAGAGATTGCACATATCCCCACAGAAAGTAGTCCAATGGTGTCAGATCACGAGATCTCGGTGGCCAATTAACAGGACCATTTCTTGAGATGATGTTTTCATCGAACGTTTCCCTCAATAAAGCTATTGTATCGTTAGCTGTATGACATGTAGCGCCATCCTGTTGAAACCACAAGTCAGCTACACCAATATCTTGAATTTTTGGCAACAAAAATTCATTGATCATCACTCTGTAGCGAACTCCATTGACAGTAACACGCACTCCTTCCGCATTTTTAAAGAAATAAGAATATTGCTGCTACTGCTGTAAGCACTCTGGTTGATGGATGAATATCTAATAGTGTAAAATTAGTTCGAAATTTGGTGATGGTTTCACGAATAGTGCGTTCAGTGAGACGATTATGACGGCCAAAATGTGGACGAAGATCTCTATAACAATTCCTAACTGAGCACTGATTTTGGAAATAAGTTTCCACAATTAGTAAACGTTGTTCACACGTAAGTCTATTCATGATGAAATGGCACTGAATACTAAACACAACCTTTTTGAAAAAAGTACCTCCAATTGGATCATCCTTTTTAACCCCACAGACCTATCACCTACATAAAATATAATTAACAATATTAAGGTAGTATTTTTAATCATATTTTGATTCGAAATTGGACTTTGTTTTGGCCATATTCACTCTATTTCTGGAGATACGGAAAAGAAAATCTTTTAAGCAACTTTTTTGGCATTGAAAATATTTTCTTTTTGTACCTCCAAAAGTAGAGTGAATCTGGCGAAAGTAAAGTCCGACCAGAATCACCGACCGACGTCAAAATAGCCTAAAATATAATATCTTTGATATTAACACAAAAAATATAGTTTTTGTGAGGCAAATTTTTTTTAATGAACAAAACTTTTGTACTATTTTTTTTCCTTTTAAGTTTTTTATTAATTTTTTAACTTAAGAATCACTATTTTGGTTTTTTTATTTGTATTAAGTTTCATTATTTTTTTTTATTGAATTTATTTGTATGGAAACTGAAATGAATTACTTTGTGGTACTATTATTAAAGTGCAATTTTTTTGTTTTTCAGTTTTAATACAATGTGTAACGAAATAATAACGCTACAACGTAACGAAATTAAGTTTTTTTATCATTTTTATCTTTACAAAAAATGTTCAATTTCGTTATATAACGAAATGTATAACGTTACGATTTTTTCCGTTTGCCATCCCTGACTGCAACTCGAAATCTGAAATCCTTCTCAAGATGTACATACAGGCATTTTGAAAAAATCATTTTTTTGCGATTATCTCGAAAACGAACAGCTCTTTAGATATGCTGTATAGGAGAAAAATTAAGGAAATGATAATTCCCACAGCTTTGCATTTTACCGTTATTCGCTATCTTTTCTTCAAGATGCTCTCATTATCATGTGAAAAATTAATTACCATAAATCGATATCTTTTACTGTTTGGAATATATCTTAAAACTAGCCGTTTTTTTTGACATTTTCATGTAACCGATAAGCAAAAACGAGTGTGAAGTTGGCAGGGACATAGCTTTAGTATTCACATTCTCTATTCACATCAGATAATTAATTAAAAAAAAATACAAAGTCTGATTTCAAGATAAAATGTAAAAGCTTTAAAGTTTCGGAATAAAACCAAAATTCTTTATTGAAATTAATCTACACAACATCACATATTGTTTTAATTGATGGTAAAGCTTAATATTACAAACATAGCATTTCGATCAAGATATTCGTATTTAAATTCATCAGTCAATTTAAAAGACTCACAATATTTATTTTATCATTGTAAGATTCCCATTGCCCTAGACACTATTGATCTTTTAATTATTTGTGGCCATAGCCCTGATCTACATTTTCTATTTAACAGAATTAAATTTAACAACTCAAGTTTTTTTCCAACTCCAACTGAATGAAATTATGGTTTGTAAGAAAATATAGATTGTTGGAGTTTTTTTAAAAATTACATTTTTACTGTCAAGAAAGTGATATGTTTGAATAAATGAACAACTTTCTTATACATTGAATAAAACAGATCCAATTTTAGTCCTACTTATCTTCATCAAATAGTTGATATAAACAATGGAAAATTATTTCATTGGTTTTATCTTTTAAAAATAACAAATGTCTTGGGTTACAGTGTAAACGCTACTACAGCTATAAACATAACAAAAGCTATAATTGCCAATCTGGCAATTATTGAAAACCCGTATGGTGATATTCGTATCTTAATTCGAGCAGTTGTTACAAAATTCCACTTTGTAGTCAAACTTTCCAATAAGATTTTTTAAAACTTATTCCAATCAGATTTTGATGTATGGGAGTTTTATGTAGAATCATATCCTAAATAACTTTTGTTCTTGCACTTTTTTGATAAGATGCACCGTTTTTGAGATATTCGCAAAAAACGTTTTCGTTCTAATGGTCCATTTTGCCCATGAACGAACTTAGCCTCGCATTTTACGAAAAACGAATCTGTACAAAATTTCAAGTCTCTAGCCCAATCCGTGCGCCCGCAATCTGCGCCACAGACAGACAGACAGACTTTCTTCTACAAAATCTACGACCCTGTGCAATTTACGTTATAGCCCTGTCGTATTGTCAACCTAAAGGTAAGATTAGACTATGCCAAATATTTGGCATATGAAACTTTGGCAAATAATGGTGTTTGGCGCATGCATTTGCCAGGGGTATTACACTTAAGTTGTTTTTGCCAAATATTTGGCGAATTTTCATCTGGCCAAATATAAGCCAAACACGAAACAGCCAAACATACGACAAACTTGTTTGTCAGGGTATTACACTATTTGCCGAATTTGTGGCAAAGTTTTCTTTGCCGGAATTGCCCATCGCAATTAAGTTATTTGACATGTGAGTATTTTCATTAAAATTATTTAAAACAGCATTTTAACATCAAAAATAATATTAGAGAATGGACTATGCTTCGATTGCCGCTGTTTTTGGAGCTTCATATTTGTTCCTGGAAGACGAAGAAGTGGTAAAAACTCGTCGCAGAAGAGTATGTGTTAGAGATTGGGTTCAAAAAAGGGAATCGGATGGCTGCTACATAAAGCTGCTGAAGGAATTACGTATCGGACACCCAAGCTTATACCGTAATTTTGTTCGTATGACAGCCGATGATTTCGATTTTTTGTTGAATTTGGTTACGCCGCTGATCCAGAAAAAAGAAACGCATTTGAGGAAAGCCATTTCGGCAGGCGAAAGATTGGCAGTCACGTTACGTTTTATGGTAACTGGCGATATATTACTGGTTTTATGGCTTCGTCGCTACATTCGCCCACAACTTTTGCGCTCACTCTTTTTTTCTTGTCCTTTTTATTCCTAGAAACTTCCGCTACATTTCCTACTTCACTCAACACTTCCACACTCTCCATTTTGTTTAAATCGCGATAAAAAAACAACACCGATTTTAGAATCTCTGGACGACACAGAGTACTGTCAAAAGCAAAATGTTTGTCATGTTTGCCACTTTAGAAATTTCAAGAGTGCCAAACATGCCAAATACGGAAAATTTGCCACATTTTTTTGGCGTACCCGATCACACTATTTGGCAAAATGTCAAATATGTGTTTGGCAAAAAATTTGCCAAATATGCTTTTGCCAAATATTTGGCAAAATTTATTTGGCGATCACACTATTTGTCATGTTTTGCAGTCGAAAAACGCCAAATATTTGGCATAGTCTAATCTTACCTTAAGACGACCTCCCAATAAATTCTTGGTTTATTCAAAAATATCAAAAAAGAGAGTTTAAAATACAAAAGATTTCCATATACTCAATTCCAATCGGAATATTACTTCAAAAAACCCCGTTAGATTGTATTCCTAAAATTGAGATTTCTATCAAAATTCGGCTTCAAGTTTTCATGGTAGTTATTTACAATTGCTCGCCTTAAAATTGAGCTTTTACAGCCGTCGCACACTTGAGCTAAGCGAGCTCGACTACGTGAACTAAGTTTCTCGCTGAAAGTAAAATCCTTAGCATTTGCATTGGCGACCGCACACTTCAGCTTGCGTAGTTCAGACCTCAACTACGCGAACGACTTCGCTGGCATCGCTGACACTCACATATAAATATTTTCGGCGTTATACAGTGTAGAATCGGTGTTTGCAAAAGTGTAGTATTTTGTGGACATAAAAGTGTAAGTGCCAATTGCATACAACTGATGGCATACATTTATTTAAATATCGCCGCGTAGTTTAGCTCAAGTGTGCAACGATAGAGCTAACCCAGCTAAGCTATGTAACTATAGCTAGCCTCGCTCAAATAGCTTAGCTCAAGTGTACGGCCGGCGTTATGCTTGTTGTTTACTGAAAAAGATACTTGTGTTTTTATACCAAAACATAACAAAAGCTACAATTGCCAATCTGGCAATTATTGAAAACCCGTATGGTGATATTCGTATCAAAATTCGAACAGTTGTACCAAAATTCCACTTTGAAGTCAAACTTTCCAATAAGATTTTTTAAAATTTATTCCAATCGGATTTTGTTGTATGGGAGTTTTATGTAGAATCATATCCTAAATAACTTTTGTTCTTGGACTTTTTTGATAAGATGCATCGTTTTTGAGATATTCACAAAAAACGTTTTCGTTCGTATGGGGGGTACCCCCCCTAATGGTCCATTTTTGCCCATTAACGAACTTAGCCTTGAATCTTACGAAAAACAATTCTGCGCAAAATTTCAAGTCTGTAGCTCAATCCGTGCGCCCGCAATTCGCGCGGACGGACATACGGACGGACGGACGGACAGACGGACAGACGGACGGACGGACATGCAAAAATTAATTATTTTTATCATTCTAAACACACTGGTGTAATTCATTTTTGTGTGTGATGACGGGATCTTGGCGTTACAAACGGTAAGGCAAAGTTAATATACCCTTTGGTTTCACCATACGGGTATAAAAAGCGCTAACGTATTTTGAGATAGGATAGAGCGACTCAAAACACAAAAATACACAAAAATGCAATTTTACAGCGCACTTTTAAATATAGGAAATTGGTTCAAACAAAAAAATGTGACTTATATATTTTTGTTTAAAATAGTTTTTTGTGCAACACCATATCTAAAATGGTTTTTTAAATATTCTGTTTTAAATCACTAGGGGTATTCACATGAGCTCGCAAAACCGTCGCGAATTAAGATATTGGTCCAGTTTGCGGTCTAAGGAGGTGAAGTGAATACCCCTATTATTCAACGCACAGGAAATTCTTAAAGCAATCCTCAATTGATAGAAATTTCGTGTCCCTAAAATTCCCTTCTCGTTTCCTTTCATGGTATCTCCTACGGCCTACCTCAAAGAATCTAAGATTCAGAATTATAAATTGCAAAAAAAATCAATTTCGAATAACTGATGTCAAGGAATCTAAAATATTTTAAATTGTTGACCGTTTTAAAACTTAAAGAGGATCCGATTTTAACCCAGTCTGTTTATGAATATTCAGAAACTTTTTTTGCATTCGAGATTTTGTTTGACAAAAGTTGATAGATTTCGCACTTGATTGCAGATAAATTTTATCTGCCTGTACTATTCTTCATTAATAAAACAATAAATTAAATTAATTCGTAAACATTTCTTACCAAAAGACTCAGTTTTCTAAATAAATTCCCCGACTTTCTCAATCCGCTGCAAAGGTAAACAAATACGCTATCATACGGAAAACTAACCTCAAATTTGCACAAATGTTGACACATGAGCATCAAGGTCAAATAAATTGTCGGGAAATCTCAAATATTTTTTTAAAAAATGTTTTACTTTTGCTGCTATCCGCAAGTGTAATAAAAAAAAAAATAAAGTTATCAAATATTTGTTTGAAATAATATATTGAACGTATTTAAATGGTTATATTTTTGCTTGTTTTGTACATATACATATTTTTGACTGTAATTTACAGGTAACAGTTTTTATAGAAAACATTAATCACTATCTGAACAATCGGATTGTTCTTTCTCGTTGGCCCTGTTTAGTCGGGATATCAGCTCTTTGGCCGGATTGAAGACTCCATTTGTTTGAGTCGCACAAATATAGCATCGCGAAGACTTCTTGAAATTCTCCAGCGCGCATTTCTCACAAAAGTAATGTTTGCATCTACAAATAAACGAAAATGAGATCAATCAGGTTAAAATTTCTATAAATATCTTACTTTGTAACAACTGGATCGGTGAAACTCTCACGGCAAATAAAACACTTGAAGGGCAATGTTTCCTCATCCGAATGAATCTCGTATTTTGTATCGTCGCCATCTGATTCCTCGTCCCCCCGATGGCCAGAAGAATATTCTTGTTCTAATTGCCATCCAGCTTTGTAATCGCTGCGGTCGTGTAAGAACTTGCAACTGTCGCCAAATCCACAGAACCCAGTCTCTTTATAGTCCTTGCAAATATCCGGTTGATAATCCCATCGAACTGTCGCTCGCAAATGAGCTGGAGCCCTGATTGGCCCCTTTCTAACCATTCCGGAACTTGCATTCCCCGCGGCGGTGTCCTTTTTCTTGAAATACTGAGCATAATTGTTGAGGCCCCGGTATATTTTGTCGTCTTCCTTGCCCTCGAGCTCTTTGTTAATTTCCAGGCTCTTTTCAAAGATTGCCTGCGCATCTTTATCTTTCTCGGTTTCTGTTTCATTGACGGCTGTTGCCCCTTGATCGCTAGGACCGGAGGGCATGGCAGTACGTTTTGATTTGTAGCTAACTCCGATGTCCTCTTCTTCGCTTTTTTCGGAGCTCGATGGCTGTTCTGTTTGCCGCTGCTTTCGTTTGGCGGAGAGAACTGTACTTTTCTGAATATTTGGGTTCAGCTTCTTTTTCTTGTTATCTGCCCGGACTATCGCCGACTCATTTTCACTGCTACTTTCTAAAATTTCGTTCTCTTTTGTTGATTTATTATATTTAATATTTTTACATTAAACTCACCTGAATCTGAAGATTCCTTCCTTTTTCGTGAAAATTTGTTCTTGGAACTGAATTTCTTGAATGTCACTGACTCGGCCATATTAACTTCTGAAAATTCTCTCGGATTTAATCTCAATATTTCGTTCTAAACAGAAAAATTACAAATTTCCTGAATCCTCCTGCGTAACTTGTCACCAAAACAGTTCGCTTCGCTGTCAACGAATTCCCTTTTTAAGCGGTGGCGGAGACACATTTTCGGGTTTTTACTTTTAGAGTTTATTCTCACTAGATATCCGTAACAGAGCATTAGGGTAATTTTTCTGACACCAAATATTAAGATAAAGGTGTATTTTCATAACTTCAGTAGTTTTACTCAAATTCAAAACCACCTTTTTTCGAAAATTTTGTTGAGAAAATCAACTTTGTTTTCAGTTTTTTTAAAAAAGTTATATTTAAAACTTTTTAAGCCCTTGATCCAGGAAAACTGCACTTAAATGAATCAATTCAAACATTTTTCGTTCAAATATGTGATAATGACCAAGAAAAATTGAGAATTTCAACGAACAATTTGAACATCAGTTTTACGAAAACTCTAGTTTTATTTAATCACTCTAGATAAAAATTGCTATTTGCTCAAAATTTTAGATTTTTTTAGAAATTGATTCGTCAAAAAAGACAAAAAAAATATATTTTTTTATATTACCCAAAAAGTTGATAGCAATTTTAAATTACTAACCAAAAAAAATGTTTTTTTTTTCTATAAAGTTAATGCCTTGAATTATTATTACAAAATATCAGTTGTGATCAACACAAAACTTTCTTCTACAAAATCTACGACCCTGTGCAATTTACGCTAAAAGGCCACTAAAAAACCCGTAGTTTGGGAGTAAATCGAGAAAAACGAAATTGCGAATTTTGACACAAAAATAACCAAAGATAAAGGCATGAAATTTTTTACGGATTTTTGGTGCTGGAGGGAGACGATCCTATCAACTTTTCATGGAAATCCGTTAACCGAAAGTAAACAAAATAGCGGTGTTTAACAAATCACAATTTTATTTTTTGCCAATTACTTTGAAACTACGCGTTTTTCAGAGTATTATGTACGACAAAAGTTGAAGACAGTAAAATTTCCGTCACTTTCGTCTTTTTATTGTACTCGATATCTTAAACCGGTAGCGGAATATATCGTTATTTGAGAGAAAAACGTTTTTTTTGCATCTTTCTCTAGAATTAACAAGTTTTGGGTGGTTCAATATATAAGATAGAATGAAGAGAGCAATATTTCCCAAAATTGTGTCTGTTATTGTTGTCCGCTATCGGTGACCGTTATTGAAATTTTGATTTATTTTTTATGACCGGTATGCCTAAAAACTCCAATAGTATGTTCAAACCCCGTTTGTATGTAAATTCCACTTATATAAGATCAACATGCTTTAATAAGTTTATATAATTACGAGTCTACTGTATAAGCAACTTATATTTTTATTTTAGAATTTCAAATCATTAATTTGAAAAAAAAAAACAGAACAGCAAACGGTTTTCGAATATTAAAATTTAGAAAATTATTCCTGCTTTTGATTGAATATGTATTACTGCCTACGAAATTGGTTTTAGAAACTTTAGGAATAAAAACCTGGTGCTCGAAAATTCACAAAAATAAATTCAAAAACATGGACTATAACATTTTTCTTAACTAGCCATAGAACCCTACAAACACCTGGCAACTCCATAAAAAAATATTACCTCGAGTTGACTTCGAATCCAGCTGGGTCCTAGCTAAAGAGGACTTCAAGTAGACCTCGAAATTTTCTAATACCAACCTAAAGTGGAATATATGGATACCTCAAACCCAGCTCAGGTCTGCCTGAAGGGAACTTCAACTAGTTGATCTCGTACCCAGCTAGAAGCTACTCGAAGTCTTCTCGAAGAATAAAACTATAGAATCTTGTTCGTCGAATTTATTTAAAACCGCAACTTCCATCGCCGCGAGATCGGGAACGCATTTCTAATTCGGGAATCTTATTCGCCTTAGCATAAATTTTAGCATTTTGACCGCAGCAATAGTTCTCCATACGCAAATATCAAATTGGCTAAAGTCAAGCAAACCTTTTCAGCGATTAAAAGTTTTTCATGAATCGGAGCTATGATACCCCTGGAATCCTTTAATTGAGTTCATCCTGACGGGAAAACTAGTTTAAAGCGGTTTCTAAAGGGTTCCTAGCTACAACAAAGACAAGAAGATGTCGGCTGATTCTGATATGGATTCTTCCGATAATGATTGCGAATACGAGGATTATTACAATTCAGGTAAGTTTTAGAGCAGTTCGGTGGATTCCTTTGGCTAAAAAAAACTCGGGGAAGACTTATTCAGACACCTCTGAGCTTTATTACGTTATGGAAATGCTGGTTTCTCGCAACGAAGAAGGGTCAAGGCTACAAATGCGAACTTAAAATCCCCAAGATCCAATTAGTAAAAGCGGCAATGGGGTGAGGATGACTTGGCCCTTCGTGTCGATGCTTCCGACTTTGGTGACTAATTATCGTGTAAACGTAAATTGAAACAAGTTATGGTCTACACAAGGCCGCAAATCCACCAACTTCTGACCTTCCCATCTGCTGTCCCAACCCATCCCACTCTATGCTGGCCATATGATCATCACCTACCACAATGTCAATTGACCAAATATCAAAACAGAGTGCCGATTACGTTCAGCCGAGGTCAATTTTAACGATTTTTTCAACTTCTTTTTTTTGTTATCGATTTTAGGCGAAGACTGCGACATCGAGCAAATTGACCCGAAGAAAACTGATACGGAATACTTCAATTACGAATGCTTGAACGTTGAAGAGGTGGAGAAACTTCTCAATGAATCTGTGGAAAGGCTCAGCACCGTTCTACAGATAACGCCTTCACTTGCCAAGGTTCTATTGCATGAGCACACGTGGAATACCCAATCGATCGTGGACAAATATCGTGATAATGCATGTGGACTTTTAGTTAGCGCCCGCGTTAAACCAAGCATGGCCAGCTGCAGTAAATCGTCATTGCCGAGTAGCAGTTCATCGATGCGATCGTATTTATGTCCCGTTTGTGCTGTTAATCAGGCGACTGAGAAGTTCTATAGTCTATCATGTGGCCATTCGTTTTGCAAAGACTGCTGGTCAATGCACTTCGAAACTCAAATATTCCAAGGTATATTTAGCTTAGAAACACATTTAAATTTTATATTCTATTCTAAGTAGCTTGTCTATTAACGCCTCATGCAATCTATGGGATGCAAGGGAAGGCAGGGAACGCCGCTATATATGCCTTTGTTTTTTTCCCCAAAATCGCAGACGAAATTTCATACCCTCAGGATATCGCAAAGATTTTACCCAACAGAGTACCAAATTTCAATCGTGGATACAGGATACTAATAACCAACAGCAAATAATTTAATCCAGTGATCCCCAGCTTGGGGTACATAAGCACCGATGCGTTCTGCTGGTGGAAGAGTACATTTTTCTTCAGCAAATGCGGCCACTTTCGTTTGAAATCGGCGTCGAATCGACCCAAAAGCTTTTCATATTATACGCCGGCGATTGTTTTGCCCTTTTCAAGGTAATCGATGTGAATGATACCGTCTGCATCCTAAAGAACTGTGTCGACAGATCTTCGACTTCGATTGGCCAGGAGAAGTCCATTGTTTCGACTGCTCCTTGGTCTCTGTTGTGTTGTGGTAGATCCATGTCTCCTCCACGGTTACGAAACGGCAGAAAAGTCCTTATCGCGGTTAAACATCGCCAAATACTACTTTGAAGTTTTCACACGGTCGCGCTTGTTGTCAACAGAGGGCAAGCGCGGCACTCATCGGGCAGCGAGCTTCCTCATTCCCAAATATTCATCGTTCCGTGAAATGCCCATATCATCAGTAATCTCGCGCACCTTCACTCGTCGATGTAAGAAGTATTGTAAGAAAAATTTCGACCTCTTAAATTTGCATAAAAAGCATTTCCCGGCCACTCCCGATTCGATTGGAGTATTATCAATGATTACCTAATATAGATAAGAAAGTTGTCCTAAAATATTTGGTTTGAGAGAGGGACAACTAGCGACATGCCGGCGGTTTCAATTTCTGTGTGAATACTGAGTTATTAATGTGTGCGGCCTCATCTCAGGTGTTGCCACATCTCAGATGTAATGCATAATTAGTTGTAATGCGCCTCGAAAAAACCATAAAAAAATCGCACAATGGCAATACACAAATTTGAATCTCAGCAGTCAGTTAGTTAAAAATCAAAACAAACCATCAATTTCGGTGGAAAATTTAGTTTTCGTGTTAATTTCGTTGATTTTTAGTGTATTTCGTGATTTAAATAATAAAAAAGTGTCATAATTTGCTTGAAAATTTTCGCGGCCGCTGTCGGAAGCATGATGGTGTTGGTGCAAGGGTTGTGTAAACATAATACAAATTTTTGACCGCTATAACCCCACGACTCCATTAGACTTTTTTCCAGATTGTATTTAAATCCAATCACGAAAAAATCTAATGGAGACTCAAAAAATCTTGCATCATGATTTAAATCTCCGTACTGTCATGATTTTTTCGGCTGCTGAAAAGTAGGATTTTTTTTTGACATTTGTTCAGTCAAATTGGCTGATTTCTAGTTGGCTGCCCTGATTACCTCCTGGTTGACATTTCTAAGTACGCTATGGAGACACAATAAAAATGAAAAATCATGACTGAAAATGCCCACGCGCTGATTTTTTTATTCGCCAAAATATGGAGTTGGGGAAAAATCATGATTCTAAAAAGTCTAATGGAGTCGTGGGGTAAGGATATAAAAATCTCGCTTGGTTTAGCCCTGATTAACACCGCGTCTTGACCTGGGATTTTTCATCGCAGAGATTTTTGATTGACCAATCAGAGCTCGAGTTGACGGAGGGGAAAAATCCCAGAGAGAAATTTCTTGAAATCTTGCAATAGCAAAATTTCTTGGAATTTCACAATTCAAAATGGCGGAATCCAATTTCTCCCGACAAGTAATTGCAAAAATAACTAATTTTTACAAAATACGATACAAAAAGCTTTGGAAGAGAATATATAACATTAAGGGGTTTTTCTTTTCGTCTGTTCTTCTGTTTCAGCCTTTTCAATTTCACGTATTGCATTAATTGCGAGAGCGGCGACTGGGTGTTTTTTTCATTGCCAATTTGAGAAATAAAATTTCAAGAGATTTTCGGCCCAGATGTCAAAAAAATCTCATTGCGGTGAGATATTTCTTCGGATGAAAAATTGTTAATCAAGACGTGGTGTAAACGACAAGTTTCTTGTTTTTTCTTCAATTCCATATGACATGAAGGTGTAAAAGGGAAAGATGGTGTTGCTTGGTGACTTTTTTTTTATCGCGCATCTCTTTTCTCTGCCGTAGTTAAACGGAAACTTCCATTTACTTCCCATCTATATTCGGTAATCATTGGTATTATTACAAGAATGACTTTCTGTCTGTCAGTATGTGTACAAGATTTTTCGAAAACTACTGGAGCTAGAGCTATCAAATTGTATACGCATTTTTGGTTCTGGAATGGGACGATCCTATCAACTTTTGATGATAATAACTGGAAGTAACCAAAATGGCGGTTTTTTTTTGTAAAAAAAAATATTTTTGCGAATTGCTTGCAAACTAACGGTTTCTCCAAAAATATTTTTAAGAGAAAAATTAAAGATACTGAAACTCTACATTTTTGCCTTTTACCTTAAAGGGATATTTTTTACCGTTATTGAGAGATTTAAAATTTTGTAAATAACCTTATTCGTCGGGTTATAGTGTAAATTGAGCAGAAACGTAGATTTTGTATAAGAAAGTCAGATATTTTCGGTGTATATTTTCAGAACACTAAGGGTGTGTGTGAAACGGTCTCATTGCTCACTAATTCTAACCAGTGTTCAAAACTTTATTTTGTTATATCGTTCTTTTCGCTCTTAAAAGTTTCGCTCTCAACGGCAAGAACGTTTGCTGCGGTTTCTGACTCCCGTTCTCAAGAACGAAAATGATTTGCAAGCGCAATCGTTCTTTAAAGAGAGAAATTTTGAGCTCCGCGGTAGTGTTCGTAGGAGTCGGAACGATCGATGCACATTTTTCGTTCTCGCTCCCAAGTTAAGAGCGAAATTGTTTGTATTTAAGTTTTTTCTCCTTGCTCAAGCGATTTGTGGATCTCGCATAAAAATGATGAAAGCCTCGAGCGATGGCTGTTGGGTATGATGCACACAGATATATAAGTATGGATTTCATTAGTAAGAGAGCGATATTTCGCTCCCAGCATTAAAGTTCTGTTCTTAAAGAACGTAAAAACAAAACGCAAATGTATGGATCTTAGAGCCAACGCACACGGTTCATCTCGTCGCGGCAACTTTTGGTCCTCAAAATGCCTTTCCGACGTACACGTTTCTTCACTTTTTTAACCGACTTCCAAAAAGGAAAAGGTTCTCAATTCCACCTGAATATATTTTTTTTTTAATGTATGTTCACGCCTAACTTTTTACTGGGTGGACCGATTTTGGTCATCCAAAAGAGAAAGTTGTGGAGAAAGTTCCTGGTTGGGCCCTGGTTCATTCATGGGCAAAAATGGACCATTAGGGGGGGTACCCCCCATACAAACGAAAACGTTTTTTCCGAATTTCTCAAAAACGGTGCATCTTATCAAAAAAGTGCAAGAACAAAAGTTATTTGGGATATGATTCTACATAAAACTCCCATACATCAAAATCCGATTGGAATAAATTTTAAAAAATCTTATTGGAAAGTATGACTTCAAAGTGGAATTTTGGTACAACTGTTCGAATTTTGATACCAATATCACCATACAGTTTTTCAATAATTGCCAGATTGGCAATTATAGCTTTTGTTATGTTTTTACGTTGTGTTCAGTACAACACAAGGAAGGTTCTTTTATATATTTCCCCCGTGTTAACCGACCCCTTCAAACCCCTCCCTGCTTGGGATATCGAGTAAAATTCTTTGTATTGTGTTCAGTACAATATCTGGAAGATTCTTTTATATATTTCTCATCTGCGGACTTATCCCCTCAAACCCTTTGTAATTTTACCTATATTAAAAATTGAAACTAAAAACGTTCGAAATAAAAAAAAATTTCTAAAAAAAATAAAACCGACTTTAAAAAAAACTGAAAAGAGAAAAAAGCACTAAAAAGAAAAAAATAATTTCAAACTATGTCCATTAATAGCGCATTTAAAATTCGGCTTTTTTGGAGTGGCGTTAAATTTGCAACTAAAATAAATTACATACTTTCTAACCCTTAAGGCTAACTAAGAACTAAGATCGACTCCAAAAATTTTGTTGTCAAACAGATTAACTATAGACACGGCTCTTAGAAGCACCAAAACTAAGTTCTTTTATGTCCCAAATTGGATTCCCTATTTTTAAGCAATCGCTATAAAAAAGCCCACTGTCTCATATGTTACTATTTTTTGTAGAAATCTATCCTATTTTTTGTCTCCATGTACAAACTGATTTTGTGCGAAACTTGACAATAGAAATTTTACAACGATTTTATTTAGTGTAAATTTAACGCCACTCCAAAAAAGCCGAATTTTAAATGCGCTATTAATGGACATAGTTTTAAATTATTTTTTTCTTTTTAGTGCTTTTTTCTCTTTTCAGTTTTTTTTTAAAGTCGGTTTTATTTTTTTTAGAAAATTTTTTTAGTAGGAAAAACTTGTGTACAACAAGTGATCGCTCATGTGTGTGTGGTTCTCATATATGTGTTGTATTTCCAGCTCATTCCTTTGTTAGCTAGCACCGAGGCAACATCAATTGCCAAAATAGAATCTGCCAACAATAGAAGAATAAGGACTGGTCATTTGTTATGGCATTTATTCTTTCCTATCTACCTGAAAAATAAAACTACCTGGAACTGGTATTTCACTATTTGCATTCAATTTTTGTTTATTTGGGATATGTTTACGAGTCGGTGGCTAAGCACCGACTGACTCGATGAAATTACGCACACATGCATGCCGACGTGCTACACGAGCGACTTCGTTTGTGTGCGTAAAAGAAGACGAGAAGAACACTTTTTGAGTGGCGACTTTTCCCCTCTTGCCGCACTCGTTTCTTTCCTACAATTTGGTGAAGTTGCGGCATGCTGATGACCGAAAGTTGCTTCGTGTACGCCCATACTTAAGAGCAAGAAAGTAAAAACCACAATTCCGTTCTCGTTCTTTGGAGCGTTTTACTGAAATTCTGAATTTCGTTCTCTAGAAAGTGATTTTTATTTTCCATTGATTTCAATTCCTCCTTGGGAGCGGAACGAAAGACTAGAAATGGGGGCGTTTTGAACACTGGTTTAAATAATTGCAATTTCCAATAAAATTATATTTGCAATTTCCAATTTAAGCCAAGTATTTGTATACAATGGTATAAGAGGGGTAGGCCAGCGTAAACGGTGGGAGTGACGGACAAATATTAGGCTTTTCTGGACAGGAGTGATATTCCGTAACTTGTTTCAAGCGTTTGTTTCGAGTTAGAAGAACAAGAAGTATTCGCTGTCTCTGTTTTGACCGAAATAAATGACAGAGAGAAACCGAGATAGCAAATACCACTTTTTCTTCTAAGTCGAAACAAACGCTTGAAACAAGTTACGGAATACCACTGCTGATCTTGCTTTATTATCAGGCAATTTTGAGCGTCAGGTGATGCAAAAAGTCTTTGTTATGCAGTATGGAAGATTGTAACGCTGTGCCCGTTGAAAGTCGCTAGCTTGCAAATTGAAAAGAGTTTTCAAAATGTCAAGAACTAAGAAATGATTCAGCTCGTAAAATTACAATCCCGATTCTGATAGTCGTGTCGTTTCTACAAACTTTCTACCAACAACAGCACTTAAAACAAACGAAAATGACACGACCAACAGAATCGGTGTGTAAAATAGATTTAAGACCATTTAGTGATTATTACAAAACGCATAAAATTATTGTGCTTTACTAACATTAATTTTTTTTCAGGCATTTCCACTCAAATCGGTTGCATGGCGCCACGCTGCAACGTTCGAGTGCCAGAGGACTTGGTGCTAAATCTATTGTCGCGACCGTTGATGCGTGACAAATACCAGCAGTTCGCATTCCAAGACTACGTGAAATCGCATCCGCAGCTAAGATTCTGCCCTGGTCCAAATTGTCAGATAATCATTCGGAGTCCAGAAATGGCACCGAAGAAGGCCGTCTGCAAAATTTGCAATTCGTCGTTCTGCTTTAGATGTGGTACCGACTACCATGCGCCGACCGATTGTCAAATAATCAAAAAATGGCTAACCAAGTGCGCGGATGACAGCGAGACGGCAAACTACATTAGCGCGAATACAAAAGACTGCCCCAAATGCCACATTTGCATCGAGAAGAATGGCGGCTGCAATCACATGCAGTGCTTCAATTGCAAGGCGGACTTCTGTTGGATGTGCCTCGGCGATTGGAAGTCGCATGGATCCGAATATTATGAATGTTCACGATACAAGGACAATCCGAATATAGCGAATGAATCGGCACATGCGCAGGCTAGAGAGGCTCTCAAAAAGTACCTTCACTACTATGAACGCTGGGAGAATCACTCCAAGTCACTGCAGCTGGAGCAGCAGACGCTCGATCGGCTCCGGACACGCGTTAACGAGAAGGTGATGAAGGGCTGGGGAACATGGATCGATTGGCAATATTTATTTAATGCAGCATCGCTTCTAGCTAAATGTCGATACACCTTGCAATATACTTATCCATACGCTTATTTCATGGAGCCCGGCTCACGAAAGGATCTCTTCGAGTATCAACAGGTTTGTATGATATTCATTTTATGATCAGTTTACATTAGCCCAATTTCTAATTGGCAATAGTTAACTAGTCTAATTACAACTGGGCATTAGAGCGTCCAATTCAATAAGTGACATTCCCGTTGCAATATTTTTCCATTTATTGGTGCTATTTCTAAATTCTAAATCTATTTCAGGCGCAGCTTGAAGCGGAAATTGAGAATTTATCATGGAAAATCGAACGTGCTGAAACAACTGATCTCGGTGATTTAGAAAACCAAATGGATATTGCTGAGAAACGCAGAACAACACTTCTAAAAGATTTCTTTCCCAGCGATGTGTAGTAATATTTAGTTTGTAATTACAATAAAGCCCGCTATAACAAAAAAAAAATCTTAACAGAATACTAAAATAATGAAACAGTAATAACAAACGATGAATTCGAAATTCCATTTTTTTTTATAAACTATTTCGCTATCAACCATCACATAGTCTGGAAAAATTAATAATTTGGTAGCGAAGTGGTGTACAGTTTTTTTTTTCATTTTTTTTTTTATTAAAAGTTTAACGGCAATCATTTGTTTTAAAAATTTCCAGTTTTTGCCATTTTTTTTAAATATTTTTTTCAACATTTGTTTCATTATTGAATTTTATTTTATTAGATTTCGCACTAATTAGTAGAAAACAATACAAAGTGCAAAATATAAATATATAATTTTATGAAAAAATTACATTATTGAAAAGTCTTAACTTTATTTATTGTCGTTAATTATAAGTAAATTTTTGATATTTAAGATAATGAACTTACTACAAATTTAGTTTCTACGAAATAATTAAGAGAATGTGTACAATTTTTAAGGTGTGTTCCACATAAGTTCAAATTGTGTGAAAATTGAGCTTAAAATGATAAATAAGTGGGAATTTTTCATTAGTGAAAGAGAGCCAAATATATGTGTCAGAAGAGACAGTGCCACGATAAACTTCAGAACAAAATCGAGCTGAAAATTGAAGCAAATTGTCGAATTCAAGACCAAAAAGACTGTTCACATTGGTTGAAATAGTCTGCCTAAATAGGACAGAAACTGTCAACATTAAGGCAAGGTGAGGGAGTGGACTGCTGATAGGAAAATCCTCCTCAAAACTAAAATCTCCATTTTCAGAGTTCTGCATGTCGTGCTCTGATTGGTTGGCTGTCACACTGAATGTGTTCCATTCACAGATATCGTACTACTAGATCGTTGCACTCGAACAATTCCATAGCAAAAATATGGGACAGCGTGACTATGGTTGTCTCATTTTGTCTTCGAACTTTAGTGATGTCAGACGTTCGAATCAACAAACTCAATAACACTTGAATTATATGTTTTACGTCGAATTCATAAGACTTATACACGGTTTAGGGAATTGCGTATTAATGTATGTGGCAGCTCTGAATATTAACATGAATAATCGGTAGAGGGATTGAATAATATTCCGTCGGAGACCTGCATAAGCATTTTTTTCCAGAATTTTAATTTCCCAGAATTACTAGCTTTGTCCCTTTTTTTCGTCATAGCTTTTTGACGTTTCAGTGGTCCATTTGAGATAGCAAATGGCTTGATCTAGTAGTAGGATATCAGTGGTTCCATTGTTATTAGTGTTATTATTGTTCCATTGTTATTACTGCGATGCAACATGAATTGGCAGAAAAATAGTACTAGCGATTCTTTAAAAATGTTTCGTTTTTCAAATGTTTCCCGACAGTCTGATTGTTCACAGCTACTGGCTTAAATACACCCCGATTATCTTAGACCATTCACTAAAAACGACGCATTTTATTTCATTTCACTGAAAGTGAAATTTTTAATTATCTTAGACTCATGACCGATTCGTGAAATAGTGCGAAACTTATATGGCATCACTGCAATGAAGGTTACAAATCTCACCGCAGCACAAAGCTCACGGGAACCCATTTCGTTGCGTATGCACTAGCTATACGACTCAATATACTTTTGTGGATAAACTTCAAAATTAACTTTTGAAGTTTCAAATTTTAAAGTTGTTGAGTATTTTGTTTGCGAATACTAGTTAGAAAAACGTAATTCAAGCGTCAGTTTAGTTTATTTATAGAAGAAAAATGAGCTCCCTGGAAATGTTCGAATCGGATGACGAAGTTTCGGATACAGATTGCCGACAAATCAGGCGAAACTTGAGAGACAATTCCAATCCTCTGGAATTGCCGGAAGAATTGTAACACATTTTTTATTTTACTATGTAAAATTATTGTTGTTTTTTTCAGTTTTGTAAAAATTTTTCGCATTAATAAAACGGCTTTTAGTTGGGTTCTGGAGCTCCGAAGCCAAAACCTTCCCTCCACTATGCGATCCACTTCTGTTCTTCCCATTTTAAAATTTGCGGGGACGTTGCGGTTTCAAATTGTTTTACATTAGTAATTTTATAGCTAAAATTTGTGATTATCAAATGTTACAATTGAAAGAACAGTAATAATAAACACCCTCGTTGATTTTCCAAACATTTTCCATCCATCAATTACCGCTGTCGATCACAAAATAGCAGCCGACTTGAAATGTTACTTTTTGCGACAAATTTCGCAAAAAAAGGCTAACATGATTGGGTTTTTTTTTACATAATCCCGATAACCAAATGAAGTGAAATTCGTCGATTCACGAGTCTTAAATAATCGGGGTGATAGTCTCAATGTGAACACGAGCAATATTTCATCCGGCCAATTAAGGCGGACTATTTCAACCAATCTGAACATGGTCAAATAGGCGAAAAATTTACGTTTGTCTGTCAAAATTCGTGCTCTTAAATTTTCAGACGCTACTTTGATTTTAATTTTTGAGCCAACAACGCGCAGAAAACTTAAATGTCTTTCTCTACTCGTCTAGTTTTCTGTAAAAAATAAAAGAAAAATATTTTTTTTTCATAATTAGCGCCAACGTTGTTTTTTAACGCCACTGCAGTGCTAGAAAATATTTTCCGTACTAATTTTCGATACAATTGTAAGCATAGGTAATACAATAGATTTTCTCTGAACGAC
This sequence comes from Chrysopilus asiliformis, assembly GCA_964034945.1. Lineage (NCBI taxonomy): Eukaryota > Metazoa > Arthropoda > Insecta > Diptera > Rhagionidae > Chrysopilus > Chrysopilus asiliformis. The sequence continues at coordinate 81,679,980 of OZ035961.1, read as the reverse complement.
TTTTCGCGTAGTTCTTATGTACATTGCATTTTCTCTGTCTCACTGATATGTCTATCTTTCTTCATTTTCATAATTTCCAGACCATTTGAACTTATGTGGGATAATACCTTTAGTAATCGATGAAATTAAATTCTATGAAAATGACTAAACGGTAAGATAAATAAGAACAGAGTATGATGTGAGAGAAAATTTAAAAAAAAATAATAAATATAAATATTAAACACAAATTTAAAGATGGAAACAGCATCTGATTGTTTCAAGATTAAATATTTTCAAAAAGATGTTGTAGAGTTTTACTTAATTATTTCTGTGTATATTCAGGGAGGCATTGCATTGTTCCGAAAATTAGAAATTCTTTCAAAAACTGGACACATGATAAACGAAGCGGAATAAATAAGAGGAGTAAGACAGCAAGCAGCTTATAAATAATTTACAAAAATGATCAACTACTGTAAAAAATCAGAAACAAGCTATAATTGCCATGAAATGTAGGTACTAAAATAACGGAACGGAATTTTTGAATAAGGAAAATTGAATTTTTCTAACGAAAAAAAAATAACATTACACATTTCGTTGTGTAACAAAATTCAAAATTTGTTTCGTTAAGTTAATAGGTGTACAAATATGACATGAGGATTTTTTTACTCAGGAAACTCGTTTATTCAAATAACAAAATGAATGAATTCAATAATCAAAGTATTGACGATCGTTATAAATGACATTTTCCCATCTTTCTGGTACATTGTGGATTCCATCCCAAAATAATTGTCTGTCTTTTGAGGCTAACCATTCATTGATCCAATTGTTGAATGCTTCGTAAACCGGCGGTCACACGATGCTGTTTTGCCAGCCGCTGGCTGCTGTTTGTCAAGTAGCAAAACAGTGGTTTGACATTTTAATCTGGGACATTTTTTAAATAATAAACGTTACACACAAATTTAAATGACATCTCAGAAATCATATGACAGGGTCACGTGATCCCTAGTAGCGCTGGCAAAGTAGAACGGTCTCTACTTCACTAGCGCTGCTAAAATCATGCTGCGGCTGGTAATAGCAACGCACTAGGGTTCACACGGTGCTGCTGAAACGACTGCTAATGCGGCAGTCACACGACGCTGTTTTGCCAGTGCTGCTAGCTGTTTAGTCCGTAACAGATTGACCGGCAGTAGCAGTAGCAGTGGCAGCAAAATGTTCTGATTCAGAACATTTTGCTGCCACTGCTACTGCTACTGCCGGTCAATCTGTTACGGGCTTTTGGCTGTTAGCAGCCGTTTCAGCAGCACCGTGTGCACCCTAGTAGGCTGCTACTAACAGCAGCAGCGCGATGATTTTAGCAGCGCTATTGAAGTAGAGACCGTTCTACTTTGCCAGCGCTACTAGGGATCACGTGACCCTGTTGCATGGTTACTGAGCTGTCAAAAGTCTGATAAGTGGAAAAGTTTGTTTATTTTAAGTTGTTATTTTACGTTTATTAATTTAAAGTGTGTTACGTTTATTATTTAAAAAATCGCCCAAATTCAAATGTCAAACGACGGTTTTGCTGTTTGCCAGCGCTACTAACCCAATATCTAGCAGCGCTGGCAAAACAGCGTCGTGTGACTGCCGCATAATAGCCAAAATGTCACTAGCGCTGGCAAAACAGCGTCGTGTGAATGCCGCATAACAGCCAAAATGTCACTAGCGCTGGCAAAACAGCGTCGTGTGACTGCAGCACTTCAAGAATTGAAGTGCTGTTCCGAAAGACCGTGCTGCATTGATAGAAATAAGTGGTAGTCAGAAGGGGCTAAGTCTGGTGAATACGGCGCTTGAGGTAGCACGTCCCATTTCAGTGTTTCCAAATATGTTTTGACTGTTTTGAAAACGAAATAACGAAATGATTTTCGGGCTTTTTCTTCAAAATTACGTTATAACGTTATAGAAATTCAATTCCGTTACAATAACGAAAAACGAAATAAATATTACGTTTTTTCGTTATTTATTAATTTCTCGTTTTGTTCAGAATTATTTTTTTATGAAATTTTCCACAAGAGCTCATCAAGTATAACCCCAAAGACCTGCCACCTGCATAAAATATAATTAAAAACATAACAAAAGCTATAATTGCCAATCTAGCAATCATTGGAGACCCGTATGGTGATATTCGTATCAAAATTCGAACAGTTGTACCAAAATTCCACTTTGAAGTCAAACTTTCCAATAAGATTTTTTTAAAATTTATTCCAATCGGATTTTGATGTATGGGAGTTTTATGTAGAATCATATCCTAAATAACTTTTGTTCTTTCACTTTTTTGATAAGATGCACCGTTTTTAATATATTCGCAAAAAACGTTTTAGTTCGTATGGGGGGTACCCCCCGTAATGGTCCGTTTTTGCCCATTAACGAACTTGGCCTCACATTTTACGAAAAATGGTTCTGCGCAAAATTTTAAATCTCTAGCTTAATCCGTGCGCTCGCAATCCGCGCCACAGACGGACGGACAGACGGACGGACATGCAAAAATTAATTATTTTTATCATTCTAAACACACTGGTGTAATTCATTTTTGTGTGTGATAACGGGATCTTGGCGTTACAAACGGTAAGGCAAAGTTAATATACCCTTTGGTTTCACCATACGGGTATAAAAATATTAGGGTAGTGTTTTTAATCATATTTTGATTCTAAATCGGACTTTGTTTTGGCCAGATTCACTCTATTTCTGGAGATACGGAAAAGAAAATCTTTTAAGCAACTTTTTTGGTATCGAAAATATTTTCTTTCTGATATCTCCAAAAGTAGATTGAATCTGGCGAAAGCAAAGTCCGACTCAGAATCAGCGACATTAAAATAGCCTAAAATTCAATATCTTTGAAATTGACACCTCAGGCTCACAGTTTATTAATTCCTGCAGTATGTGTCCGAATCAGGGATTTTTTAAATAAGTCTCTTTGTACGAAAAGTTTTTTTTTAATGTATCCAAAATGATACAATTGTATGCAATGAGCGTCACTGCACGCTACTTTACTCTAATTCAGATCCACTACGCTTTTGTTTAATTTTTTATTGCCGACATTCCAAGAAACGAAATTTTGCTCACAAATCAAAGCGTTGTTTACGAACCGCGGCATTTTTGGGGTTTAAAGTGGTCCACAAATAAAAACCTTTACAAACCTAGACGTTCACTGTACGTTTGATTCTTTTTCAATCATTTCTAAATGAAAATATTTAATTTGTTTAAAACCAATCCGACAATTGTGGCGTCCCCAATGTAGAACTTCTCGTCTTTCGGACCCGTTGTGTAGATTGAATAAAAATCGCAGATAAGCTGATGTTTTTAAAAAGTTTACATCATCACATATCAAATTAAAGACAAAAACAGCACATCTAACATATGTTATTTATTATAATTATTATTTACAAAACGGAAACAGTGCACATTTTAAAAATAAAATAATCTTATAATGAGAAATCTGAGTTCAAGCATTTTAAAATTAGTGCAAAGTAGTTATGTACTTTATGTATTGTTGGTGTTGTTGCTATTGACCGCGGTTATATTGCGAGATAGAATTTTAGCAACGGGAATTGTCGCTACAAAAGATTTCGTTATTGTTGGGCTACCAACGCTAGCATTCGAAGATCGGACTACGACACCAGCAGATGGTTTACCAGAAATCGGCACCAACGGCGGTGGAAGTAGATAAGATTGACTGACCATCAGTGCTGGCGGTGATGACCGTTTACTTGTGTTTACAAATGATGCGGAATTGACATTCAGATCCGCATCCGTTGATGATGTCTCAGTGACCGTTTCGACCGTATTTGTTACAGTGGCCGTTGTGGTCTCGATTTGTTCTTCATTCGCTACTTCACAGAATATCTCATGCGATTGAAAATCTACAAAATTATCAAAAACAGTCGAGCAAATGCCGCATTCGTAGTATCTGTAAAAATAGTTTTGATTCGTTTTTCCTCACACTCTGTAATAATTATTTTAATAATAGCTTAAATCTAAATCAAAACGATTTCAATTCCATTGTAAATACTTACACATCTGTATCTCCAGGCTTCGTAGCTTCCTTCTCCTCGTGCCGTTGCATATGCTTGCGGTAGTTTTGTGACTGCAGGAACGATTTACCGCAGATATCGCATGAAAACGGTCTGAATCCTTGATGCATCATCACGTGCTTTTTGAGATTTACCCGCTGCGAAAACATTCGACCACATCTCTTGCACCGAAATGGCTTCTCGCCGGTGTGAATGAGTTCATGGCGTTTCAGATTGCCTTGCTGCGTGAAACTCTTGTGGCAAACGACACAGCTAAATGGACGCTCGCCATTATGGACCGAGTAGTGCCGCTGCAGATTAACATTTTGTGCGAACGTCTTGCCGCAAATGTTGCACGCATGAGGACGAATATTGCTGTGGCTCTTCATGTGACGATACATGTTTCCATGATTGGCAAAGCCTTTATTACAAATTTCGCAGATGTACGGCGTGTCATTTTGATTCGAATGCTCCGTCTTTCTGTGTAGTAAGAGTTCTCGTTTGAAGTTAAATGACTGAAAACAGAAAGAGTTTTTAAGTAAAATGCTGCAATATTTTAGAAATTTCACTATTTCTTACCACTTTACAGGATCGACAAAAGTATGTTGGTTTTACATCCGTTGTCGCGTCCGTTGACATGTTTAGGATTTCAGTTCTACAAAAATATTAAAATTTGATCTTAAACATCATCGGTATAGTAAATCCAGTGCTGTGCATACTGTTCACAAAACGTATTTTACGTAATAGTTTACCTGTAAAAAAATTAATTGTTTACACGCATTAAAATCACAGTAAACAATGTAAAGAATGTAAATTGGTTTTTTTACAGGTAAACTTTTTTTTTACAAAGAAACAAAAAACTGACGTTGAGATTTTTTTTTAAAAATTTTATAAGGATAAATACGAACAAACTGGTATCTAAAAACCCCAAACAAAGAGATTTTGTTCCAAGAGCCAAGTGAATAAAATCTAGCAAATGCTTTTACTAGGAACTAGTCTGCTAATAAAAGCATTTGCTAGATTTTATTCATTCAGCCCACGTTTTTTTGTGTATAACTAGAATTTGGACCCGGCTTCGCCCGGCTAAAAGCGTGAACAGAAAAAAAACTTAGGAAAACTAAATTCAGTTAGTTAAAAATTAGGTAGCCTGCATGCTGTTCGTTAGTTTTTTTTCTTCGGAAAATGATTAACTAACAAAAAATTCCAGCACTTGCATTCGGTATTACTTTACCCCTCCTCTTACTCCCCCACCTCTCGGGCTACTTTTTAATGGATCTATGTTGGGGCTGGACCCCCAACGAACAAATATACGAAATTTTAGGCCAATCGGTTCAGTAGTTTCCCCGCGAAAGAGTAACATAGCGGGAAAACTAAGTTTCGAAACCACTTTACCCTCACCCCTTACTCCCCCCACCGCTCGCGCTACTTTTCCGTATGCCTATGTTGGAACCAGAACTACCACAGATACTCATGCCAAATTTCAAGTCAGTCGGTTTAGCCGTTTTTGCGTGAAAGAGGAACAGACAGACAGACAGACAGACACCAACTCATTTTTATATATTAGTATGATAAATGCGAACAAGTTTCTTTAAACGATAACCGATTCCTTATGGAAGTATGAATTTAAACCCAATTAGAAATTTGAGCATATGTAGCAGGAATTCCGAGAAATTTCGAAGCAATTTTATTTTGGGAGTTTAAATTTGACCCCAATCAGAAATTTGAGCAATGTAGCAGGAATTCCCAGTAATTTCGGAGTTAGCTTTACCAAAGCCTGGATGCTGAAATGCGGCCATGCTCCAAATTACTTCCGGATTTTCTGTTTCTTTCTAAAATAAAATTTGTTAAAGATTTCTTTTTCCTTTTATAATTGGTGTGACCACTTTGATTTTCGTATATCTCGAAACTTAGGGTTTATTGGTCAATATTTTTGGATGTTTGCTTCTCTCTGGTCGTCAGCCGTCAGGTCAACAATAGAATTGTAGCAGTTGCTCTGATGAGGCCAATTAGACTTCGGGTCGAAACTTGACTGACGCTTCCTTTACAATTTTCCTTTTCTTTGTAAGAATTAAAATTTCAAAATTTTCGAGCGATCGCCAGGAGAAATCCGGTACAAATGAATAAAAAATTCGTGTTGAGAGAAGCAAATATTCAAAAATATTTACCCTAAGTTTTGAAAATTTCTCTTATTTTTATTAGTATAAATGCAAATCTTAATTTTTATCTTCTGCAGTTTATAGTCCGGGGGGAACACATTGGATGGTAAATCAGTCTTGTTGTTCGCGGAATGAAGGAATTCCTAAACTTTACTGTACGAAAACGGGGAGGCTCAAGGAAGAAGTCGTGCGCGCGTGCAGCTGCACGAGAGGGTCTAGGGAAAACATACCGTGGAGGAATAAATTGGGAAATTTCAGTGGAACATTTCCCATGGAAATATCTCTAGAATATGCTGAGCACCCCAACAGAACGACCAGTCGGATCGCACGTTTTTGAATTCGGTCCAGCAGTTGCAGGACAGTTTTTGGGGCTCCAGCCCAAATATGCGAATTGTACTCGAGTCTCGGTCGAATGTAGGTTTTGTAAATGTTTAGGACGTCGACTGGTGCGAAATACTTTTTGCATCGTCCCAGGAAGCCTAGGCACTGTAATGCTTCCTTTGCAGTTTTGAAAATATGATCACTCCATTGAAGCTTCTCGTTTATTTCGATGCCCAGTATTCTGATGTTTTTAGAGTCATTAATGGACTCATTCATAAATTCATCCGTTTCGGGGGATTTTTCGCATTTCATCGATAACAGCATTGATTGGGTTTTAGTTTAATGTCCAAAAACTCTCCAAAAACATAACAAAAGCTATAATTGCCAATCTGGCAATCATTGGAAACCCGTATGGTGATATTCGTATCAAAATTCGAACAGTTGTACCAAAATTCCACAACTTTCCAATAAGATTTTTTAAAATTTATTCCAATCGGATTTTGATGTATGGGAGTTTTATGTAGAATCATATCCTAAATAACTTTTGTTCTTGGACTTTTTTGATAAGATCCACCGTTTTGGAGATATTCGCAAAAACTGTTTTCGTTCGTATGGGGGGTACCCCCCCTAATGGTCCATTTTTGCCCATTAACGAACTTAGCCTCGCATTTTATGAAAAACGGATCTGCGCAAAATTTCAAGTCTCTAGCTCAATCCGTGCGCCCGCAATCCGCGCCACAGACAGACGGACAGACAGACGGACGGACGGACATGCTAAATTCAATTTTTTTTATCATTCTAAACACACTGGTGTAATTCATTTTTGTGTGTGATGACGGGATCTTGGCGTTACAAACGGTAAGGCAAAGTTAATATACCCTTTGGTTTCACCATACGGGTATAAAAATTACGAAACAACATGAAGAAGGGAAGGGGGGGGGGGGGGGGGGGGGCTCGAAAGACCGAAATTAGCGGGACATATTTTATGGATAGCCCCCATATAATTCAATCAATTTCCGAACTTCTTTTTGCTACAGCGATTCCAGTCATTCTTCTCCAAAGTCAATATTACAGCGTCAAGACAATAATTTCTTTAAAATTAGACCATTTTTCATTGATTTTTTTAGCTTTTCCTTAAAAATATATCCGAAATCAGAAACGAGCATTAAATAACAAACAAATATCACAATACTACAATTAATGGCTAGGCGAAAGTTTTTCCAACTCTTCCAACATGTTGAGTGTAGAGAAATCTATAGAGAATATCTCTCGTAGAAGTTGTGTAGATCTCTACATTGGTGTTTACACGTCCCTAGCGTGATTTTTCTCAAACTCTCGCCTATTTTCTCTACCGTGTACAGAGGGCTTCACTAGTGAACATTCACAGCGCCATAATCTTTCTATAGAGTAAACGAACTGTTTTCTTATAAATTCAAGCCCATAAATTAATAGAAATTCGTGTAGGGTTTGGGTAGTGTAAACTTATTGTAACCTTATAGTGTAAACTGATAATGTTAACTTATAGTATAAACTGGGCAGCAATCATGCATTCCGACGCGTCTCTGTCTTTCGATTTCGACGCAGCTTTTAACTCTTGACTTCAAATTTCCTGGATTGACAGTCAGAATCACGTTTCGATTCATAGTGACGATTCCGCAAAAATTCAAGCTGCAGATATGGCGAAGTCAAGAGTTAAAAGCTGCGTCGAAGTCGAAAGACAGAGACGCGTCGGAATACATGATTGGTGCCCTGATTTTTACTCTCTTTTTACCTTAAATATGTGTAAACATATGTTTCCTAATTTTAACGTAATGTTTTTGTTTCTTTCACGTAATAGTGTAAATTTAGTTTCTAAATATTTTTATAAAAATTAACACAATTGAACCCCGAACTTAGACCTGAAGTGAAGAGATGAAGAGAAAAAAAACTTTAGAAGGTGCTACTGTTTATAAAAACATAAGAAAGGGCCAATCGTCAAATACTCTATATGAGGGCAGACAAACTTTTCATGAAAGAAATTGATTAGTAAGAGAGGGGGCAAGGATTGGTTCGATTGGATTTTGACGTATGTAACGGTTATGTAAAATCATTTCTAAACACATTTCGCCCTTATAAATTTTTCCATACAGTGTACCGTTTTCGGGAAAATAGAAAAAAAGTATTCAATTTATATGTTGGAGGAGAAAAAAAGTGACCGAACTGGATTTTGATGCAGAAACTGTTTCAAAATTTTCAAAAATTTTGAACTGAAAATTTTGAACATTTTGAAAAAAAATGTATGCATATTTATAATAATAAATGAATTAAAAAAAATTAAATTACATTGTATAGGGGAGGGTAAAGGAATAGTCCGATTTTGCCTGTTCAAGGACTTAACGTATATCGAAAAAAAGGTATATCGAAGTCAAACAGAACGGACGTGTTTTTTCTTCTCTTCATTAATTACATTACAAATTACTAAATAAATTAAATTCCAAGTGATTTTGATAATGTCGGGTCAGTGTAAAAAGTGCCGAAAGGTGCTGGGAATGAAAGACAAGTTTTTAACATGTAACGGTTCATGCGGTCTACAATTTCATTTAAAATGTGTGCAACTAACGGAATATGATGCGAATCTAATAAACGATAAACCTGAGGTGATATTTATGTGTGAAGAATGTAGGAAAAATATAACTTTAATTCTAAAATGTTTAAATGATGTTCAAAGTGCCCTTACCAATCACTCAAAACAACTAGAGGAGCAAAATAACAAAATAGAAAATCTCATTGTTAAAGTAAACAGTAACCAAATCAATCAGCAAGAGCCTGCCATCGGTAAAAAGGAAAAAGGTAAAACTTCGTACGCAGATATAATTAAAAAAAAGGATTTGCCAGTTATAATAAAGCCAAAAAATGTCCAAAATAATGCAGAAACAATGTCTGAAATCAACAAGGTTATTGACCCTTCCTCTTTAGCACTTAAACTGGATGGTGTGTCAAACAGGTTCAATGGGGCCGTTGCAATTAGATGCCAGGATAAACAATCACAGAGTAAAATAGAAAAAATCATTACGGAACAGCTGAGTGATAAATATGACGTCAAAGTACCAAAAAAGAGAAATCCTACGGTATTAATCTGTGGGCTTAGAGAAGAATGGGACAAAGAACAACTGATTGGAACAATCAAAAAACAAAACAATGTATCGGGACATTTGGAGTGCGTAAAATACTACAGAAGCAAGAAAAACCAAAATATCGTAAATGCTTTGATCGAAACTGATTACAATAGCTTCAAAGAGATTATGAACCTTGGTAAGGTGAATATTGGATGGGAAAGATTTCCAATATACGAACACATAAATGTGCAAAGGTGCTTCAACTGCTGGGGATATAGTCATAAAGCCGTAGACTGCCGTAATCAAACTACATGTGCCAAATGCAGCCAAAATCATGAAACCAGATCTTGTAATGAAAGCTCTTTTGTATGTTGTAATTGTTTAGCTACAAATCAGAGATTAGGGTTGAATCTAAATACTGCTCATGACTGTCGGGATTCTAATTGCGAGGTTTTCAAGCGAAAACAGCAGATTGTGAGGAACAACACTAATTATTGTTAAGAATGATCAGTTTATCTAATAATATCAGTAAAGGTCTTAAAATTTTTTATGCAAACATTAGAAGCTTAAGAGGAAAACTTGATGAATTAGAATTATTATGTAAAGAAAAGCCAGATATTGACATCATAATATTGTCCGAAACGTGGATATACACGAACGAAGCGAAATTCTACAACTTAAGCGGGTTCTTTTCTTTGCATAATTGTAGAGACAATAGAAGAGCGGGTGGCACGGTGATATTTGTCAACAATCGTTTTAACTATAAACTGATTCATATGGAGGAGAACTACAATATTACGTTGATCCAACTAACTAATACAACTACAAAATTACATATAGCAGCATACTACAGGGCCCCAGACGAGGACAAGCAGCAATTCATCACAACGCTAGATTCATTACTGGACACAAATAAAAACACAATAATGATAGGTGATGCTAATCTGGACATACTAAATGCAAATATTACCACACAAATTTATATTGAAACAATTCAATCGAACGGCTATAAAATCCTAAACGAGATTAGCCCGGCAGCCGTTACCAGAAAAACTGCAACAACGAGTACTATCATAGATCATATTATCTCCGATTGTTTCACATGTGATAATCAGTATGAAATTCAACTGGATGAAAGCGATAATCTCGATCACAAAACCATGATACTGACAGTAAAATGCACCATACAAACTAAACCTAGAATATTAAATCACTTCATTCCACATTTGGATAAGCAAAGTTTTCGAACGAGGGTAGCCAGTAGAATTAAAAACGTCTTTGACTTCGACTTACTGACAAAAATAATAGTGGAAGCAAAACAGCAAAGCACCAAGCATAAGAAAGTAAGACATAGAATGAATAAGAACTGTCTGAGCGATGAAATCGTTACAGAAATGAAGGCGAGAAATCGACTTTACAAAAAAACTAAGGAGAATCCAAATAACTACAGTCTCAAAGAATTATACACCAAGCAAAAAAATAAAGTAAACAGCATGGTAAGGAAAGCAAAAAAATTTTTTCTTGAGTCTAGAGTGGAACACGCTGGACAGGATCAAAGGAAAATCTGGACCGTGATCAAGGAAACAATGGCTAACCAACAGGAAAACATTAAACAAGACTCAAAAATTGATAAAGTTAACAATAATGGAGTGGATATTACTGATGAAAAAGACATAGTTGACGCCTTTAATCACTACTTCACTAACGTTGGGCACGTATTGGCTAAAGATCTAAATGCTCAATCAGGTACTATTACTTACATAACAAATAAAATTAACGCAAAATCGATATACCTATATCCGACGGACGAAAAAGAGATATCTTCTATCATCCATAATATGAAGAAAAATGCAGCTCCTGGAGTAGATGGCATAACCGCAAGTGACTTAAAAATGGTGGAAGATATTATTTGCGAAAACCTGGCAACGGCCGTAAACAATTGCATGTCTAGCGGTATTTTCCCTGATGTGCTAAAAGCAGTAAAAGTTATTCCAATCTATAAAGGAGGAGACCCGAGCGAACTTGGAAATTATAGACCAATCAGTTTACTGCCCACGTTTAGCAAAATATACGAAAAAGTCCTGTGTCTTCGACTAACAGCATTCTTAAAATGCTCCATAGGATTCGATGAACACCAGTACGGGTTTCAAGAACACAGTGGAACACAATCAGCTACACTTTATGTTATGGAGACTATTAACGAGATTATTGATCAAGGGGATTATGCCATAGCTGTATTTGTTGATCTTCAAAAAGCGTTTGACACAGTTGATCAAAAAATTTTACTCTCCTTTCTTGAACAACTTGGAGTACGAGGGATTCCACTAAAAATCTTTAAAAACTATTTAAGTAATAGATCTTCAGTCGTGACACATGGAGTATGCAGCAGCGGAGTGCGTGAAATAACAATCGGAGTTCCTCAAGGATCTATTATTGGACCACTCCTCTATCTGATCTACATTAATAATCTGCAACAAGTTCAGCTGAACTGCAAATATGCAATCTTTGCAGACGATACTGTCCTTATCTTTCGTGGTAGATGTAAGGAAGAACTTGAGAGAAGAACAACCGAAGGACTAACAAAATTCTCGGCATGGCTTAAGGGTAATCAATTATCCATAAACAAAAAAAAATCGAACTTTATGCTTTTTAAGCAAAAAAATAAGGCCAATCTGAGTCTGAGCGTGAAAATTGACAACAGTGATCTGCAAAGAGTAACCAGTGCGAAATACCTTGGACTAATCATCGACGACAAACTTACATGGTCCCAACACATCGAAAAAATAAGGAAGAAGGTTGCACCTGTGATTGGTATCTTAAAAAGACTACACAACTGTGGAAAAACTGTGAAAATACAGATATTAAATGCCTATATTATGTCGTCAATAAAATACTTGGTAACAATTTGGAGTCAGTGCTCCAAATTTCATCAACTCACAGTGGCAAGACTTATGACGAAAGCGATTAAAGTGATATTTAAACTACCGTGGCTCACACCTACTACCGAAGTTTACAGAAGAACTAACCTGATGCCTCTGGATATAATTATCAAAATTGAAAGAGTTAAACTTATTAGCAAAATAACAAACAACTTAATTAAAACAAATTTCAAATTAAATACTAATCGACACTTTCACTGCCATAATACCCGACGAAGAGATGACCTTAGAGGAAGTGCCTCGAGGACAAACAAACAACACAACAGCATCCTAAACACAGCAATTAGAACGTACAACCTACTACCTAATGATATAAAAAACTTAAATAACTTTAACGAATTTAAAAAGAACTCAATAATATTTTTCAATAAATCACCATAAATACTAATTTGTAATATGACACGAGAATAATGTTACGGTCTTTTCCTACTAGCTATTATACCAGTTTCCCAACTGCCTTAGCTTACCCTTGGAAATAATTCTTGAAATTTTGGATTTGTCAATATATAGGCATTGTAACAGAGATATAAACAAATAAAGAATTTATATAGTACGCCAAAAAAAAAAAAAAAAAAAAAAAAACCTTGGCATTTACGAAAAACGCAATTGTACACAATTTCAAGTCTCTAGCTCAATCCTTTCGAAAGATATGGTGTTCACGGACGGACTGGCAGACAGACAGACGGACATACGGAAATGAAAATCTTTTGTCATTCCAAACACCCTGGTGTTGTTAATTTTTGTGTCCGACGATTGGTTCGATGCGTTAAAAACGGTGTAGTGATATACCATATAGAGCAGACTTGTCCAATTCGCGGCCCGCATTCGGCGCAGGACGTGTTTAAATGAGGCCCAACAAAAACTGATATATCTACAAGTTTATGAATTAAGTTTAAATTACTTAAAATTGTTAACTAAGTATTTATATATTCTAAGATTTTTGGACACCCCTGATATCGAGTATAAACAGTTTTTTGTGACAAAATTTCTCAAAAATTAAGGAACTATACTGTTAGACTCAGAATATCATGGGTTCACACTTTTGTGGATTTTAATCCAGTTTCGCCGTTACAGGCCATAGTAGCCTTGCAACCCTGTATATCTCTTGAATCCTTAAAATGATTTTTACCAAGTTTCCGTAATTATTGCTTGAAGGAATATCTCTATACACCCTTCCACGACAGTCTTCTGTAATTTTGAAGGGATTTGAATCTGGTTTTGGCAAAAATCCTCCTTCAATGAAATTTTTATGGGAAATTCACGGTCTTATTTTAGACGCATGACTTTCGACTATCTTGAAAGAGGTTTCTTCCATGGTACCGAGTACGATTTTTCAGTTTTATTTAAAATTTAACTAAAAAAATGCCAGAGCCAAGCAACTGATGAAAAACAAAAATTCTATGCGCGTGAAAATCCGCGGACATCATAGATTATTTAATGATCCTGGAAACCAAGATGGTGTCTCGTAACTCTTCGCAGCATTTGGACAGATATCGAAATTAGCAATTCAAGAAAAATAGTAAATATTGTGCTTTTCCGAAATCAATCAATTGAAATACTTTGACAGCTAAGATTTAGTTTTCTTAAGAAATGCCCGGAAAATAAGAACAAGATTTTGCAAGTCTTGTTCTTGCATCGAAATTTTTTATCACTTACTGCTTGTAAAATACCTGATTTTTATATGTAAAGCACTTCGAATTAGATAAATTACACGCCGAAATGCAAAAAGATTCCTCTATTGCAAGAAACGCGTGATGTCTCCACTTTTCACTCGCATTTATTCGATTCTACGTGTGCTATAATTTTCAAGGAAGTGTCAGAGTTGTATAAAAATATGATAAAAACAAAAGGGGTGCGTTCGGCATGTTGAATTTGGTGTTCATTTTATTAAAGTTTAATAAAAAAATAAAATTTTCATATTATATAAAATTTTCTTTTATCTTCGTCAACTTCAAGAATTTTTAATCCTGATATTAAATCAAATAAAAACAGTAAAAAATTCGAATAACATTATGCTATAAAAAATGTTGCCAGAGGAGAAAATAATCACCGTTTTCATTTGCTGGTTGTCAGATTGTCGCTCGCTAGTCAGTCGGGAGAGTATCTATATTTCTACTATTTAATTAAGCACGAAAATGATTGAACATCAAAGGCAACGTGTCGAACAAGAAATGACGAAACTAGTAGACGATATTGATCGATCACAACTTCGGAAAATGCAGGTGAATATATTGAGTTGATTGAAGGTTATGAGGATTTATATCGCACGTTATGTAGATTGGGGTTACCAGGTGTTGGGATACATTTTGACGAAGTTTTTTTTTTCAATTCTTCAGACCCTGTGCATACTATTTCAATATCACTAAAATATCAAATCTGTGCGTCAATCGTAATTGTTCCTAAGTTCTTAACATATTTCTTATAAAAAAGTAGTACACTACCTCCATTGATGCATTTTAATAAAAATATGACATTAGTGGTTTTTTGCCGAAAAAAAAAACGTGAAAAACATTTTCTTTGAATTTTTAGTTTGTTGCAATTAAGTCAGAAAACAAAAAAAAATCCAGGTCTGAAGAGGATAATTCGTTTATCCAGAAATATACAATAAATAAAATACAAGGGCTGGACTCGCGTGTGGTGACAAGTGATGGTGACTATAAACTATCACCGGTGTCGAAATCGCGTCAAGTGATATTCCCCCCAAATTGTCACTCAAAAGTGACAATTTCTGAGTGACACCTCTTTAAGTGTCACTTTCAGCACTAATTAACAAATTTAGATTAAAAAACTCAGAATTTTTGCAATTTTTTGAGAGAGCGATAACAAGTAGCGTGGTAAAAAAAAGGTAGTTTGGTAAATATGTGTATATAACGAATAAATTTATTTGGAATTCACTGGTCACAAAATTTCAAATTTGGTGTGGTTCGAAAGACGTCCGTAGTAGTACGCTTAGCTACATGCGATGTGTTCCACTTGGCGTTTATAGAGCACTCACGCATGTGTTTGGGGTTTTAGGGTATGTTTTGCGAATCAAAAAATATACTTGGACATGAAAATAATAATTTTACGCGATGCCTTTTAAATTATGATCCAAGTGACTGTCACTTTACGAGATTTCGCCCCCGTCTTCTATGCAAAATCAGATACCTAATATTTAGTTTTAAAAATCCCATATTTTTTAGGTCGATATGCACCATTGCGCTGCAAAATGCTGTGAAGATACAAATGCCAGTTTAGAATCCGTTCAAAGATGTGTTGAAAGATGTTCCGTTCCACTGACGAAAGCCCAACGATATGTGCACACAGAATTGGAGGGATTTCAAGGAAGACTTCAGCGTTGTGTGATGGTAATTAAACAGATTTTCAATCAAAACAGTCCAAATAACCACTTTTACATTCAAATTTAAGCAATGTAATGATGATGTCAAAGTGAAAATGCCCCCAACGCCGACAGAGCAAGAAATTGCAAAATACACCGATCAATTTGAACGATGTGCCGTGAAATGCGTAGATAAACACATTAGTCTAATACCAAATATGTTAAAAACTATTAAAGCGGTTCTAGCAAAAGGTCCGCAGGGCATTCCCGAAGTCTAACTCGTAAAAAGCATTAAAAATGAAATACATTATATAAATGTTAGTTTTATTATCACATTGTTTACATTTCTGTTGTTTTTTCTACCTAAGTTTTTTCTATATAGCAAAAAAAATCTAAAAATATGCAATTTGCCGCAAAGTGAGCTCAAAAAAATAACATGAAATTTTCTTACGGCCAATTTTATCACTATCGAAAATTTCGGAATAAAAGAAAATGCACTAAAGGCGATGGCCCAATAGAAGCTTTGCTTGCTTCGCTTGCTTTACTCGCTTTGACAGCTGAATTGAACTCCGCGTTTCCCTATGGGAGCTGGTCCAATACAAAAGCGTTTAAAGCAAAGCAAATCAAGCAAAGCGTCTAATGGGCCATCACCTAAAGGGAACCAAGTAACTTATATTCCATTCAAATTACTTGAGATACCAAATTGCTTAGTATTGATTGAAAAACTTGAAAGAAAAGTAATGCTAAGAATTTTACGCGGGCAATTCAGAATCCATCTAACAATCCCATTAGACTGATAAAAGATTTCTTTAATTCGTTCACTGGTTTCAGATATAGCAGGACAAAAGATCGGAAGGGGACGAGGAGGGTGCTATTTAAATAATCTTCTATCTAATGAACTAAATTTCTATCAAAACCCGTTGACTGGTTTACGAAATAGCAGGGAAGAGGAACTCCTGCTGCAAATATTGCTAATTAAATTTTTTAAAGAGAAATACGCCTCATGAGCAATTTTTGAGATAGAATTGTAAAGCATAATAATCTTTATTATTGCTTTGAAAAATCATTGGAGTTCAGGTTCTTTCTTAACACATTAAAGGACACTGATCGGTTTTTCGGCTAGCAACTTTTACTTCTATGTGGTAACAATCAGGCTCAAAGTTGCACAAAGTTACTGGTCGATAAACCGACTTGCTGTTAATGCGTTAAATAACCTGACCTTCAGTAGTTTTCAAAACGCATCGAGATTTGGCTACCAAATGGTTGTTGGGAAATCAAGTATTACAGTGCATTAAAATTCGTTTAAACTTTAGGATATTGGCATTTTCAAACTAAAATCACAGGCTTTTGTTTTGAATATTTGTTATATATTTGAAATCTTCGTATTGCTCACCGATATTGGATAAGTTTCTTTGTGGCGAAAATTCAAATACTAGCGGCAAATTTAGTTCCTAAAAAATTATAGTGAGCCAATCAAAAGAACACATTTGACATTTCACCAACTCCTGCACCTAACCTCAATCAAACTTGGCTATTTCAGTAAGAATCCGCGAATGTTTTGCAACATTTTTTGATGTCTCGATATAATTAGAAAATATAAGATCTAGACTGTTTTATAATGAAATTCGGTTTCCTATTCAAATCCGTTTTCGTTGGTGTTCCAGTTGGAGTTACTTTCTTGGACTGTGTGGGATATATCGCTCGTGTTGATGGTAATTTGAAGAATTTCAAGCGGTTCCTTAAAAAAATTTGCTTTTAATTTTTTAGGAATATCCATGCAACCGGCACTAAATCCGGATGATAAAGAATGCGATTATGTTTTTCTTTCGCGCTGGGCTGTACGGAATCTGACGGTGGAGCGGGGAGACATAGTTTCCTTGATTTCGCCGAAGGACCCTGATTTGAAAATTATTAAACGGATTGTGGGGCTGCAGGGCGATGTGGTGTCTACCATTGGATATAAGAAGCCATTCGTTAGGATTCCGGATGGGCATTGCTGGGTGGAGGGCGATCACACTGGTAAGGGGAAACGACGGTTATGTAAAATTTTTCAATATGAGAATTTGTAGGAAACTCTCTGGACAGTAATTCCTTTGGCCCAGTGTCCCTAGGACTCATGACTGCTAAAGCGACGTTCATCGTGTGGCCACCGTCCCGATGGCAGAGTCTGCCAACGATTATGCCGAAGAAGCGCAGTCCAATTTCATTAGGGAAATCAAATTCAAGTCAACAGAGGCAATAGATTGGTTTCAATTCATCGATTAGTGTTAAGTTTTGTATATAAAATCGTTTTCTGCCTCCATCGCAAGTCATTGTTGTTAAAAAACGGTTTGTTTCATTAGATTTGTAAAGCAAGTATAGAATGAAAAAAAGACAGAAATTCAATGTTTTCTAGTAAGATGGTATATTTGATATCAAAGACTTATAATTATAAAATAATTTATGGATCTAATTCTATACCGAATTGTTTCATTATGTTTTTAGTTCTACTTAAAGCAATGCCCTCTCGAATAATTTTATACCGCCCCGGGGACGATAGATCGATAACCGTTGAAGCTGACCGATGTAAGTTGTTGGTTCCCAGTTGGCCACCATCAAAAACTCCTCCCAAATCCGCCCAAAGTTCCGAAAACTCATTAATTTTAAGTGTACTCTGTTCATTTGATCGATTTGCACTGGTCAATGCCAACGGTAGCTGGAAATCACTGCACAGATCTCTTATAAATTTAAAATCAGGAATACGAATGCCAATGTTTCGACATCCAGGATTCAAATGTGGATTATCGAGGTTCAGTGACTTTTTTAATACTACTGTGACCGCGCCGGGCAACAAATAGTGAAGTAAATCATTTTCAAGGTGCTCGGCTTCACCCCAATGCCGGAGACTTTTCAAATCGGCAACACAAATTGCCACAGGTTTGTGATTATCACGTCCTTTAATGGAGTACAGCCTCTGAATAGCTTTTGGGTCATTCGCACTGCAAGCTAATCCGTAAACTGTGTCTGTTGGCAGGGCAATTACTTTCCCGCGTCCAAGAAGACTTGTGGCTTCGATTACTGCCTTCGGATCCTCAACGTTAAAGATCTTGCAGTCAATTTGCTGCTTCTGGACCAAAGGCTCATCAGTCAGTGTGACAAAGTGGTTAACTCCGTTCGTTAACATATTTTTGAATTTTTCTAGTGTTCTACCGCCTAATCTTAATCCTAGTTGCATTTCTAATTTTAATCCCGCCAATTATGTCCGCACAGTTGATTGCAGCACTTGTAGAATGTTGTCATCGGTTCGTCAGCCGAACGAGTTTGCATTTGCATAAAATAGGCCCGTTTATGACTGCACGCCGGACATTCAGCGTCGGTTGAATCTACGTTCTCCCAGGCAGCAGACCCGCCCATAACATGATCAACCTCCTAAAACAACGTATCATTTAGCAAATATTTACTTCAAAAGAAAAATTATATATTTCTACAGTTTTTGTTTAAAAAAAACTTATGTCCAACTAAAATACAATAAAAAATAAAATCCTAACCAGATTTTTTAAAATTTGGAATAAATATTACTACTTTTATGTTGTAAGTGCAGTGAAATTACGTAAAAAGAAGTTATAAATTTTTTACAATATGTAAACACTTCTAAAAAAAAATTAAGAATTACCTTGAGTTTGGGATAGGTCCTCGTTGAGATTTTTCGATTGATGTTGCAAATATATGGACACGTGTTGCAGGAGAACCTTAAACAATCCTTATTTTCTTCAACTAGCAATAAATTACCGCAAGACGGGCAAAATAATAGCATATTTAATCAACTCAAACATCTGACGAAATCAGCGCCCGAAACAAATGAAATTCTGACGTTTGGAAAGCACATGGTATTAAAAGTCAAAAACAATTTTATTAGAGGTTTAAAATAAAATTGGAAACAACTTCGAAATAGACTGTTTAAATTTAATTAACGAAAAATGTTGGAATGTGTCAAAAGTGATATCGAACAAAATATTTTCGAATTAAGGAGGCCCTCCATTACCATGATTTTTCCCAGCTGCAAAAAAATAGAGACACATTTATGTGAAGATACCTTGGCGAGAAAGGTAGATAAGAATCAACTGCAAAAATTTGTCGGCAATTGCAAAAATAATTTCCCCTTTTTTATGGCGATTTTATGGTTAAGCTAGTACGCAGTTCGAGTAAAATGAAATTTTAAAGCGGTCTCCAAATTGGCACATTAAAACCGAAGTAAAAACTGTTTGTGAAAAAAAAACATTGCCAGCCGAGCACACACAATTAAAAAACCACACTCGTTAAGAAAACTGGAAACAGAACCTCTATTATTTTCATCTGTCAAATTTTTACCTCGAATTTAATGTACCGAACAGTTAAAATGCTGGTAAAATCAAGTGGAGACTTTCTACGCCATCTAGTGTAGTGTAGTGTAGGCAAAATTGCAACATGAGTTTTTCACATCATTTTACCAGCGAACTGCGTACCGCTTGGTAAAATTTCTGAGGTTAAATTTAAGCGCAGTGTTAAATTTGTATGGAAAATTCCATTTTACTCGAACTGCGTACTAGGATTTACACTTCACGGACTTCAACTTTTTTATAGCGATTTCTACTACAATCACACATTGTCCCTGTAAGTGAATAGTGAGCACAGACACATACAAAGTGCTATTACAGTGTAGCTGTCATTTTTCATGTAGTGGTTGAAAATTATATAGCTCTATAGCTTTATTGCTATGCCAATTTGAACTTATATCCATAGCATAAGGTTTGATATCGTAATTGATATATAAATTTGTAAAACTGGAAGGGATAGCGTTTATACTTGTATTCAGTCATTCCTATTTAGATCTATATAAGTCTATCTTGCTCTAGTTTTCTGCATTTTTTTGCAGTTACAGAAATCATGGTAATGGAGATCCTCCTTTATCCAATTGATTTTAATTTAAGAAAAAAAGACTTCTTATGACGCGTCTCACAAATTAGAACGTGTTTTTAACTTTAACTTTGCATGCTACACAATCCACATCATTTTTACATAACAGAGGTATTCACTTCACCTATCCCAACTAAGGATGTCAAAAAATAACCGGTTAACTCTTTACTGCATGAATTTTTCTATTTGGCTGGAGATTTGGATTCCAAAGGAAAATCACATTCTCATTTTGGAAAAAATACTTAAAAAAATCGGGCATCAAAATTATATAGGATTTAATGCGATTTTCCGATTTTATCATCCATTCTAAATTACGGAATAACGGTAGTTTTCGTGTGGTAAATATAAAACTTACGGTTTATTTATCTTTTTTTTTGTCACTAAAAAATATCCAAAAGTAAAAATTTCACTAGTTTACTTTTATTATAGTAAAAACAAGCAAAAAACAAAAATCATTAAAAATTTAAAACTAACTCCAAATGGAGTATCTCTGAATTTTTTTCCTTAAAAGCTCTTGATTTTATTGAAGATAAATTCTTCGGATTTTTTTTTTGTGAATTCACAGATTTACTCTTTATTTAGATCATTCCGTGTATAAATGGTTTTTACAGCCACCCAATTTTTCTAAAACGATTATTTAAATAAGCATATCATATATGATATACTATGCAGTAAAGGGTTAAACCGGTTACCAGGTGCTTTTGCTTCGGTTAACCGGTTTTTTCCCTTTTTTTGCACGGTCATACTTGGTGTTTTTTTTAAAGCCAAAAATCGTTCAAAAAACCCAATCATTTTTTTGAACGGAAAAATAATTTTAAACCAATTTTCGTGCAACTGGTTTGTTAGAAACACTTCTTTTTAGGCACTCTAGATCAAATACAATATTATATTATGGCCTCTTATAGTGGATCTCCATTACTGAAACATTCGACGTATGCAAAAAATTGCATATAAATAGAAAGAGACAAATCTCTGTAATTGTCAGTGGGGAAGACAGAAGACGAACGCAATGTTTTTATAGGAAGTCTTATAGGAATTACGTCATAGGAATTTGAACCTTATTCCATGACCACAACACTCAACTTTCAAACATTAGCTAGACTTCAAAAAAATCTCCCAACCGTGTGACAGTTGACATAAATATTGTAATAAAATGGATTCGGATAGCAAAAAATTACTAATCGATATAATTTTCGATGAAGATAGCACAAGTGACAGTGACAATCAGTGTTGCACTTTTAGTACAATCGTAATAGATTTAGTACATTTCAAGCTCTGAAAATACCTATTACTTACGTATGCCATTTTTAGCCAAATCTAGTACATTTGGACCCAAACTCAAAATGTATGGATTCTTTCATTATAAACAAACTTTAATTTTGATTCAGCTGCGTGATTTAAAAAAAGAATCTACCTCTCTGTTTTGGAATCTAGTATCATTTTTCGTGAAATTAGTTTATTGTACTCATCATAAAATGCCATTCGTATATAGCCTATTTGCTTGTCCCATCCCTGTTGACATCTTTTGCCAGTTGTTCGTTTGCGCTAAAATTGCTTTTCAGAATGGCATTGTACCTGTAAATTTTGTTTGGTTATGATGTAGGCCCAAAAAACCTAAAAGACATCTCTTAAGGCATTTTAAAAGGGTCAAACCTAACTGAAGCGATGAGCTGCCAGTAGAGCCACTGCCCCCAAAATCCCCCACGGATCAAGAAAACGAGATCCCGTGGTAAGTCAAACCCAAAATTTTAAGTTTACAAGTTATGCCGCTTTCTCTTTCTTTCTTTAGTCTGAAGAAAGAAAACAAAGAGTGTTACGTCCAAAAATTCCGCAAAGAATGGTTGCAACAGTTTTCTTGGGTAAAGGAAAGGGCTGAATCAGCCTATTGCAAAGTGTGCTCAACAATTATTACTGGCGGATTAACAATCTATTACATTTAGTACATTTTGGACAGGCAATTTATTACTTTTAAAAAAAATGAAAGTGCAACACTGGTGACAATGAAGACCGTGTCGTAAAAAAAAGAGAAAGTTCTGATGCGCTTCTCAAGTCTGACGACGAACAAATGCCGTCCGATGGGGGCGGAGGCTCAAGCGACAGCAGCGACGACGAGCATGAAGACGAGGAAAGCCGACTAATAAAAGAATACATTGAGATCCTGGGGCAAATTGACGAGAATAAATACTGCTATGAGCACTACATTAAACTAATCGACACCGCACAGTAGTTTTTTATGCAAATATTCCAGAAAAAGGATTTTATTGAGTGTTTTTCTAGCAAATTATTCGATTTGGACAAAATCCGGCAGAGTCTTCACGAGCGAATGGTTACAGAGTGTTGCCTGAACGCGGATTGCTGGCTAGAATATTGTACTTATCTGGAGAAACGCGATCGATACGGAAGACCCTCCGAGTTGGACGATTTTCCGGTATTTCAGCAATCTGACATGGATTTCGTAAACAGAGCGAAATTTTATTTAAATAAATAGAGAATATGTTTTTAAATTTTTAATAAAAAATGTAATTGAAAAAATGTGTATTTTAAATAATAAACAGCCACTTTCTAGATTTTCAGTTTTCACCGGCTTCAATGACAGCTTCATCCAACAATTTTATGAATTCCAGCCGAAGTCTCCGTTGAATATTTTCCGGAAGAATTTCCATATCTTTGCAGATCATTTCGCAGGTCAGCTGCGCAAATGACTTCGGTTTTTCGATTTCTTTTCTTGACTCCTTTTCTAGTAAATCGACTGCTCTTTTCTTGAGTTCAACATTTTTGTTTCGGAAAGTCTTGAAATATACGGAAACTCTCAGAATCGTCTAACATCCGGTCCTCGATTATCTCAAATTTTCTATCTGTAAAGATGATTATTATTATGCACTATATAAGAGTAGATATAATAGATATAAATACCTCCATTGTTATCCATTTTATAATTAAAAGTGTAATTTTACAGCAGTCAAACAAGAAATGTCAAAACACAACTTAAATGTATTGGACCTTACTTTTTGTTTACGGAGAATGTGTGAGTTTAATTTTATAATTGCACACGATCTTTATAGGAAAAGTTAAAGTCGTTCAACTTCATCTACAACCGCGACATCTGGCGACGTATGCATCCTATAAAAAAAACTACTAATGCGACATCTGGCGACGTATTCAATTTTTTTGCACACGTTGTTCTCTCTCTTTTTTACGAAGGCCTTTTTACATAAGTGCGTCTCTATATTTTTGCATACGTCGAATGATTCAGTAATGGAGATCCACCATTAATGTATTATATGACACTTCACGTCTTTTGTTTGTATTATAGTGTATTTGTTGTGTCTAAGACCTAACCTACCCAATTTGAACAAAACGGGTTTTCGGTGTTTTTAATAACCGGTTTTTCGGACCCGGTTTAAACCGAAGTCTTAAAAACCGGTTTAACCAAAAACCGTTTTTTTTCAAAAATTTGACATCCTTAATCCAAACCATCGAAGATTTTGTTTTTGGTCCAATTTGCGACACTTGCGAAGCTTTTGCGAGGTGAAGTGAATACCCCCAACGTTAATTGGGATATGAAATAACTCGTTTTTCACTCATGTCTTAATGTTTTTGAAGTAGCAGCACCTGGCATCTGCTATATCAAATTTCCCGATTCGACAATTTTACTTTGAAGCAAAAAACTTTGAAGCAAATCGATCCGCCGGTTTAAATGTGTCACACTAACATAAATATACACTGGAAATTTGAAGCAAATCGGTTAACCATTCCACCTATTATAGCGATATTTCGTTTGTTCCCCTTTCCCCCATATGCAAACAGTATTGGTTTTCTTAAGCCAGATGTAAGCAAATAGGTTTACTTCAATCCAAAAGTTGTCGGTCTATTCAATTAATGCAATACTGCATAAAGAAATAATTTTACTGTCGCTATTGCTGTCGCATTATTGTAATTGCAACTTAAAAGAACCCAACAAACCAATCAAAACTGCATTAGGGTGATCGGAGTGAAGTCGCAACCCTGATTCGTCTGACATTTTCATTGTTTATTTTTGAGTGTGTGCTTTGAGATTGATTTTCCTGAAAATAAACTTAATTTATTTGGACTTTTCGATGGACATCACCAAAGCAAGTATGTTCGTCTAATTCTAATACTTAAGACACTTTTTTAATACTTAAGACAAGGAATAAATGTCGCCGACGTTTCGAAAGTATTGTAAGATTGAGACCCTGTTTAAATAAGGAACTTTTAAATAAATTTTGTTGTCTGGTTTTATTTGTAATTAAATAAAAAAATTTTCTCACGATTAAAATGCTCTACTAATAGATCCGAAATAATTTCCGTTCATTTGTTAGATTACCGTGAAAAACTACCTGAAATAGAAGCGGCAATTGAAAAGTCAAGTTTTCTAGCTATTGACTGTGAATTCACGGGACTATCGACAGAGAATAACATTTACCCTTACGATAGACCGGAAGATGCGTACCGGAAGACTTGCGCGAATTCTGCAGACTACATCAGTAAGAATATGCCGTATAAAAATACGCTTTTGACTTTAATATTATTTATTGATAGTTGTGCAACTTGGTTTAACAATCGTTCGAGTATCAGAAGAAGATCCCAATAAATTTCTGTACAGGAGCTACAATTTTTATATTTTTCCACGGCAGTGGAAGCATTCTTTCCGATGTCAGGGGACTTCAATGATTTTTTTGGCTGAAAATGGCTTCGATTTCACGCGACTTTTTCGGGAAGGGATCTCCTATTGCAATAGAAAGGATGAGAAGCAGCTAAGAGAAAAGTTGGTCGAACGACAAAAGTGGCGCGAGGATCAAAGGAACACAACATCACCAGAACAATTAAGTGGCCAAGCCGCAGTTCCCGAGGAGGAAAAGGAAGCTATTGATAGAATTAAGTATAATAAAGCATATGTTAACCTTTTTCAAGTATTAAATGGTAAAAATGCATTTTCCAGACAACTAGTGGAGGATTTTTTAAAATCAGATGAGAAAGAAAAAGTTATTGGCGATTGCAATGCATTCCAACGGAAGCTAATCTACGGAATGCTGCAGGAAAACTTCAGCGATCGGATATCAGCGTCAACAAAGTCCTTAGATAATAATATGAAAGTTTTGCTCCTCGAAAGGAAAAAGACACCCGACGAAGAGCAAAAAATCGAGGACGAGAAGCGATTAAGTGAACAGATGGAGCTAGAAGACTGCATTGGAATTTCGTCACTACTAAACATTATTTCACGATCTGTAAGACTTTTCGTAATCTACTATCAATATTTGATTTTATTGTTTGTTTCAGAAAAAATTGATTATTGGACATAATATGTTATTAGATGTGATTTTCATTTTGAGGCAGTTTTTTGGACCATTGCCAGAGGAGTACAAATTTTTCAAGAAATTCGCACACACGATTTTTCCCAAGTTAGTATTTTCAGAAATAGTAGTTGAAGCTCTTATTGTGATTAAGCATTTTTTTTTTTTAAATTGTTAAAGCTAATTTTCACTTGAAATTGATGCTACGCTACGCAATTTGTCAAGAAATTTAATTACTCTCATTACAGCATTATAGACACGAAATACATGTGTGCATTGGAACCACTGAAATCAAAAGTGAAATCCAGTGTCCTCGGTCATGTGGTGCAAACGGTGTCGGAGGAACCATTCGTCCCTGTCCCGTTTGGTGAATTAAAATAAGGAAACCTTTTTATCAACAACTAATTTTTTGCTAAATTTTAGAGTCGGAAACATCTGAATATGTTTACTCATTAAACGACACTAAAGCGCATGAGGCTGGATATGATTCATTTTTAACTGCCATTGTGTATCTAAGATTAACAAAATTTCTAAATATTCCACCGGAAAATATTAGCAAAAATGGCCCACAGCTTCAACCATATTTCAACAGGTAATACAATTTTTTTTTAAGCTACCCCAAAGTTTTTTCAAATATTTCGACAAACAGGGCCTATGCATTTGAGATTTTATTATCCCATGAAATTTTAATTGAGCAATTAGAGCTCGTATTGGTGGCGATAAAGATTTTAAGGACAGAAATTTCATGACAGATTTGAAAATGTTTTGTGTGAATTTTTTTTTCTCAAAAAATATTTTTTCCCTTTTCTTGTTTGTTTTGCTATAAGGCCCTATCATAGAATCCGATACGAATGGTTCGGATCGTAAACTCAATGTTGTTGTTGGTATAAAACACTAACAACAACATTGAGTTTACGATCCGAACCATTCGTATCGGATTCTGTGATAAGGCCTATAATTACAATTGTTACAGCTAACGTAGTTTATAGATTACTGCTACTGCTACCAACAATTTTTAGAAAAACAAGCAGAAATTTTGGGAAATTTATTAGATTGTCCAAATGCAGTTTGTGTCATCCAATTTACTTCACAATAAGTTTGATCGTGCATATGGCCACTTAAAGCTGTAGCTAGAGAGTCTATAATCTAGCGAGTCGACAATGGGACGTGTAAAAATGGCCGCCAAGTTTAAAAACAAGCGCGAAAAACTTTAAAATTTGATTCATTGTTACAAATAATTGCCAAAAAAACTGATATCGGTTAATATATTAGTAAAAAACTCATGTCTGAGGTATCAAACAGTGTTGACAGTGTTGACATTGGTCAAGTAGACTGAACGCAAGTACTATAAATACACAGTCACCTCTATTCTTGAATACGGCGTTAGGAGCAAAAATCTAACGCGCCCGATTCGATTCGCTAAGCAATTGGTATTCTGGAATACGCCGGGAGCTTCGCGTTTGGTACATAAAGTATCGCATGGCAACGCGCTGTCAAACATCAGCTGATTCGATTGTTTGTTCTTAATTTTGAATAAAAATGAAGTGTTTGAAGTGATTTGCTTCAGTAGCCATGGATTCTACACTGATGTATCATTTATTGAGGCAAGAGGAGTTGAATTCGTTACGCCTGCAAAGAAATTTTCTAAGACACTCTTCATATTTGATGTATTTGGTGAGCTTAACCGATGAATCGTAAGTGTATACAAATACTGGGAATCTCATAGATTTTTATTTGCAATTTTGTAAATTAAAAAAAGATTTCCGGTTCCGGTCGAATATATTGAATTTCCTCCCACAATAAATTCATCTCTATCGGCGACTTCCTCGTATATCCCTTGGCAATGTCGGGAGTGTTTTTCATTTTTGAAATAAAACATAACGAAAGCTATAATTGCCAATCTGGCAATCATTGGAGATCCGTATGGTGATATTCGTATCAAAATTCGAACAGTTGTACCAAAATTCCACTTTGAAGTCAAACTTGCCAATAACAATTTTTAAAATTTATTCCAATCGGATTTTGATGTATGGGAGTTTTATGTAGAATCATATCCTAAATAACTTTTGTTCTTGGACTTTTTTGATAAGATGCACCGTTTTTGAGATATTCACAAAAACCGTTTTCGTTCGTATGGGGGGTACCCCCCCTAATGTTCCATTTTTGCCCATTAACGAACTTAGCCTCGCATTTTACGAAAAACGGATCTGCGCAAAATTTCAAGTCTCTAGCTCAATCCGTGCGCCCGCAATCCGCGCCACAGACAGACAGACAGACGGACAGACGGACAGACGGACGGACGGACAGACGGACGGACGGACGGACAGACGGACGGACATGGAAAATTCAATTTTTTTTATCATTCTAAACACACTGGTGTAATTCATTTTTGTATGTGATGACGGGATCTTGGCGTTACAAACGGTAAGGCAAAGTTAATATACCCTTTGGTTTCACCATACGGGTATAAAAATGCGAACTGGTCATCGCTTCTCGTGTGTTTTTCTTTGTATTCCTATTTTCACTGTTAAAATCTTTCATTTAAACATATAATATATTTACCTTACATTTTTGCAAACACCGAATTCAAACGTCAATGAAACGCTAGAAATTTGAAGTGAGTGATTTAACCTCAAAAAAGTGCTCCCGGCGTATTGAAGAATAACAAAAATCGAATGCGTTGCAATGCGTTATTCCAAATCGAATGTTGGTAGATACTGCGTATTCAAGAATACCGATTGCTCACGATCGAACACTAATCGAGCAAATAAACGTAACGCCGTATTCAAGAATAGAGGTGAGTAGTGTCATAAACAAATTATATAAAGACTGTTTTTTTCTAACAACTCAACTTAGTGCAAAACCGAAATTCAAAATAATACCCCATCATGACGTAGCAGCTGCCGACTAGTTAGCAGCGCCCACGAGAAGCCACGAGCAGCCGTGGTGATCGCCTATACATGTTGCTGCTTCAGTTCGCCCTTTGTTAAAACCGGTTTTCTTTCCTAGTTTTATTCTCGTTGAAGTCTTATGGAAGCGACACGAAGCGGGGGCAAGTGTGTTTGGGTTTGGGGTATTTTTTCCTTCCTCATAGGTTTTCGATTTGAATATTTTGATTGCTTACAATAATTATGCGACATGACAAAATTTTTAGTTTGTTCGATAATTAAAAATTTATTTTGAATTTTAAACGTTAAAATAATCAGCAAACTAAAAATTTTATCTTGTTATATTTTGTTCATATTTTTAAATTGCTTTGAGAATGTAAGTTTCAAGTTTTATCAAATTTCCACAGAATTGTAGTTTGATAAAGCAAAAAAATGTATTTTATTTAAACAATTTAAAGTATGATTTAAACAATTCAAAAAAAAGATGTGAATATTACATGACTTTCTTCTGCAATATTTAAAGTTTCCGAAAAAATACATATGTTGTTCAAATTATCTCATGAACCGTTAGAGATATGTAAAAACTTCATACTCGACTTGAATGGAGCTTAAAAGTCACCTTTGTTTTTTTTTAACTTTTTTCATTTGGATGTAGTTAGGGACCTAAAAAAAAGATACCCGTATTTTTTTGTTTCGGGGAATAAAGTCCAGTAGGCGGAGAGGAGGGAGTCAAAGTCGGCGAAAACTCGAAATCACAAAAACTTTAAAAATTTGTAACGGCTTAACCGATTGAGATGATATTGAACATTTTGGAAAGGTATTTCCTTTTGACAAAAAAATTTTTTTTTTACTTCTTCTCCCCCCCCCCCCCCCCCCCCCCCTCATTTTCATATTGTAAAATTCAATTTAGTGACGAAATTTAAAATATCTCAAGAAAAACAGCAACAACTTCAAAGAAGGTTTAAAGTGTCAAAATACTTCCAGAAACTCAAAATTTTCACAGATTTATTCCAGACGGAAACTTTCTCAAAGAATAAAAAACTTTTTCTTTTAAATGAATTTCTAATTAATTTTAAACTCCTAAATCTTTTGAGTTAATATTATGTACAGAAAACATAAAAAACCAATCGAAAATCAGTAAAATATATACGATTTTCTTGTATTCGATTTTTTTTTTGATTTTTTTTAAATAACGCATTTACTCCCAAATATTTATATTTTCACTAAATTGAATTTTACAATATGAAGGTGAGGGGGAGGGAGAGGAAGTCAAAAAATATTTTTTTGTGACAAGGAATCACCTTTCCAAAATGTTCAATATCATTTCAATCGGTTAAGCCGTTACAAATTTTTAAAGTTTTTGTGATTTCGAGTTTTCGCCGACTTTGACCCCCTCCCCTCCGCCAACCGGACGGTATTCTACCAAACAAAAAAATACGAGTAATTTTTTTTAAATCCCTAACAATATCCAATCGAGCAAAGTTAAGAAATCGAACTTAACTGTAAACGAGAGTATGAGTTGAGATGGAGTTCACCTAAAATTAAAAATGTAGGCAATATTATTTCCTTTAATTTTGATTATATGCATTTTTCTCACAAGCGCAGTGTTCGAGAAATTTGTATTTAAGAAAAATTGTTCCGTTGTAGCTAGCGGTACTTTCCCAAAAGTTGATAGAAAACTACGATTTCGGTAAAACTTCGTGTTGGTCGGAGAGTTTGAAAATGAATTGAATGTTTTTCTTCGGCCAAGCGACATGCTCCGCTGCTCGTGTGCGCTGCCAACCGCATGCATATCTGCTGCTTTGGGGTATTATTTTTCAAAGCTGAGTTGTTAGAGAAAAACAGTCTTTATATAATTTGTTTATGGTAGTGTTAACCGCTTACTTATGTGTGAGTAACTTGCTTTCAGTCACTTAAAGGAGTAGAAAGGCATTCTACCTAGTTTCAGTGTCTGAAACGAATACACGAACACCAAGCCGCATAAAAACGATACAGTTCTATGTGTGTGTGTTTCGATTACTTTTATATTTGCAATTTTGCCGGAGAACGTCGTGATATATTATAAAAACCTTTCGACAACAAATAGTTTAAGAGTAGAAATAGATGATGCGATGGACGGTACAATGGTCGGGTCGATTTGCTGTCGTAAGCGATAATTGTTTAGTGTATTCGCACAAAATGACGGTTGGGGCCGATATCGCACGGTCGTACGTCGCTGAGCCAAAAACTGCGATCGCATGCGGCAGATTGTATCGATTGTGGCCTTCCATACGACCGTCGATACGATATTATTTCACAACTGTGCTGTGTGCTTCAAGAGATATTTGCTAGTAAAAAGTGGTTAGAAAAATTTGTTCGATTAAAATCGTATCGTGTGTGTGTCGTATACGACCGTTGGCCCGATATTGGTCCAACACAAGTCGGTACGACCATCGTATCGTCTATTTCTACTCTAAAAATTCTTTTATGATAAACCCTGGAGCCCAATGAACGCAACGCGAACGCAACTGCAACGCTGTGAACTGTCACGAAGCGCAACATTTCAGCGGCAGAGCCCAATGGCATCTCATGAAGTAGTACAAGTGAAATAATATAAAGTGGTATAAAGTTGGCAAAATTACAAAAATGGATAATTTTGAAGCGATAATTTGCTTTGTTGGTATTTTTTTTTGTTTTTTTTTTTGCACTAAGGCTATAAACCTCAACCTCACTTTATGAACTGTCAACGCAGAATTGCTGCGGCAAAGTTAGAAGTTTACAAACTTTTGCGTTGTAGGTGCGTTCACTGTGCTCACTTCAAATGATTTCTATGGAATAAACTTGTAAGTGAAAGTTTGTGCGTTTTAGTTGCATTCGCGATGCGTTCATTGGTCTCCAGGGGTGGCTTCATGTAACTTATTTTCGATCGACTAATTGGTCGAAGGAAATCTTTCGTCGACCAAAACTGATTAAACAGGAGGACACTCACTCTTATGAACACGATATAATAGTCTTTTCTGGGTAATTTGGGGTCGCTGAATCCGAATCTGGCAGTGGTTTGGCTGTACCAGCTTTACTTTTTCAGATATGAAGGAAAAAATAATTGTTGATTTCCAGATTATAAACATTTATGAGTTACTCACCATATCGGAAAAAGTAGAGCTGGTACAGCCAAACCACTGCCAGATTCGGATTCAGCGACCCCAAATTACCCAGAAAAGACTATTATATCGTGTTCATCAGAGTGAGTGTCCTCCTGTTTAATCAGTTTTGGTCGACGAAAGATTTCCTTCGACCAATTAGTCGATCGAAAATAAGTTACATGAAGCCACCCCAGGTGTAAGAACTCTAAAGGGGCACCTAGACATACAATATTATTGTAGAATCATACTAATATATTAAAATGA
Source organism: Chrysopilus asiliformis (assembly GCA_964034945.1). Lineage (NCBI taxonomy): Eukaryota > Metazoa > Arthropoda > Insecta > Diptera > Rhagionidae > Chrysopilus > Chrysopilus asiliformis. The sequence continues at coordinate 81,647,607 of OZ035961.1, read as the reverse complement.
GTTGGTGTCTGTCTGTTCCTCTTTCACGCAAAAACGGCTGAACCGATTGACTTTAAATTTGGCTTGAGTGTCTGTGGTAGTTCTGGTTCCAACAAAGGCATACGGACAAGTAGCGCGAGGGGTGGGGGGAGTAAGGGGAGGGGGTAAAGTGAAATTTAGTTTTTGCGCTATGTTACTCTTTCGTGGGGAAACTACTGGACCGATTGGCCTGCAATTTGGCATAAATGTTCGTAGGGGGTCCAGCCCCAACATAGACCCATTAAAAAGTACCCTGAGAGGTGGGGGAGAATAAATTAAACGCGCGGGCGGAGGCCGCGTATCATGTGGGGGGTGAACCGCGAAGCGTTTTGGGGCGCAGCCCCTAGTATATTATACAATATTATTGACATGCCCCTAGACGATGCAATATTATTGCACAATAAATCATTTTTCGTTTGATTCTTGAGCAGTCAAAATGTCCCTAAATGACATTGAAGCTAGTTGTGTAGCCATTGCACTGGCTGTGAACTTCAAAAAAAAAAGAGTTTAAAATATAGCGCAGATGGATGAAGGAGTGGTTAAAAAAAGAAGTCAGTACACCCATGAACATTTGTTGAATGACTTAAAAATAAGCGAATAAAGGGATTTTCATAATTTTTTACGTTTTGACGGAACTTTATTCAATGAACTGCACGATCTTCTTTTGTTTTCTTCGCCATGGTTAGGTGCACTCTCAGCGATATTTCATACGTGCAATATCGCCCATAGAATATACAATAAAACCTTATTGTGCAATAAAAATCAAACCGTTTTTGATTCCTTCAATATATTGCTCAACCGTTCAATATGACCCCTAGACGGTCAATATATTGCACAATATTGAAATATTGCACAATAATATTGTACGTCTAGGGGCCACATAAGAGTATAATAAACTTTGTAACATGTACTTCGTATAAGAAAGTAAAAATTCAACCCAATTTTTGTAATATGCATTTTAATTTAATTTATTTGTTTGAAAAATTCGTAAATTTTGTTTTATTTTTACTATTTAGTTTTGTACTTTTATAAAAACTTTGTTATACCAGCCAGAGTGCTGATCGGAATAAATTTAATTATTATTATTATTAAAATTCTAACTCTGCTTTCTTATTTTTTCGTTTAGAATATTTTTGATGCGAATTCAAGATGTTTGTTTCGTCAATCTCACTGGAAATGAACGTAATGTGTTTTTGTTTTTTCAAAAATACTAATAAATCAATTTTAATAAAATAAAATATTTAAACAGCTTCACCGTCTAGAGATCATGTATTTCATGTAAGCATGCCGGAAGTTTGGAAGCAGCCAGATCTTGTTAATCATTTCAAAAATTATGGTCCTATTTTTGTCACATGGATTAATTCGTCCAGTGCTTTGATCTCGTTACAAAATCGTGAAAACTCGAAAGCTGTGCTCAAAACGATTGGTATTTATCCTGGTGTACGAGTGCAATCATTCAATGATTTTAAGAAATCATTAGAAAAGGTATAGTACATTTTTTTAAAGATTTATCACCACTATCAGGTCTTTAGTCTGTAGGTATCTAATTGGATCGATCTGTCCGTTGTTGAACTACTGCAATATTCTAAACTAATAGCTCCATTTTAAACTTATAGACCGATGACTAATCACAACTTGGTCCCAACATTTCCGTGTTTTGGGAGTATAATTTCCATGCTTTGTATGTCTCTGAATTAATATTTGAAAAAAATTCCCACTTCACTTATCATGGAAAAAATACTGGAAAATTGTCATTTTTTGTGCCAGAATCGCAACACCCAAAATTTTTTCCGGACACGAAAGCTAGTTTTTAAAAAAGTTCTATAATTCGTTCAATAAACAAGAAATTTTCCTATCATTGAGTTTTTACAAAAAAGAGAGTTATTTTATAATTCTATCAAAATGGAGTTCAAATACTATTATTTAAAGAATTTTAGAAATAAACATAATATCCTTTCTAACAACTTGTAACTGAAAAATAGTCTCCTGTAAAATTTCGAATTTCTTTGATAGGACATTTTCTTGTTTATTGGTCGAATTGCTTACATCATCATCATATCATACTAATAGATAAAAATGAGTTGGTGTCTGTCTGTCTGTCTGTCTGTCTGTCTGTCTGTTCCTCTTTCACGCAAAAACGGCTGAACCGATTGACTTGAAATTTGGCATGAGTGTCTGTGGTAGTTCTGGTTCCAACATAGGCATACGGAAAACTAGCGCGAGGGGTGGGGGAGTAAGGGGAGGGGGTAAAGTGATTTCGAAACTTAGTTTTTGCGCTATGTTACTATTTCGCGGGGAAACTACTGAACCGATTGGCCTGAAATTTGGCACAGATGTTCGTCGGGGGTCCAGCCCCAACATAGACCCATTAAAAAGTTTTTAAGTTCTTGCCGGTTTTCTTCGTATTCTAAAACTTAGACAAAAAACTTAACCCGGCAACGACGGGTATGCAAGCTAGTACGTTATAAATGGAATCGTCATTTAACATATCACAATATTGCTCAAAAATACCACAATGTTACACAAAAAATTACTTTTTTATCTAACATTACATTCTAAAAGTTTTTTTTTTACATTTACAGCGCTTAAGTGCAAATGAAAAGCAACTGCAGGCAACGAAACGGAAACATAGCAGTGAATCAGCATCGTCAGAAGATGGGTATGGAAATCCATTATTTATCATTTTCATCTTTGTGATCTTCATATTAACAACATTTGCTGCTATTATTAACATTTTAATTGCTTGAATATTTTTTTTCGTAACATTGTTCCATTTAATGTGTTTCCAATTAACCCATTTAGATCCGAAACTATTTAAGTCAGTATTTGATGAAACTCTCGGTAAAAATATAATTAAATAAGCCTAAAAACCATCAGAAAATCACTAAAAAAATTAACATATAAGGGTTGCTGAAAACCACCCATCCCATATACGGTACGGTAGGCACAAACGTATATTCATAACAAATTGTGAGAGTAGGTCAAGAAATTAATAAATGCACTGTAACGTATATGGTACGGTGGGTCAAAATGGGTTAATATCATACCACAAATAGTATAAACATACAGATGTCGCACGGCGAACAAACAAATGTTAACGAAAAATATTGTTCTGGGACGCAAAAAAGGCTTTTTTTGTAAAAAGTGTATACCATTTGTTTGTTTACGGTGCGACATCTGTATGTTTATACTATTTGTGGTCATACCTACTGTTTATGTTTTTAACATTCTTACATGGTTTCCATTTGTGTTTAAAAAATTGAAATTCGCTTTATGTTAATTACTAATAAGAAATAAATTTTTTTCAAATATTTGACGAATTTTAGTGTTGTTACTCTGAAAATAAATTAGCGTGACGTATTTTATGGTCAGATTCTAGAAGAAAAGAACAAATAAAAACGAAAAAATCGAATATTATCGTGTCATTTGTAATAGTTTCGTTAGTTTTTGATTTTTTTAATACAGGGTGGCCCAAATGACACTGAATGGTTAAAAATATCAATAATTTTTTTGTTTTTACTAATTTTTTTAATTTAAAAAAAAATATAAATAATGGAAATTTTTTACACCTAAGTATGAAAAATGACATCACTCAAATGTCATCTCCCATTCTCTCGCTGACAAATATTTGCTCGTTCAAGTACATTTTCTATTACTAAAGCAGGGTTTATACACAGCCAGTAACTCGCTGCAAGTAAAGAGAGGCAAGTAGTTTGCTTCGTTTACACGTTGCAAGTAAATCCTTGCAAGTAGAATGACAGCCGAAGGAAAACATAACCTAAAATTTTCTGAGAAAAAATATCACGACTCTTTTTTGTGGAAAAATTTGCGAATTTCGACCTAAAACTGTTTGTTGCCGACGAGTTTTTTATACGTGTGTCGTTTTTTCCTTAAAATGTTACGACGTTTTCTGGCAAAGCAGCAAATATAAAATGAACCGAAACACACACACATAAAACCACCTTATTTGTACACGGTTCCATGTTCTTGTATTGGTTTTACTTGCTAGAAAAATAGAATGGCTTTCTATTATTTTTGAGAGAGCAGCGAGTATTCTCACACATATGCGAGCGTCGCACACTAGCTCAAATCGCGTGTATTTACGTTTTCTTGCAGCTAGTTACTTGCTTCGTCTAAACCAGTGGTTCCCAAACTTTTTTGGCCCACGGACCCCTTTCATAGTCATAACTTGCCCACGGACCCCTTTTCATAGCCAAATCTTGCCCACGGACCCTGGGTGAAAAACCATTACATAAATGCATAATAGAAACATTACAAATTTAACTTTGATGTCTTGAATGGTAAATGGTGACGTAAAAATAAAATATTTATAAAACATTTTTTTGAAGAAGTATTTATTGAAATTATAACTTTTGTTTTAAAATACAAAAAAAAATTAATGACTTGGATGAACCTGATGGGATGTTATGAGTGTATTTATGTTCGGCTCAATGTTTGTGAGTAGCAACCGCAAATCCCCACAAGTAGATACTAATTTCTAGTCGGTTTCTTTTTTTGTGATGAGGCTCATAGCGGCACTGAATCTACGTTCTACCAAATAGGAAGACGGAAAAGCAATCAACAGCTTCTGTTATTTATTGGGACCTCTCGCTGTTTTTCTTATCAAAATTAAAGCTTAATAGAAACTTTTAGGGAAATACCTGTTATTGGAAGTATTGGCCATCACTGGCCACTACTTTTTCCCATCTCTCTAGCAGCATTTGGATTCCCTTCCCGAAAAACGAAGCGTCTTTTGAGGCAATCCAGGAATCGACCCAGTTTTTCGCGTTCTCATAACAACGGAAGTGCTGGTCCGTCAGGCTATTGCTCATCGACCGGAACAGGTAGTAATCCGAAGGGGCGATGTCTGGAGAGTATGGCGGGTGGGGTAGAACTTCCCACTTCAGGCTTTCAAGGTATGCCTTAACCTGCCTTGAAACGTGAGGCCGTGCATTATCGTGCTGCAGGATGACCTTATCGTGCCTTTTTGCATATAGCGGCCGTTTTTCCCTTAAGGCCTCGCTCAGACGCTCTAATTGAAGCCGATAAAGGTCTCCTGTGATGGTGTTACTTGGTCTTAGCAGCTCATAATAGACCACACCCAGCTGGTCCCACCATATGCAGAGAAGGAGCTTAGAGCCATGGATGTTCGGCTTGGCCGTGGACGCTGACGCATGTCCAGGCATACCCCACGACTTCCTCCTCTTTGGATTATCGTATCGAATCCATTTTTCATCCCCTGTCACTATGCGATGGAGGAAACTTTTCCGCTTTTGCCGCTGCAGCAACTGTTCGCACGTGAGCAGACGCCTTTCAATGTCGCGAGGCTTCAGCTGATAGGGGACCCAATAACCCTCTTTCTGGATCATTCCTATTGACTTTAACCGTTTTGAGACAGTTGTGTCGTCAACTCCTAAAGACTCTCCCAGTTCAGCTAAAGTCTGGCACGAGTCCTCAAAGAGTAACGCCTCCAGCTCCTCGTCTTCGATTTTTTTTGGCGCCCCAGTGCGTTCTTTATCCTCCAGGTCAAAATCACCGTTTTTGAAGCGTCGATACCAATCTCTGCATGTTGTTTCCGATAAGGCATGTTTTCCGTATGTCTCCTTCAAAATCCTGTGAGCCTCTGCTGTAGATTTCTTTAGAAAAAAATAATGCAGCAAGACTCCCCGCAAACACTCTTTTTTCGGAACAAAACTCTCCATGGTTAACTCGATTGCACAACAAATTGTTTATGCGCCAGCGAGACGAAATGCTCGGAATTCCTCACTAGCTCATCGCACTTCTAAACGGATGCGTCACCCCCAGAAACTGTACGCAGATAGGACCGGAAACGCCATCTGTTCTCAAACAGCGAGAACTTATTCAAGGTCCCAATATTTTAACTTCCATATTAATTAAAATGTGTCACAATTTTTTTATTTTATTTGAAACCTTGCGCGGACCCCCTGACGTTCTTCAGGGACCCCCAAATCAATTTTAATTTTCCACGGACCCCCTGAATGATCCCGGGGACCCCTGGGGGTCCGTAGGGACCACTTTGGGAACCACTGGTCTAAACCCTGCTTAAGCGTAGAGTTTGTTGCTCCAAGTTCCTTATTTCAGTGCGAATATATAGTTGTTGAATTGTTTGAGGTTTGTTGACTTAAGCGGGGTTTAGACACGGCAAGTAACTCGCACGTTGGAAGTAAATCATTTCAAGTAGAATGACAGCCGAACGAAAACATATCCTAAAATTTTCTGAGAAAAAATATTACGACACTTTTTTGTAGAAAAATTTGCGAACTTCGACCTAAAACTTTTTGTTGCCGACGAGTTTTTTATATCCTTGTGGTTTTTTCCTTAAAATGTTACGACGTTCTCTGGCAAAGTAGCAAATATAAAATAAACCGAAACACACACACATAAAACCACCTCTTGTGTACACGGTTCTATGTTCTTGTATTGGTTTTTACTTGCCACAAAAGTAGAATGACTTTCTACTTTTTTCGAGAGAGTGGCAAGTATTCTCACACATATTCGAGCGTCGCACACTAGGTCAAATCGCGTGTATTTTCGTCTACTTCCCGCGAGTTACTTGCCGTGTCTAAACGCCGCTTTACACCAGCCATAGACTTCACATAAAAAATCAGGAGTCGTAAAATCTGGTGAACGAGGAGGCTAAGCAAAATCGGACTTTTTAGAAATTATTCGGTTATTAAACACTTCACGAAGAAGCTCCATTGTGGCTGCTGCTGCATGTGCCGTGGCTATATCTTGCTGGAATCATATGTTTGGCTTATCCTCGGCTAGAGGAAGTAAAAACTGATCGATCATAGACCTATACAGAACCCCGGTGATGATTTTTGGTTGACCCTCCTCATTTTCGAAAAAAATATGGTTCGATAACTCTGTCAGCCATAAGACGGTGTTTAGATTAAGTTGATCCAGGCGCCAGGCCATGAACGAAAAATATTGCTCGTGTTTACATTGAGATTGGAAATGAAAGCTGAACGCCAAACTTTCAGTTTCAATATGAAACGTGGAAACTGAACAAATTGACAAGCGGTATAAAATACATATAATTCTGTGACAATATCACAATTGAATTTGGGTGAAATAAATTTTAAATATCCCATAAACAATAAAAAGTGAAAGAATAATTTAAAAACATAACAAAAGCTATAATTGCCAATCTAGCAATTATTGAAAACCCGTATGGTGATATTCGTATCAAAATTCGAACAGTTGTACCAAAATTCCACTTTGAAGTCAAACTTTCCAATAAGACTTTTTTAAATTTATTCCAATCGGATTTTGATGTATGGCAGTTTTATGCAGAATCATATCCTAAATCACTTTTGTTTTTGCAATTTTTTGATAAGATGCACCGTTTTTGAGATATTTGCGAAAAACGTTTTCGTTCGTATGGGGGTACCCCCCCTAATGGTCCATTTTTGTCCATGAGCGAACTTAGCCTCGCATTTTACGAAAAACGGATCTGCGCAAAATTTCAAGTCTGTAGCTCAATCCGTGCGCCCGCAATCCGCGCCACAGACAGACGGACAGACGGACGGACATGCAAAAATTAATTATTTTTATCATTCTAAACTCACTGGTGTAATTCATTTTTGTGTGTGATGACGGGATCTTGGCGTTACAAACGGTAAGGCAAAGTTAATATACCCTTTGGTTTCACCATACAGGTATAAATATATTAGGTGCAATTAACTGCTTACTTTTAAATTTCCTGCAATATTGGAAATTGGAATACAAACGACGGTGGAACACAAGTAATTTGACAGCTAGCCAATCAGAGCACGACAGGCGGAACTCTGAAAATGGAGATTTTAGTTTTGTGGTGCAATTTCCTATTGACACCCCCCACTTTCTCGTCTTGCCTGTATTTTGACAGTTTCGTTCATGGCCTGGCGCCTGGATCGGCTAATCTAAACAGGGTCTAACACCGCAACAAACAGTGCATCTGGAGGAATGCAATTGACGCTGGTGTAATGTCCTGGGATTCTGTTCGGCCCATAACTTGCCATTTTGTTTATTCACATAGCCATTTAAGTGAAAATGAGTTTAATTGAAATGCTGGCGGTATTTTTCGTTGAGTTAAAACTATAGACCTTTCCGAAGAATAAAAAAAATTCTATAATTTGCACATCGTAGCCATAATATATATGCAAAAATCGTGTTATAAGTAACAAAAAGAAAAAAATACAAAAATTTATAAAAACAAAAAAGCTATTGATATTTTTAATCCATCCTGTATTTGTCTGCCCATAAAAATATGTCACGGTGAGTTTTGTCTAAACTTGAAGGAGGTATTAAACCTTTCGTATGCTAACAGCTTTAAATTTCTAACGAATTTCTTAATAAAATTTCGTGATTTTCTTTTTAGTGATTCAAAGACACGGAAAAGCAAAAAACTAATAAATCAAAAGGAGCAAATTGATCCTGTGAAGAAAACATTCACCGAAAATGACGACTGGTCATAAAGTCCAAAAGTTTTACCGTTATTGTAAAAAAAATACAAAGAAAATAGAGAAAATCAATAATTGTGTAGAAAAAGAGAGAAGAAACAGGAAAATTAAAAAAATAAAAATCTAAAATAAAATAAAAATCTTTTATTATTCTTATTTTTTTTTTGGCTATTTAGTTCGACGTAATAAAAAAAACGTATCACTTTTTACTATGAAGCAAATTTCTAAGGTCCACTTGGTGGCGGCTCTGTAAAATTCGGATTATCTGCCCTGCACGCTTTACTTTGATCTGATGAGATTATTGACTTCATTAGTTTTAAAACTTTATCTAGTGGGCAAGAGGATTCACAGCCTGGAATTGTTAAATGGTATGGTTCTGTGTTTGTATTGTTGCGGAGATGGATCTGTTAAATTAAAAAGGTTTTTTTTATTATTAAATGGAGGATTTTTTTAAATGAATTTTACGAGATAATTCATACTGTACCTGAACTTCGTATTTTTTAGTTGACAAATCCTTGTACAGTTCAAATATTCCCATAATGCCATAAACTGGTATCTAAAATTTTAATAATTTTTCAAGGATGCAATATATATTTGATGAATCAATTTACTTGTTGTTCCCAAACGTTTAATGCTGCTAGGATATTAACGACAGTGGAATCATGTCCACTATATAAATAGATTTTTCTGTCTTTTGGTTTCAGTTTATTATCACGTTTTGCCGTCCATTCTCCGATCATTTTGCGTACGAAGGGTCCTGCAAAAACATCAAAACGGAATTAAAAATATATGATGTGAACGGTACATGCCTTTTTTTATACGAAATCTACTTTGCTGCGCAATTTGTACTATTACTCGACAAATACAATATTGGCTTATATGAAAACATATTTTTTTATTACAAAATCTGAAATATCTCGATAACGGTAAAAGATATCGATTTACGAGGAAAGGCAAATTTATAGAGAATTTTAATATCTTGAATTCTTTCTTTTACTATTTTTTTTTGAGGAACCGTTACTTTGCAAGCAATTCGCAAAAATCAATTTTTTTACCTTTTAATTGAAAAGTTTTTGAGATAGTTGCAAAAAACTGATTTATTTTGAATAACGGTATATTTCGATAACAGTTTGAGATACGGAGTTCTAGTGAAAAAAAGTCTTGAAAATTTCATTGTCTTCAAATGCGTAGTTTCGGAGCAAATTGCGAGAAATGAAATTACGATTTCAAATAAGCGGCCATTTTGATTTCTTCCGGTTAACGTATTTCTACCAAAACTTGATAGTATCACCCCATTCCAGGACCAAACATGCCTGTAAAATTTCATAGCTATAGCTGTAGTAGTGAGAAATCTTACTCACAGATGGACTGACAGGCAGAAAGACATTTTTGTAATAATGGGTGATGTGAATAAAAAAAATAGCTTTTGCTAAAACTGACGTTTTTATTTTTTTTTGGCACTTCATACATTTTTATTGTTTTTTCGGAACTTCTTTCCTCCGTACGCATTTCATGTTTTGTAAGGGATTTTACTACCGATATATACCAGGTGTGTCGGTAAGTCTTTTCCGGGTTTTTCGCTAATGAAAACGTGTTATTTACAATGGATAGTTAAAATTTATTTATTCAAAGTATTGTCCATTTGATTTTACACATTTTGCCCATCTCCCAGGCAATTTATGGATGCCATCCCAAAAGAACTGTTTCTCCTTCGAGCTAAACCACTCATCGAGCCATTTTTTCACTTCTTCGAAATCGGCGAAGTGCTGCTCTGCAAGCGCGTGCCCCATCGATGCAAAAAGATAGTAGTCAGATGGAGCCAGGTCTGGAGAGTACAGCGGGTGCGGTAATACTTCGCATCCAAGTGATTTGAACACTTCTTTGACTGATTTTGCAGTGTGAGACGGCGCGTTGTCATGCTGCAAAATCACCTTACCATGTCTTTCAGCGTATTGCGGAGGTTTTTTGATCAATTCATGGTTCAAATTGATCATTTGTTGTCGGTAGCGATCAGTATTAACTGTTTCTCTAGGTTTCAACAGTTCATAATATACGACACCAATCTGGTCCCACCAGACACGTTTTTTGTCCTGGATGTTGAAATCACCACTTTTGAATTGTCGAAACCACGTTTCATATGTTTTTATGGTTATGGAATGATACCCGTAAGTTTCTACAAGCAAACGATGGCTTTCAGCGGCCTTTTTCTTTTGATTAAAGAAAAAAAGTAATGCATGCCGCGAATGCACGTTTTCAGGCACAAAACTTGACATTTTCAAACAGCTTTAACGCTATGACGTTGTTATTTTGACGGAACGTAACTTGTGTAGTTTTGAAGATTAATGTCAGTAGAATAAAATGACATATGTCACAAGTCATAACACTGCATACTTATGGCTAGCGACATCTGTTAGAAAAACCGGAAAAGACTTACCGACACACCTGGTATACTAGATCGCGCCGTTCCAAGCAATCCCAAAGCTGTTTCGTTTTTTTCGTCGATGTTCAGGGAGGTCAGTATGTCAGTTTTCCGAATCAATTATGAATTTAATTATAGCATATTATTGTATGTGGCACTCTGAATATGAATAAGATTCATCAGTATGAGCCTGTTCACATTGGTTGAAATAGACCGCCTAAATAAGACGGATGAAATATTGCTCGTGTTCCGATTGAGACTATTTGAACCAGTAGCTGTGAGCAATCAAACTGGCGTGAAACATTTGGGAAACGGAACATTTCTAAAGAATTGCAAGTAATACGTGGTTGCCTTTTGCTCTGGGACGTGTTGCATCGAAGACGACCGAAACACATTCATGACAATGGAACACATTCAGTGTGGCAGCCAACCAATCAGAGCACGACAGGCGGAACTCTGAGAACGGAGATTTTAGTTTTGAGGATGATTTTCCTATCAGCAGTCCCACTTCCTCACCTTGCCCTAATGTTGCTAGTTTCTGTCCTAATTAGGCGGACTATTTCAACCAATGTGAACAGGATCTATACGGCTTGAATAATATTCCGCCGGGGAGCTTCATAAGCATTCCAATTCTAAAATTAACGTTCAATTTTTCTGGATAGATTTGTCTCTTAGTTTCTTCGGAATTGTTGAGATATGAGTGTCCCACATGATCTATTTTTACTTCGTAAAAGCACGAAATGTGCCTCTCAGACCCATCCCCTTTATTTTGAAAACGACTTGACCGATTTTGATGAAATTTTTAATTTTGGGGACGCAGGATTTTGGGGACGCAGAAGCGATTGAGCTAAGTTTCAAGTCTGTAAAAATTCACTTAGGTCCTGTAAGGATAAAAACGAATGTGCCTCTCAAGCACAGGTCGTGCCTTTTAGGGTTAATATATAAATGTATAAATCACAGGATGTTTGAAAAGTTTTGTTACCTTTTTGAATATATGGATATTAAAAAAATAATATGTAATTTGTTTACCCGTGCGAAGTGGTTTAATGAATTAACAAAAAAGTAACAGAACTTTCCATGCGCCTTTTACAAATTGTAGTCACAGATTTGTGATGACAAAAAAAGTCGAATATCTTTTAAAAAAGCTTACATCAAATTATTAAAACCACCATTTCAATAAAACATTTACCTCCTTTAATACTTTTCAGCTCATCTGTGTAGACGTTGTATATGTAACTAAGTTCGGTTAATTTTTGTAATTTTTCTGGATAATATGCCTCCGTCCATGGTGGTAGTTTCAAACCGAACTCCTCCTAAAATTCTTGTACTTTTAAAACTGATTTCTAATTTTTTTTTGAATCAAAATTATACTTCAGCCCTTAAGGTGCTGTACAAAGATTGGACGTCATCTGGAGATGCGATTTTCAATCCTGTAATATTTGTGAGCTCCTCATAAATCGGTTCATATTCGTCTAATACTGCTTTGACTTCGGGCATGGTAAATACTCGATCTAATGCCTCATAATATCTTGGGCAGGATGTCCGTACTAGAAGTAACTGTAAAAATATTTTTGTTAAATTTAGAAGTAATTCTTAAATAATGAAGAAGTTCAATATTTATACTCTATAAGATATATAGGAGTATGTTAGATTTATGCCGGAGACACATGTGCAGAATTTTGCATGCAGCGCAGTTAGAATACACAGGTTTATATGAAGGAGCCCACACGTAAATTCTGCATGCAGCGCAGAGCTGCACCATGTCTCTATTTCTAATTTCTCTGCGCAGAATTAGTGATCCCAACTGAGGATTCTTGTTTGGTGTTTGGCAAAATCGCCTGTTAGCAAAGAGACTATGGACTAGATTCGTACACAGGGAAAACGAAAGTTTGACATTTGGTAAGAACGATTTTTGGCGAAGAACAAGTCTCAGTTTTAAGTAGAAAATATTCAATACTTTGTGTTCACGTTATCTATGTCTTTCAGGAACATGAGGTGGTCCATCCATTTCCAAAGGTGATCCATCCATTTCCAATACAAAAATTGATTGTTTCGAATGAATTCAATCAATTCTTCTTCCATTGTTGACAGCAGCCGATGCGATGAAATGACAAAAAAAATCTGCTCATGTGTCTCAGCTGCAGATCTGCAAGCAGCGCTGCATGCAGAAATTCTGCACATGTGTCTCCGGCATTAGTATACCGTTTGTAACGCATCGAACCAATCGTCAGACACAAAAATGAACTACACAAGGGTGTTTGCGATGACAAAAGACTTTGATTTCCGCATGTCCGTCCGTCTGTCTGTCCGTCTGTCTGTATGTATGTCCGTCTGTCCAAGAACACTATAACTTTCGAAAAGTTTAAGCTAGAGACTTGAAATTTTTTGTGTCTGCGTTCCTCGTAAATCGCAAGGCTCAGTTCTTAAACGGGTAAAAGCGCACCATTCTTTCGCCCTCCCCCGTACAAACGAAACAGTTTTTTACAATTTCCTCGAAAACGATGAGTCGTATTGGAAAATTTATAAAGGTAAAATCTCTTTAGAATATGATTTTACATAACCGTTCCATACATCAAAATCCAGTTGGACCACTCTTTCACCCCTATCCAACACAAATTGAGTTTTTCATATAAATTTTATCTGCCCTCATATAGAGTATTTGACGATTGGCCCCTGGCAATTGTAGCTTTTTTTATGTTTTTAATTTTGAGTTTAAAAAAAAAGATTTGTTACAATCACATGAAAAATAGGGAGAACGGAAGGAGAACATTCCTTCGACTCAAAAGGAAAATATTCAGAATTTTATGCGATTTCTTGATTATCTTTTTCTTTCAAAATCGTCACTCTGTAAGCATATTCCAATTATAAAGCATTACAGTGTCATTTTCAAGAGGCTCCGAAAATACTGGAATTGGCTGCCAATTAAGATTTTTATTCCATTCATTGATAGTGTTTTTTGGTGGCCAAAGGCTAGCCAGTACTAAACTCATCGACATTAGAGTCCTAGAAACGCCAGTCGTTTGAGCATGAACCATCTGTAACGAAATTATTACAATTATTATTATAAGAAAATGTTGAAATTAGAATTTGATCAAATATTTCTTACATCAGGTACATAAACATTTCCTAAAAAGTCTCCATATCGATGTCGTAGCCATTGTCCGATTTCGTATAGCCACACCTTACCTGCCTGGAGAATGTTTCAAGATAATTTCATTTGGGTAATTTAGTTTCTGAATATTTACCTTACATTTGTTAATTGACCCCAGCCATGTGGATCGAATGTTTCATTGATGTATGGATCGTTTGGATATGTGTCGGCTGGAGTTCGGGGTCCATGGCGGAAGACCTGAAAAGATCACGAATTGATCAAGTGATTGATTTTAATCTCTTATCTGTACAAGGAAAATTAAAACTGATTATAATGCAATGTTAAAATTAGCTATAAATTGACATGATGCTGATACTTGACCTCCTACAACATCATCTTAAGATTCGTTTCGTTTGCTTATCGTCAGTTTGATTGATTTGTTTTAAAATATGTCCGTGGTTTGCACAAAAATAATTCATTCGTTATGTCTGGCACGTTATATAATTTAGAATCTGAATGTTACAAAAATAATCATTCGCAATAGATATTTTGAAACGCACAACTTGTTGGTCATTCGTTGCAATTATTTGTTTTTCACGAAAACAACTTCTATTCACGAGTGTCGGATTTCTCATGGCGGCGCGGCGAACGATTAAATATTTTGAAATTAATTTAGTGAAATTAATAGGAGGTGAAATTGTTTAGGAAGCATCAAGTTTCGGTCCCACATCCCAATCAGGGCATCTACTAGAACTCCGTTGCTAATTTGATGCAGGAAAAGATGGGGTTGAAAATTAAAAAAATATTTAAAAATGTGTGCTCAATTTTAATTAAAAATATCACTTGTGATCAACACAAAACTTTCCTCTGCAATATTTAGTTTCGGAAAAATATATAATATTTTTTCAAATATCTCGAGAACTGTTAGACACTTGGCATGCGAATTCGCACCGCATTGCGAAGAAGTTCAAGTTTACCACGCGATCTTATATCATATGTCATCTACATGAGCTCTAATTTTGTATTACGTAACAATGCGGTCTCCGCAAAATTGCAGTCTCTGCAAAATTAGAGCTCATGTAGATAACATACGATATAAGATGGCTTGATAAGTTTGAACTTTTTCACTATGCGGTGCGAATTCGCATTCGGTGTGCCAAGTGCCTTAAAGATACGTAAAAAAATGCAGGAAATTTAATTTTCATTGAATTTGGTTATAAACATATTTTCTCAAAAGCGCATAGTTTTCAAATATGTTGAGAACCGTTAGTTTCGAGAGATTTTCAAAAAACTTATTTTTAGAGATACGTAAGAACCATTAAAGCAAAAAATGTAGAAAATTTTATTTCCTTTAAATTTTGTTATGATCATTTTTTTCTAAAAGCGCATAATTTTCGAGAAATTTTCAAAAACTGAATTTTTTTCACCTGTTATAGGTAACGTTACTTTATAAAATAGAAAACTACGATTAGATAGAAAACTACGATTTTCGTAAAACTCATTTACAAAAAATTTCAAGTCGTTAGATCAACACGTTCTCGAGTTATTTAGGATACGTAAAACTGATAGACCGACAGACAGTTGTACGGACATCCGCATAATTTTGCCTGAAACGGAATTCCTATACTGATCAAGTTGATCTCCGCCATGAATACAATACTTTCCCCCTGTAGCAGAGGAAAGTAAATATCTTATATGAATACCGCATGACTTTCTTACACTACAAATACAACGTCCACACTTCACACCATAAACCTGTCGTATTCTTAGCCTACGATGGCCTTCCAATAAAGTTTATATTATTTTTAAAAACAGTACCAAATATGAGATTTTGCAAAAAAATCAGTAAAATTTTTGTTACATAATAATGGGAATATCTCGAGAACGACTAAAGATAGCGAATATCTGTCAAGCGTTAAGAAGTTGTAGGTAGACTTTAAAAAAAAAAAAATGTTAGAAAATTAAAATGCAATAAAATTATTTTATTCTTTTGAGTGCATTTAGAAAGTGTATATGTTTAAACAAAACTCATTTTTATGCTTATTTTTTACTAATTTTTCGGGAAATTTTTTTTTTGGTTTTTTTTTTTTTTGTAAATTTTTTTTTCTAAATTTTGCTGCTTTTTAGTTTTTATAAAATTATATAATTTAGTCTTGAGAATTTTTCGCGCCTCCTACCGTTGGTTTTAGTTAAAAAGATCCATACGTTTTTATAACGTGTTAAATTCGTAGTGTTTCATATCCGAGGACCATCTCTAAAGGTGCTGCTTCACATGAGAGTAAATGCCGGCGAGAACCATAGATTAGAGAGTTACTATAGATAAGAAACGAGGAAGAATTTTTTTCTTGAAGAAGAGTACTTTGCATCTGTTTCATTTGCTTCGTAAAGACGTGAATTGCTTTTGTGTGAGAAATGGTGTAAAAAACTTTATTTTGGGATTTTTTTTGCTGTCCGCCGAGCATTCCCTAACAATACATTGCACATAGTTTTTCGCGGACATTTTGCGTGCTATAAAAACGTTAATAATAGTAAAATGGAAAACCTGTGCGCCTACGAATGATTCCCATCGACGAATGTAAACAAAGCGCTGGCCCCGGATATGTTTGTGTTTGTGTCGTATGAGTCAATTGTGCATTCCAATTGAACGTGAAGGAGTGAAAAGGAATACCGATGTCATCAGAAAATATTCCACTAGCGCAGCTATTTACTCTACGTAAGTATATGGGAAAATACGTTTTCTTCTCATCTATAGTAACTCTCTAATCTATGCGAGAACCTCTCGGTAGCAGCTACTCGCAAATGGACACGTCTCTGAGAGTCGCTCGCAGAAACTCGCAAAAACTCGCGAGCTAGTTTCGGCGAGCTGTCAAAAGTGATTCTACTCTCTAGTCGACAGGCCTCCACTGAACTCTCGGAGTTCGCCAGATACGAACAGCGTTTGAATTTCGCTAGTAGCTCTCGAGAACGCTAGAAGCTAAAAGCTCGATTTCCCTAGTAGCGATAGAAAAATCGCCGAAATTAACTCTCAAATGGACAACCTCCTGCGAGTAACTCTCGAGAGTTTTTGAGAGTTACTCGCGTATTTACTCTCATGTGGAGCGGTACCTTTATATGGAAAAAACAACACAAATGTGATTCAAATTTAAAATAAAACTATGAAATTCCTCAACCTCCCTCCCTAAAATGATTTTTTTTTGAAAAATTATGGGTTGGAAATACAACACTTTCTATACAACGGAATTCGTATTAGAAAGTTAAAATTGATTAGCGATTTGGGCGACAACAAAATTAGAATAAAAACATATTAATAAAATTTTTTTGGGTGATGTGTATCAGAAATAAAAACGAGATAAATATTTATTTTATTTTATTTTTTATGCTTTATCTCGCTTTTATTTCTGATACACAGCACTCAAAAAATTATTTTTTCCTTCGTAGTGCATTTTTTCTAAATAAAAGCTTTTCACATTAGTTTTTTTGATTAGTATTACTTAAAATCCAGAACGATGTCTGTATTTCGCCACGGTTGTATATCGTTTTTAGTCTTCGAATACATATTCTTGCTTTTCAGATATCCTTGCAGACTTATTAATGCCAGAATTGGATTCAGCCATCCCAAAAACCCCTGGATGAGGTTGTTTTTGGAAAGTTTGAGAAAAAGGATAATCACGATATCCTCACATGATCTTCCGTTATTCTTACAGACTTCTTAACCCTCATACTGTCCTTAAGAAAAATAACGTATGATGTCTTCGTGGGTCAAGAATGACCCATGAAGACTACAGTGCTCTTCAATGGATTAAAATATGAACAAATAGATTATTGTTTTCGGTATTCAAAAGAAATTTGTTCACAGAGCCTACACCATACAAACATTGTTCATGTAGTTGAGAAGATACTTTTAATTAAAATCGAATTTGGGTCAGAAATGACCCGAGGACAGTATCAGGGTTAATGCGAACCCAAAAACCCCCAGAAATTTTTTTTCCGTAAAATTTGAGTAAAAGGATAATAACGTTATACTTAGAGGACCTTCCGTTATTCTTACAGATTTTTTAATGCCAGAATCGGATTGAGCGACCCCAAAAACCCTTAGATGATATTTTGTCCCGGAAAATTTAAGGATAAGGATAATCTAGTTATCCTTACAAGATCTTCCCTGTTCCCTACAAGCACGAAGCAGTGAAAATATTGTATAGTCATCAGACTTACGTATGGTTGCAAAATTTCAAGTTAATCGGATGAGTGGAAGTGGATCTAGATTGCGAGATTTGACCCTGACAGACAGACTAACAGACATATACGAAGGCAAGCTAAATAAAAGCTTTTAAAATGAGTCAATGGCCTATGATTTAACCAGTTTAGCAAGTGATATATTGGAAAAACCAGATCAAAATTGATTGATTGGTCTTCGAGCCAACTTTGGCTATACAGGCATTTATGTTTACATATTCATCGACATTTAAATTCAGTTTTAAGGGACTTCATAATTATGATTAAAGTTTTTTTAATACTTATTATTATGTAAAAATTAACATAACTAAATCTACTAATTAAAATTAATCAAATTCCTAGTTGACTATTTGAAAATGGATTGTTCAATTGATTTTGTATTCGGTTTGCGTGAATCATATTAATTTAAGCAAATGCTATTCATGGAAATTGCTAACCTGTTAGATATTTTTTATACACATTTTTACATAACATTAAAATGGTTATCATGTGTGTTGTTAATGATAGTGGTCTTGAACCAAATTGATTTGTTCTTTCGTTGGGTTAAAAACCTGCTGATTTGGATTTAATTTTTTAACACTAATAATATCTCTAATAAGCGTCAATATTCTTATATCTGATAACTTCTTGGTAAAAATTTGATTTGTTTTGCACTTGGCATTAGAGGAACAAAAAAAGTTTGTTTATATGTCACTATAAATAAACATTTAGCGTACATTGATCTCATTGTTTTTTTCAATTTACAATAGTATTAATTTTGTACAACATTATGCCATACAGAAGCTTTTTTTTGTTGAATCATTTTGAATTTTTAATTAGTTCTTCTGTCACGTCAACCACCTGAAGATATTGAATTATTTGTTTTTTTTTAATTGGCCAAAAGTGTGGCCGTTTTTTATACGGTTTCAAATAAAAAATAAGTAATGCGGTTAAAAGAGAACCGGCGAACCGAATTCCTTCAAATTTTCAGTTGATTTTTATGTTATGGAACGCATTCAAAAAATATTTGTCGCGAGGCTAAAATTATTTTTTTTAAATCTTAGGCGCGACCGTTGTGGTCTTACTATGTCAAGTGTAGAGCCAAAAAATGCTACTGAAAGAGCCCCATAATAGGAAAGCTATAGATGAACTTGAAAAACTCAAAAACTCATTAAAAGTGCAAAAAAATAGAAAAGGGTTTCAAGACTAAAAAAAAAATAATATGTCTTTCATACTCCAGTCATTCATTGTACTGATTTTGAATCCGTAGTATGTAGGTATCGGGGATCCCTTTTTTGTCAAGAATCTATGAATTTCCGTTCGAAGATCAGGCAAAAAAAGCTATACATAAAATAAATTGAATCGTATAATTAGTAATTGTTAATATTTAATTACTTAATTGCATTAAATATGAATGATATGGACAGCACATCACTTTCTTATACAAAATCCATGTTTCTGCACAATTGACACTACAAGTATAACATGACGAATCTTAATATATAAAAATGGATGTTTGTTGGTCTGTTGGTTTGAGATTACAAAACTCAAAAAGTACTGGACTGATTTTTACGAGGTTTTTTGCAAAATGATCTACATTGCCAGGAGCAGGTTTTTAGCTATGTTAGATTTTCAAAATTCGAAATGGAAGGTCCTGTCAGGATAACGCAAATATCCTTTTTCCCATTTTTCCCCGGAAAAATTCGCATTATAGGGTTTTTGGGGTTGCTGATCACGACTATGGAAAATGTCTAAATTTCCATTATTTCAGTTCCTTTATTTACACTTGCATTATTTTTATGACATAATCACCTCTATTTTTGAAAACGGCGTTAGGAGCAAAAACGTAACGCGTTCGATTCGATTCGCTACGCAATTGGTATTCTGGAATACGGCGGGTGCTTCGCGTTTGGTACATAAAGTATCGCATGGCAACGCGCTGTCAAACATCAGCTGATTTGATTGTTTGTTCTTAATTTTGAATAAAAGTCAAGTGTTTGAAGTGATTTGCTTCAGTAGCTATGAATTCTAGACTGATGTATCATTTTTTGAGGCAAGAGGAGGTGAATTCGTTCGCCAGCAAAAAAAAAAAAAAAATTCTAAGACACTCTTCAGATTTGATGAACTTAACCGATGAAGCGTAAGTGCATACAAATACTGGGAATCTCATAGATTTTTATTTGCAATTTTGTAGATTCAAAAAAGATTTCCGGTTCCGGTCGAATATATTGAATTTCCTCCCACAATAAATTCATCTCTATCGGAGACTTCCTCGTATATCCCTTGGCAATGTCCGGATTGTTTTTCATTTTTGAAATTAAACATAACAAAAGCTATAATTGCCAATCTGGCAATTATTGAAAACCCGTATGGTGATATTCGTTTCAAAATTCGAACAGTTGTACCTAAATTCCACTTTGAAGTCAAACTGTCCAATAAGATTTTTTAAAATTGATTCCAATCGGATTTTGATGTATGAGAGTTTTATGTAAAATCATATTCTAAATAACTTTTGTTCTTGGACTTTTTTGATAAGATGCACCGTTTTTGAGATATTCACAAAACACGTTTTCATTCCCTCCCTAATGGTCCATTTTTGCCCATTAACGAACTTTGCCTTGCAATTTACGAAAAACGAATCTGCGTAAAATTTCAAGTCTCTAGCTCAATCCGTGCGCTTGCAATCGGCACCACAGACAGACAGACGGACGGACGGACGGACGGACGGACAGACGGACGGACAGACGGACGGACAGGCGGACGGACAGGCGGACGGACATGCAAAAATCAATTTTTTTTATCATTCTAAACACACTGATATAATTCATTTTTGTGTGTGATGACTGGATCTTGGCGTTACAAACGGTAAGGCAAATCTAATATACCCTTTGGTTTCACCATATCCCAAAAATATGAATTTAACTACTTAATAGAAAATCTACTATTTTGTTGTTAAATGAATATTTTTATACTATAGAAGTATATTAGATTTAGTATCGAAACAACCATCGGGCACAACAATTACCTACACCAGGCTGTTAGGGTTGACAAAAGATTTTGATTTCCGCATGTCCGTCTGTCTATCCGTCTGTCTGTCCGTTTGTCCGTCTATCTGTCTATCGGTCTATCCATCTGTCTGTCCGTGAACACCATAACTTTCGAAAGGATTCAGCTAGAGGCTAGAAATTTTGTTTAATTACGTTTCTCGAAAATGGTTTGGCTAAGTTCTAGAACGGCCAAAATTGAACCATTCCTTATTCCTTCACCCCTCCCCCAGACAAACGAAACAGTTTTTCGAAATTTTCTCGAAAATGGTGAGTTATATTGAAAAATTTATAAAGGTAAAATTCTATTGGAACTTCTCAACTTATAGGTCATTAAAAACAATATAACAAAATGTTATATTATTTTTGTAGATGTTTGCACATCTAAAATTCCCCACAACAGGTCAGGCATGTTTGCTCTGAAACCCTATTAGAGCAAAAATGCCTGATCTGTTGAGAGGAATTTCGGATGTGAAAACATCCACAAAAATAATATAACATTTTGTTAAATTTGTTTTATGACCTATAAGCCGAGAAATTCCAATAGATTTCAATGCTAGAAAGATCGCGTAAAAACCATGAATCAGAAATAATTCAATGGTTAAACCCAAAATAATAAAAGTAAAATGTATTTAGAATATGGTTTTACATAACATCAAAATCCCCTCCTTCCTCCCTCTCCCGTACAAATGATACACTCGAATCATTCCTTCCCCCCTCACTCATACGAATGAAATACTTTTTTCCTGTTTGTCGAAAACTGTGCACTGTATGGAAAAATTCAGAAAGATGAAATGTATTTAGAATATGATTTTTTATAACCGTTGCATACATCAAAATCCAATCGGACCACTCATTTCCCTCTCTCCTATACGAATGAATTTTTTTTAAAATAAACATTTTGTCTGTCATCATATAGACCAGTGCTCCGCAACCTTTTTTTGCATACGGCACACCAATTTTTTTTCTGGAAATCCGGGGCACACCACAAAAGAAAACATAAAAAAATTTGTGTATAAAATATTTATAATGAAAAAATTAAAAAAAAAATCCTGAAAGAATTATTAAATAGCTATTTGAAATGTTTACCGCGGCACACCTAATATCATTTCCCGCGGAGCACTTCGGAGCACTGATATAGACTATTTGACGATTGGCCCCTGGCAATTATAGCTTCTCTTATGTTTATGTATTTGAGAAAAATATTTTTTTTTACATATTTTTTTTATTATATATTTTTTTATAAACTAAATATTGCAGAGGAAAGTTTTGTGTTGATCACGACTGATATTTTTAAAAATTTTCATCATTTACAAGAGTTTAGTATACCTGTTGAAAATGTGGAAAAGGTTTAAAAATATCAGTTGTGATCAATACAAAACTTTCCTCTGCAATATTTGGTAAATGTCTCAAAAATTTTCAAAACTTTTTGATAAACATCTCGAGAATCAATAAAAAAATGTTGTAAACTCACGTCAATATTAATTTCTGTTCGGAAAATTCCATTAAGACTCGAGTACACCCAAATCTCTTTTTACACGATGTTTGTTTACATCTAAATCGATGTTTATTTGCATGTAGAATAGTTTTTTTTTATTAAAATCATATTATTTTACCTATTTTTACAGGTTTTAGGAATATGAAACCAATCACCTATTTTTATATCTACAAAATGTCTTTTTTTACACGGTTTTTTCGGGAATGTTTCTATCGTGTAAAAAGAGAATCGGGTGTATTTACCTTTTATTAATAACTTTTGATCAAATAGTTAAAAAGATTCCAAAATCAAAACTTTTCCATTAACAATAATGAATAAACATAACAAAAGCTATAATTGCCAGTCTGGCAATTATTTTAATTGAAAACCCGTATGGTGATATTCGTTTCAAAATTCGAATAGTTGTACATAAATTCCACTTTGAAGTCAAACTTTCCAATAAGATTTTTTAAAATTTATTCCAATCGGGTTTTCATGTGTGAGAGTTTTATGTAGAATCATATTCTAAATAACTTTTGTTCTTGGATTTTTTTGATAAGATGCACCGTTTTTGAGATATTCGCAAAAATCGTTTTCGTTCGTATAATGGTCCATTTTTGCCCATGAACGAACTTAGCCTCGCATTTTACGAAAAACGAATCTGCGCAAAATTTCAAGTCTCTAGCTCAATTCGTACGCCCGCAATCCGCGCCACAGACAGGCGGACAGACAGACGGACGGACAGACAGACGGACGGACAGACAGACGGACGGACGGACATCCAAAAATTAATTATTTTTATCATTCTAAACACACTGGTGTAATTCATTTTTGTGTGTGATGACGGGATCTTGGCGTTACAAACGGTAAGGCAAAGTTAGTATACCTTTTGGTTTCACCATACGGGTATAAAAATAACTGAGTTATTAAAATTTCGTACCATTATAAATAACGCTAAATCGTGAAAACGTGTTAAAAATAGTAATTTGTTTATCATCACATCTTGATTAATAACAAAAACGATTCACACTTTGCTAAACACGATAAATTGTGCAAAATGATAATTTCTAATGTAGTTATGATCAAAAATGTCCGTTTTTCTATTTGAATTAAAAAGAACGGGGTATTCGAGTTTGTTTTTTTTTCCACATAAATAAAAAAAATAATTGTTAACATTGCTACAAACTACTCAGGCGCTCATTAATTGTAGTAATTTTTATATCGTACAAATTTAAAAAAAAACATATTAGATAATAATAGTTTATTTTTATTGTCAATCAAAAACACGTACCACATGAACTAATTGTAGTTCTTTTTGGGAATCCCCATGGCGATTTTCTCCTCGAATATCAATTGGATGTGTTCTAATGATACTTGAATGTACAGCACCGAATATCCCATATAAAATGAGACACGTGAATAACAAAATACCACTTGTCATTATCAAGCCACGTCTGTTGAGACAATACGGCATTTTCAGTTTTAATTTTCATTTATATATTAAAGAAGTTCCAAAACAGTGACAAAAAAATTGATAATGCAAGTAATAAGACAACAAA
Source organism: Chrysopilus asiliformis (assembly GCA_964034945.1). NCBI lineage: Eukaryota > Metazoa > Arthropoda > Insecta > Diptera > Rhagionidae > Chrysopilus > Chrysopilus asiliformis. The sequence goes on along the minus strand of OZ035961.1, from coordinate 81,623,322 downwards.
TCCAATACGAAAAACCAGATTTGAAAACAGCTATCACTGTATTATAAACATAACGCACAGAAGGCGATTTTTTTTTAAATTGATTTTTTTTAAACTTTACACAGTTGTAACTAAATTTTATGAGTTAGACTAGTTTACAATATTGAGCCTTGTAAAGTGCCCCCGCGGGATTTTAAAATTTAAATTAATTTGAATTTAAAATTTATAAATTCTAGTATTCCATCTAATAACTTTATGGAAAACTCGTTTTCGATCACATTCTTTTATTTGTTGAGCAAAACGCCACATATTTCTTACTTATGAAATTATAGTAACAAGAAAAAAACTTTACACACTTTTTTTTAACTTTGGCTTTATTGGTTTTGTAAATTAACTGCCTAATAAAACGTCTTAACCTATCGGATTGTGAAAAATTATAAAAGTTTTTTTTTTTTAATTTATGGCCGAAAGTTTAACCGAAATATTTTTCAGCAGCTCTCGGCATGCTGTCTGCGATCGATTTGATCGAGTGTCGGCCTTGATCGGTTCAAAACTCACGTTTAGTGCACACTTTTGACTCCACACTTTCAACTTTTGAGCTTTCCGTTACTTCCCCGCTTCCGGAAGACCAACACTGGTGGAAACCCACACGAAATTTAACACCTCTATAAACAAAGATATGACTTATTACTACCGATATTAACGAATTTTTGATATAACTTTCATTTGGAACTATTCGATTTCAGAGAATATTGTACTCTGCTGATAATCACATCTATCTCGGCGATATCAACTTGAAGAATAAGTTTAAAGACATTCTTCTGAACTCATGATTGCTGTTCATTGTCGAACATTTTCTAACAAAAGATCACGAAATTGAATTTTATTGCAATGAATTTAGTTAAAGTAACAAAATTATGATTGTGTTGATTAGTTAGTTTTTTTGTTCACTGATCGTGACACGGCTTAACTGCGATTATAGCGAATGTAGAAACGTATCTGATGTATTTACGTACGGATATGGTTGTTATATTTCAAATTTTTGAGCAATATGTAAAACGGTCTAAGATTGCGCTTTTCATTTATATCTGCGGTAGATTTTTGAAAAGTTTCTTGATAAGATAAACGCTTTTAACTCATTTCAACGCAATAATTTTTATTCAGCTAATTTGCGATAAATGAGTTTCATGATTGTATAGAATTATTTTTTCACACCTTTTTTATATTTCAACACCTTTTTTTTATTGATAATAAAAAGCGTCTGATTGTGGAAATGTGAATGTTTATTTGTTTTTAATTAGTTGCGTTCTTGAATTGATATGAGGGAAATTAATCGTTCTAGATTCCAAAAGTAAATAACATTTTTATACTCTATATGATATATCGTATAGGAGTATATTAGTTTCAGTATACCGTTTGTAACGCATCGGACACAAAAATGAACTACACCAAGGTGTTAGAGATGATAAAAGATTTTGATTTCCGCATGTCCGTCCGTCTGTCTGTCTGTCATTTTGTCTGTCCGTCCGTGAACACCATAACTTTCGAAAAGATTGAGCTAGAGAGTTGAAATTTTGTGTAGTTGCGTTTTTCGTAAATTGCAAGTATATCTTCTTGAACGGACAAAATCGGACTATTCCTCCCTCCCCCTTCATACAATCGAAACAGTTTTTCACAATTTTCTCGAAAACGATGAGTAGTATTGAAAAATTTATGAAGATAAAATGTGTTATTTTACATAACTATACATTAAAAGCCAGTTGGACCACTCCTTCCCCCTCCACCATACAAATTGAAAACTTCCTTTATGTTTTACTCGAAAACGGTACACAGTATCGAAAAATTTATTAAACGAAATGTGTTTAGAATATGATTTTGCATAACCGTTTCACACATCAAAATATAATCGGTCTAATCCTTCCCCTCTATCCCATACAAATGAATTTTTTTCATGAAAATTTTGTCTCCCCGCATATAGAATATTTCACGATTGGCCCTTGGCAGTTGTAGTTTTTCTTTTGTTTCAGAGTAATGACGATATCACAAAAAAAAATTACAAAAATTTTATTAGGGATGACAAAAGATTTTGATTTCCGCATGTCTGTCTGTCTGTCTGTCTGTCTGTCTGTCTGTCTGTCTGTCTGTCTGTCCATCTGTCTTTTCGTGAACACCATAACTTTCGAAAGGATTGAGCCAGAGACTTGAAATTTTGTATAGTTTTTCGTAAATGGCTAGGCTAAGTTCTTGAGCGGGAGAAATTGGAGCATTCCTTCCCCCTCCCCCATACAAACGAAACAGATTTTTGCAATTTTCTCGAAAACGGTGAGTCATATTGAAAAATTTATAAAGGTAAAATGTGTTTAGAATAGGATTTTACATAACTCATCCATACATCAAAATCTATTCGCCCCACTACTTCCCCCTTCTCCTGTACAATGGTCTGTTATCGACGATTGTCCACTGGCGATTCAGCCCATGTCATGCTATCTAATTTATAATCAACAGAATTTGGTTTTCCTAGGTTTTTGTTCTACTCACGCGGAAGCCGAGTCCAAATTCTAGTTAGATTATATTCCAAAAACTTTTTGCTTAGATTTTTTTTGGATCTAACGCGTTAGAGAACCGCGAAGAGCCACAAAGTTTGTGTACGGCATTGTTTGACATCCGATGTGCATTACGATTTTTTTTACAAAATGAATTTTTATTAAATTAGAAAAAAAGAGATCTATTTAATGACGAATGAACCGCAAGTGATTTAAGAAAAAATCTTCAATTTCAATAACTTTTCCATCGAATCAAAGTTATAATATACTTTGAACGATTAATATTGTTGCTGCGGCGCATTTCTCTTAAATAATTTTATCTTACGGTATTATCCCAGATAAGTTCAAATGGTCCGATAATTGAACTTAAAATGATAAATGGGAATTTTCCATTGGTAAGGAGATCTAAATATATGTGTAAGAAGACAGCGACACGATAAACTTTAGAACCAAATTCAACTTACAATTGAAGGAATTTCTCGAATTTAAGACATGCGAAAAATTTGAGTTTGTCTGTCAAAATTCGTGCTCTTAAGTTTTAAGACCAAACTTTGATTATAATTTTTGTTCAAACAAACCCGTACACAAATTAAATGTCTTTTTCATATCGTCTAGTTTTCTGTAAACAAGTTTTTGCGATAAATAACGCAGTACAGTTTGGCAGAGCAGGCACATGATAGATTTAACAAAATCTGAAGCGGACATACTATGGCGAGCTTCATTTTTTAAAAGGAAGGTCTCAGTTGAAAGATAAATAGCCGTTAGTATATTAGTAGGGGCGCGGGCTATTTGTTAACCATTAATTTTTCAACTGCGATGTTCCTTTTAAAAAATGAGGCTCGTTATAGTTTTACGATAATTCAAAAACTATTAATTTTAGAAAAAGTGAGGCAACGGGTTTCTTATTTTATCATCAAAACCGACTGTTTTTGATTAACCTGCAAGCTGCACGGCAAAACTTGCCCTGCATATGAAATACACGCATAAAAAATGTTGAAGTTTTTTATTTTATTTAGCGCCACTGCAGTGTTTGAAAATAATTTTGGTATTATTCTCTCCCCGACTTTGCGCGCAGTTTTTATATCATTTGATTTCCTCTGTTTCACTAATATATTGTCGGTTTTTTTTCTTAATTTTCACAATTTTCATGCCATTTGAACTTATGTGGGAAATTACCTTTATCGCTAATTCTTTGTAAAGAATTTCACCTGCGGCACATTTTTCTCAAGAACACTATGTAATCTAACAACACTATGTAATTCGGCGTTATGTGCTAATAATTCAATTTATTTTAATTTTTTTCTACGGGTCAAGCTTGGACGTCGCGAGCCGCCGTCGCGAGCCTTCGCGAGTTGCGTATCCCTGCACTAGGAGAATGGAAAAAGAAATTGAAAGTCTAAACTTCGCATGAATTTTCTTAATCAAAAAGCCAAATATCATTGTCCAAATATTGATGAATAAAGTGAGAAAAAGCAATTCCAGATGAGTCGATTCACATTACATAGAACTGGTTCAAAATTAGGTTACAAGAATTGAACCTAACTAACTAACAAGTGAAAATAAATAACAGCTTGTAATAAAAAGTATAAGTTCAATTTGTTTTTGGAAATAAATATGTAAGTAACGAACTGTTAGTTCACAAATTAACAGCGTTGGTGATGAAAAATGTAATAAAACTTTATACTGTAACCCATTGCAGTAATTAATTTTTACTACCATAAGTGTAAATAAGGTTTAAACGGGCATCATAGGCGTTTTCCATTGGCCTTGGCACTCAAGGAGTAACAACCGCTGTTTTGAACGACTCCAGCCTGATACTAGGGGTAGATCAGGCATAATTAAATTCAAAATTTTCCGCGAGATGGCACTTCCCTTATGCAGAACATCTAACACAGGCACTACATTGACTTTTATTTCTGGTATACCAGCAAAACTGTTTGCTAAAAAGTCAGTGTGGACCAATCTGGTTTACCAGTTTTTCTGGTAAAACAGTGCTGGTATACCATTTTCGTAGACAGCGCTGGTATACCAGATTTTGACAGGCAACCCAATTAAAATGGCGTAAACTAAATTTTCGAGAAAAGATATGTGGGAGCTTATCATTATTTTACGAGAAAAGGAATTTTGAATAGAGTCGATTCGAGAGGGCAAAGGGTAGACTAGTTCTTTTCCAGACGTTTTAAAGGCAATATTTTGGCAACCATAATTTGTTGTTTCCTGCTCACTGACATTTCGCCTACTGAACTGTTTTATCAGAATTTGCCCCCTTAGTAATACTGTGAAGTTTCATTAAGATCGGACCACCCAATTCGAAGATACCAGGCCAGGGGTATCGAGGGAATTTTCTCAGAGGGGAGACATATCTAGATCGATTTCTTGTCCCCGAAAAATCCCTAATCCCCAAGTTTCGTGAAAATCGTTAGGTGGGTTTTCGAGATCGTTGTGCAGACAGACATTCCTCGTATTATATTATAGGATGTAGTCCCTGTGTAAGGATTAAATTCCCACAACAATCCTCTTGAATTTTATTTAGATTTAATTTTTTTTGCAAAAAAATGATTTGCCAAAGATTTTCAGCATCGGTAAACCTTATAAACTCGGAAATATTCTAAAATTTCTAAATATTCATGTCAATGTCAGGTTACGACCGCCAAATCGTGTTGCTTTGGCGATCTACCCCTGGATTTATACTGTAAATATTTCGTTTGCTCACAGTACTATAAAAGTTCCGATTCCGAAATTAGAAATTCGTGCAGGAAACAAGTTGTAACATTTTATTTAAAACCACACACGTGTATTTGAGCTGCTCTAAGTCGCATTTAAATTTTATTAATGGGTTAAATTTTTTTAAACAAAAGCGAAGAGACGTGACTATTTGGCAAAATTTTGATAATTTATAGTGAATTTTGTTATTTTCAAAAATTTAATACAAATGAAGAATAAAACGCTGTAGAACTATTATTAATATTTTGGCGTGAAAGCTGCGCATGGATAATATTTAAACTCACCCGACCACTCTGGCTTTATAAATATTATTGAGACTCTTTCTGACATAGCTTTCCGGTTATTTGCCCAATTGGGTTCATAAGTCTATACATTTTAGAATTTCAAGTTTGTGGGATAAGTTGCAGCTAACCACACGACTCGTACTAATTGTGAGGTTTTTTGCAGATTAATTTATGTGTTTGATAAAAATTTGCATACATAGGTCATTTACATGACCTTGGTTTGCTATTGAAATTTTTAATAAAATCTTTTTTATGCTATTTTTTAAATAATAGTATTGAAATGTTAACACCTTGTTCATCAAAGCCTTATACAATTAACTTGCGCTGCCGGCTAATGTATTAAATTAATGTGTTAAATATTTTATATTTATAGTTAATAAAATTTTAATTTTTTTTTAATAAAAAAGAATACTTTTACTTTCTTATACGAAGTATAATAAAGTATTATAAATAAATTCGACATCTTATTTTCCCGTAAAAAACATTTCCCAAGCAGTCGATTGGAGCATATTACAATAGTATTTTTCTGTCTGTTAGTCTATTTATCTATTAAGAGAATGGCATTTCCCATAATTTTGCCGATATCTGTTACCCTTATCGAGATATTTCAGGTTTTGTAAAAAAATTTAAAATAATTAATTTTTGCATGTCCGTCCGTCCGTCTGTGGCGCGAATTGCGGGCGTAAGAATTGAGCTATAGACTTGAAATTTTACGCAGATTCGTTTTTCGTAAAATGCAAGGGTAAGTTCGTTAATCGGGAAAAAATTGACCATTAGGAGGGGTACCCCCCATACGAATGAAAACGTTTTTTGTGAATATCTCAAATACGGTGCATCTTATCAAAAAAAAGTGCAAGACCAAAAGGTGTTTGGGATATGGTTTTTTTTATTTTTTTATTTTTATTTTTTATTTATTGGCTTTTTGTGGGGTTTCAACATTTGTTCTAGGCTTCTTATCTTTATTAATTTAATCTTTGTCTGTACTCTTTCAAGAACTACAATTTTTTGAAAAAAGAAAAAGGTTTTTCGAATTTTTATTTGCATGGTGATTCTTTAGTTGAGTTGTATTTCTATATCTAATAGCAATTGGTTGTTTGTTATCGCAATTTTTTACTAATAATTGGTAATGGTGGGTTTTATGAAGCGTGAGTAGTCAGATTGAGCTTGGATATAGAGAAGAGCTGTGTACAATCAAATTTTAAGAACTTTATCTATGGTTTTTTTTATATTTCAGTGTAAAAACAAAATGCGTTTTTAAGAAAATCGTAAAACACAGGTAGACTTATTTGGGTGAAAGGGAATTAATACAGGAAAATTAGGCGAAAAAAAGCAAGAACCTCTTAAAAAATCCTAGTTAACTGGATTTTTGCACAGACCTTTATTTTGACATAAAAAAAAGGTCCCAAAAATTTTCAAATGTCCCAAAAATCAGTTTTTTTACGTTTATCTCACTTTGTACGGGTTGTACGTCTTTTTGAGGAATTAATCACAATGAAATTCTCTACAAAAAAGGGCAAATACAATTTTCTTGTAGGACAAACACTTTTCGAGATACAAGTCGTCAAACTCTCGTCGCACAGAGGAATTGCAATTATTCAAGGTCAAAAGTCAAATGTCAAAAAAATCGTAAATATCTCGTTTTGTATGGCCTGTACGTATGTTTTGTGTTCAGATGAATTGCTCCTCCGCAAATTCTCTACAAAAAAGGTTAAATAAGGTTTTTTTGTAGGGCCAATAGTTTTCGAGATAGAAGTCCAGACACTGTGAACTGTATATTTGTTTCCCCACCACCATTGAGGTAGAATGCAAAAACGGAATTCAGGAATTCTTCCGGTGCTGGTGGAAGTAGTGTACTAACTGAATTGCTCACGGGATACTATTACCAGAAATCTAACAATTTATTTTAGCAATATACGGAGCTCCGAAAACTGAAGACTCCCTCGACAATTATCGCTACTTGATTTTCGCTAAATCTACAAGACTCAATAAGGCAGTTAAATTATCTTCACTTCCATCCACAATAGGAGCCGCACAACACCATATTATCAGGTGCAAACTTGGCTTGGAAAATATGTCGATGATGAACTCGATATTATTGGTACCTTAACATTAAATGTAAGTGAAGATGATACCTATATCGAAGATGAAGAGCAACAAGAAGCAGAAGGAGAAGAAGAATAAATGAATGAAGGTGGAAAAAATATGGATTAGGCCTACTGGGGAAACCATGTAAAAAACGCGCCTTGCATTCTATACCTCAATGGTGGTGGGGAAACGAATGTACAGTTCACAGTGTCTGGACTTCTATCTCGAAAACTATTGGCCCTACAAAAAAACCTTATTTAACCTTTTTTGTAGAGAATTTGCGGAGGAGCAATTCATCTGAACACAAAACATACGTACAGGCCATACAAAACGAGATATTTACGATTTTTTTGACATTTGACTTTTGACCTTGAATAATTGCAATTCCTCTGTGCGACGCATAGTTTAACGACTTGTATCTCGAAAACTGTTTGTCCTACAAGAAAATTGTATTTACCCTTTTTTGTAGAGAATTTCATTGTGATTAATTCATCTGAACCTCAAAAGGACGTACAACCCGTACAAAGTGAGATAAACGCAAAAAACTGATTTTTTGGACCTTTGACCTTGAATAACTCACGACCCCGGCGCAATTTTGGAATGGACTTTTGGGACGTTGTTTGTTATGTCATAATAAAGGTCTGTACAAAAATCCAGTTAACTAGGATTTTTTAAGAGGTTAAACCTAATTTTCCTGGATTAGATGGATTTTTTTTGCCTATTTAAAAACTTGATTTGCCTTTTTCTGAAAAATGCATGTGAAAATTAAAGACCGTAGCTCAATTCCTTTGAGAGATATGTATTGTTCTCTAAATTTCATAAAAAATATAAAATATCTAGAGTTATACCGGAACAAGTTTAGATTTCTATGCATTTTCGTTCGTGTAACCAAGAGACAAACAATTTAAGTTCTAGTTTCGAGAATGTGATTAAAAATTTTCCAAATTAACTATTTACTTGTTGTCTTCGTTGGATCTCAAACTAATCGAAAAGTTTCTTCACCCATAACGCATCCTTAAAAATTAACTGCAATCTTAAACTAACTTTCTTAAATGGAACATAAATTATGTTCTTCTTTTGCCTTCTGTTAAAGTTAAATTGAGAAACAGCCACCTTAAATGGATAAATTAATTAAAAATGTATCATTTAATTATAAACTAGTCCCAGAGGAGTATTCAAATGTTGCTAAAATCCCATTAACTCAACATATGTGTATAATCAAGCATAGATGTTGCAAATTCGTTTGGTTTGCTTTTCGCTTGGTTGACTTTAACAGGATTTACTTTATTTTCTCTCAGGACAAGAAATGTCTTTCTAAAGCAACCCAGTACAAAAATAATTGATGGTATAATCAAGCAGTGGACAAGATTTTAATACTATGTTAATAATAGAAGTAAAATATTTAATTAAATAGAGGGTCTTTTTTGTGAGATTTGCTGTTTGGAAATACATTGTTTAAAAAAGCTTTTATTGAAAACATGAGAAAAACTACAATTGCCAGGGGGCAATCGTCAAATACTCTATATGAAAATTTTAAAAAAAATCAATCTGTATTAGGGAGAAGGGAAGGAGTTTTGAATTTCGATGTATAGGAGAATTATGTTAAATTGTATTTTAAACACATCTTGCCAAATTTTTTTTAGATACGATGTATCGTTTTAGAAAAAACAAGAAAAACGGATTTCATTTGTATGGGGGAGGGGGAAAGGAGTCGTCCAACTGGATTTTGATATATGGATGAGTGATGTAAAATAATATTTTAAACACATGTACAAATTTTTCAATACGACCCACCGTTTTCGAGAAAATTGTAAAAAAAAACTATTTCGTTTGTAAAAAACTGTTTCATTTGCCCGTTCAAGAACCTAGCCTTGCCATTTGTCAGAAACGTAACTGTAAAAAATGTCAATCCCTTCAAAAGTTATTGTGCTCACGGACAGACAGATGGACATTTTTGTGTCCGAAGATTGGTTCGATGCGTTTCAAAGGACATACTAAACCTATATGACTCAGAGAAAAAAAGTTTGCCACGTAAACTTTCGCCGGACTCTAGCGAACAAAGTTCACATGCAGTTGGTGATAGGAATTTACAATGTTTTACAATGTTGTACAGCTACTCCAGGTGAAGTTTTAGCAACCACAGGAAAACACTTACACCGTGTGTACCGCTGCAAGAGATTTAGTATTCCCTGTTGCAGTTGTATTAACCCTACAATACCTGCAAGCTTTACTTTCTCAGTTAATCATATACCGCATAGTTGAATAATAGTTGAACAGTTGGTGAGCTGTTCACCTGCGGAAGTCGATTGGTTTTCAAAATTTTTGCACATTATTATTTTGGCGCAAAACACAATTGCCTCGACACAACATTGACGGCGACATTTCACCAGTGTTGCAGTTATCTAGATACAATTTATCTAGATAATCATCTAGATAAAAAAATGTTATCTTTATTTTATAGATAAAGGAAATTCCTATTTATCTAGAGATAATCGTTACCAACGAAAATTAAAAAATTAAATCTGAAAAAATGCTGAAACGAAATTGTTTTCTGCATACTTATGAAAACCTAAGAACTTTTTTTAAGAACCGTTTTACACTTGGCAACAGTTTTTGTTTATGGGCAAGAGAACCGAAGTGTCATTCCTTTCCTCGCTTCTCTTGCACATAAACTAAAATTTTTGCCAGCAACTGTTTCCAAGTGTAAACCGGGTTATTGAAATTGCATTTTAAATTGGAAATAAAAAAAAACATAACAAAAGCTATAATTGCCAATCTGGCAATCATTGGAGACCCGTATGGTGATATTCATATCAAAATTCGAACAGTTGTACCAAAATTCCACTTTGAAGTCAAACTTTCCAATAAGATTTTTTTAAATTTATTCCAATCGGATTTTGATGTATGGGAGTTTTATGTAGAATCATATCCTAAATAACTTTTGTTCTTGGATTTTTTTGATAAGATGCACCGTTTTTGAGATATTCACAAAAAACGATTTCATTCGTATGGGGAGTACCCCCCCTAATGGTCAATTTTTGCCCATTAACGAACTTAGCATTTTACGAAAAACGGATCTGTGCAAAATTTCAAGTCTCTAGCTCAATCCGTGCGCCCACAATCCGCGCCACAGACAGACAGACGGACGGACATGCAAAAATTAAATATTTTTATACCCGTATGGTGAAACCAAAGGGTATATTAACTTTGCCTTACCGTTTGTAACGCCAAGATCCCGTCATCGCACAAAAAAATGAATTACACCAGTGTGTTTAGAATAATAAAAAAAATTGAATTTTGCATGTCCGTCCGTCTGTCCGTCTGTCTGTCCGTCTGTCCGTCTGTCTGTCCGTCTGTCCGTCTGTCTGTCCGTCTGTCTGTCCGTCTGTCTGTGGCGCGGATTGCGGGCGCACGGATTGAGCTAGAGACTTGAAATTTTGCGTGGATCCATTTTTCGTAAAATGCGAGGCTAAGTTCGTTAATGGGCAAAAATGGACCATTAGGGGGGGTACCCCCCATACGAACGAAAACTTTTTTTGCGAATATCTCAAAAACGGTGCATCTTATCAAAAAAGTGCAAGAACAAAAGTTATTTAGGATATGATTCTACATAAAACTCCCATACATCAAAATCCGATTGGAATAAATTTTAAAAAATCTTATTGGAAAGTTTGACTTCAAAGTGGAATTTTGGTACAGCTGTTCCAATTTTGATACGAATATCACCATACGGGTCTCCAATGATTGCCAGATTGGCAATTATAGCTTTTGTTATGTTTATCATTCTAAACACACTGGTGTAATTCATTTTTTTGTGCGATGACGGGATCTTGGCGTTACAAACGGTAAGGCAAAGTTAATATACCCTTTGGTTTCACCATACGGGTATAAAAAGAAAAACAAATAATTTTGTGCAATTTTTATACCCGTATGGTGAAACCAAAGGGTATATTAACACGTTGACGGACAGTTGCGTCTATAGCCGTCAAGTTCAAGTTCACTATGTGACATGACGGCAATAGCCGTCCAATACGAAACGGTCGTTTTTAGACACTGCGGCTGTAGCAGCACAAATGTGCATTTACCAGCGTACAAGTAGAAGCCTAGTGTCATGTTTTCGAAAAAAAATTTAGTATGCAAGGTTAACACATTGAGTATGCACGTGGTTGTGAACGGAGTAGTGCGATCTTGTTTTAGTGTCAATTTTCGAATTTCACTTGTTTCTACTGTCCGTCAACGTGTTAACTTTGCCTTACCGTTTGTAACGCCAAGATCCCGTCATCGCACAAAAAAATAAATTACACCAGTGTGTTTAGAATGATGAAAAAAGTTGAATTTTGCATGTCCGTCCGTCTGTCCGTCTGTCCGTCCGTCTGTCCGTCCGTCCGTCTGTCTGTGGCGCGGATTGCGGGCGCACGGATTGAGCTAGAGACTTGAAATTTTGTACAGATTCGTTTTTCGTAAAATGTGAGGCTAAGTTCGTTAATGGGCAAAAATGGACCATTAGGGGGGGTATCCCCCATACGAACGAAATCGTTTTTTGCGAATGTCTCAAAAACGGTGCATCTTATCAAAAAAGTGCAAGAACAAAAGTTATTTAGGATATGATTCTACATAAAACTCCCATACATCAAAATCCGATTGGAATAAATTTTAAAAAATCTTATTGGAAAATTTGACTTCAAAGTGGAATTTCGGTATAACTGTTCGAATTTTGATACGAATATCACCATACTTGATTGCCAGATTGGCAATTATAGCTTTTGTTATGTTTTAGTACGTAATTTTGAGTTTTGTGCAACATTAAAATAAATATTTATTTAAAAATTATCTAGATAATTTGGCTTTTTATCTTATCTTATCTATTGTCTTTCAAATTTTCATTGTCTATTATTTAATCTAGACAAAAATTACGACCATTTATCTTTATCTTATCTAGATAAGAAAATAATTATCTGGCCGCGACACTGCATTTCACATTTTAAGCCCAAAATACAATTGGCCCAACACAACATTTACGGCGACATTTCAGATTTTAAACTCATAGGACTCTATGCTTCTATATACAATCAATCCGACCAATTTTGCAGCCGTAAAAAGTTAATCGAATTTAACTTTTGTCGGCCAGCTCGCCCACAAAATTTAGTGGTTGATTCAAAATGAAATCTTATGGGGATGTCATAAAATCTAAATTTCGTCACTCAAGAAAAAATTAAAGAAAGTATTAGGAAATATAGTTCGTATGCTGTATTGCTTACATTCACATTTCTATTATGTATGATAATGGGTAACAAAAAATGTTATATGTGACTCACAGCCCGCCTGTCAAAATTAAATGAAAAACATAACAAAAGCTATAATTGCCAATCTGGCAATCATTGGAAACCCGTATGGTGATATTCGTATCAAAATTCGAACAGTTGTACCAAAATTCCAGTTTGAAGTAAAACTTTCCAATAAGATTTTTTAAAATTTATTCCAATCGGATTTTGATGTATAGGACTTTTATGTAGAATCATATCCTAAATAACTTTTGTTCTTGGACTTTTTTGATAAAATTCACCGTTTTTGAGATATTCAGAAAAAAAGTTTTCGTTCGTATGGGGGTACCCCCCGTAATGGTCCATTTTTGCCCATTAACGAACTTAGCCTCGCATTTTACGAAAAACGAATCTGCGCAAAATTTCAAGTCTCTAGCTCAATCCGTGCGCCCGCAATCCGCGCCACAGACAGACGGACGGACAGACGGACGGACAGACAGACAGATGGACGGACAGACAGACGGACGGACGGACATGCAGAAATTAATTATTTTTATCATTCTAAACACACTGGTGTAATTAATTTTTGTGTGTGATGACGGGATCTTGGCGTTACAAACGGTAAGGCAAAGTTAGTATACCCTTTGGTTTCACCATACGGGTATAACCAAAAGTGTGCGTAATTGTATGTGGGGACAACCGTAATCTGTCACCATAAATGTGATATCGGTCGCCGTAATATGTCGCTGTAAATATTTTTTTTAAATAATAAAAAAAATCATAAAAAAAATTAAAGACTTAAGCCTAAACCCCAATTACGCGTTCGTGCGTGCGGCATGATTTTGTTCTGGAGTGTGGCAAAATTTGGTTACAAGATTTGACCCTGACAAACAGACAAAAACAGCAAGCTAAACAAAAGGTTTTTAAAAAAGGAAAATCTGAATTTTATTCAGGACGTGATAAAGACATTTGACTACTAAATAAATCACTGTTTGCAGGAAAATCGTAACAGACATAACTTGGGGCATCGAAAAATAATTTCTGTGACTATATTGACATTCTAGGAAATATCCTTTTGTAGTTTATCACTAAATTCTGTGTGGTTGAAATTCATTTTATAACGTCGAGAAGTTTCTTCTCTGCGAAGGCACTTCACATAGCCCAAGAGTATTTGCTCCTTTTGCATTTAACCTAACATGTTGCTGTTTTTAACCAGAAAAACAAGCCAGAAAAGTAAAATAAGCGAGTAAAATTTAAGTCGTTCTCCGGTAATTTCCATCGTATTTTCGTAATGAGAGTGAAAGTGGTTTGTAATTGCTTCATTTCTACCTTTAACTGATCCGGCAAAGGAACCTTTTGTGCTTTAGAAAGGATACGTTTCTTAATTAAAATTTCATTTTGAGCAACCCTTGTTATGCCGGTGAACAACGAAATTCACGTAATTACAATAATCGCATCTTAAGGGATTTCCAAGTCGATCTCCTGTTAAATACTAATTTAACCAATTTCGTTATACATTCAACAAATCAATATTGAAAAATATGTTTTTTGTTTGGTCGTTAGAGAATCTTTTTGGTCCCGCAATTTTGTAATTTGTAGTTGTCTAAGAATTCATTTTGTTATGGGAGTTTCTTACGAAAATTCCAAAATTTTCCAGCCATCAGCTTTAAATGGCCGCTTGACGACGACAAACGCCGACAGGATTTTCATCATTTCCCTCAAAAAGTCGTTAACAATTAACTTTTTAATTTGTAAAATGGCCCTCTTAACCGCTGCAATTGCCATTTCGCTGGAAATGCGGTAATTACAAGGTTTTCCTAATTAATTTTCCTCTAGAGTTTGTGTTGTGCAAGAGAATTGCTTTTGCTCAGCTCTCCACACATTTTTGACTTTTTTTTACTATGGATTTGTGAAATATATGAACGGAGTTTCAAATGTTTCTCGTAGTGATGGAAAATGGAGTTGTTTCCTTTGGTAAAAGTGCCACATCATATCAAGTGATGGATTTTCTTTTGGTTATACAAAATGAAAACGACTAATTATAATGATTGCATTGCTCAAGGGTTCTATTGTAGCTCTTTGGATTCGTAATAATGCAGATTTCCTTGTAACAGAATAACAATTGTCATAACAACGTTCAAAGAATAAAAACCATGTTATACGAGATTATTTTAAATGTTAAAATATGTAGTTAAAGAGCAAAAAAAAACTATGTTTTAAGATGGGATTACTTCACTCACAACAAATACAAAAAAAATAGCAGTTTTTCCAGTTAAAGAAAACCTTTTATACGGAGATAAAGAATAGGACAGATTCCCACAAAGAATTGAGATCTACGAGTGAGATTTTTTGTAATGATTCCCAAAAATATTTTTCTGGACGCTGTGCATCAGAAATATAAGCACTGTGAACCCAAATTTGTATAAAATTTTGGATATAGGTCCCAAATATTAGAAAAAATGCAAAAAATAGAGAAAATAGTCTTTATTCGACGACTTATAAGGAATATAAGCATAAAAAATATTAACAAAAATTGAAGATAAATATAAACATAACAAAAGCTATAATTGCCAATCTGGCAATTATTGAAAACCCATATGGTGATATTCGTATCAAAATTTGAACAATTGTACCAAAATTCCACTTTGAAGTCAAACTTTCCAATAAGATTTTTTAAAATTTTTTCCAATCGGATTTTGATGTATGGAAGTTTTATGTAGAATAATATCCTAAACAACTTTTGTTCTTGGACTTTTTTGATAAGATGCACCGTTTTTGAGATATTCGCAAAAAACGTTTTCGTTCGTATGGGGGGTACCCCCCCTAATAGTCCATTTTTACCCATTAACGAACTTAGCCTCGCATTTTACGAAAAACGGATCCACGCAAAATTTCAAGTCTCTAGCTCAATCCGTGCGCCCGCAATCCGCGCCACAGACAGACGGACAGACGGACGGACATGCAAAATTCAATTTTTTTTATCATTCTAAACACACTGGTGTAATTCATTTTTGTGTGTGATGACGGGATCTTGGCGTTACAAACGGTAAGGAAAAGTTAATATACCCTTTGGTTTCACCATACGGGTATAAAAATTCTTAAACATAAGAACTTTCTTCATTATATTCTGTACAGCACATGATCACCTGACAGTTTTAATTACTGCTATATTCTGACAAGCTTGATACTCATGAGTCTGATACTATAGGGGTATTCACTCTTGATCGTAGATAATAAAATCGTAGATTGTAATGTGAATCTACGATGGAAAAGTACAGCGCTTTACTAGAGGTTGTTGGTTTTGACGTAAATTTTTGATTCTTTTATTTTTTTTTTTACCTAAATTGTTTCAAGCATTTTTTAACTCTTAATTTATACTAAATCATATAAATACTTTAATTTACTTACTTTTCCAATGTCCATTTTAGAATTGGCACCAAGTTGACATGTCACAAAACATTTCTTAACCTCACTTTATTATAATTACGTCAAAAACTACTATTTTACCATACCTTCGGGTGTAGTAGATTGTAGTTTTCGTCGTAAAAAAATTTATATGGAGAACTGTCAAAAAACTATGACTTTATTTACAATTTTACGATTCTACGAGTTTACAATCAACTACGATAAAGAGCGAATACCCTTTGTATCTTTTTGAAAAAAAGCTTGTTATTAGCTCATCAGATATATATTTATAACATAATTTTTTTTAAACAAAAAAAAAAAAAATAGCGCAGCTACGAAATTTTTACCGCGCAGTTCGGAAATGTGGTATTTGAAACTAGGCCGCGCAATTGCGAAACCGCGCAGTTAAAAACCGTGCAAATGAAGGGATTACTGCATATATCTTTACCTTTGAGATATCCTTAAAGACTTCTTAGCGCCAGAATCTGATTCAGTGATCCCAAAAACCCCCAGGTTAAATTTCTTCTTGCCAAATTTGAGGTAAAGGATAATCACGGTATCCTTACAGGACCTTCCGTTGTCCTTTCAGGCTTCTTAATGGAAGAGTTGGATTCAGAGATCCCAAAAATCCCCAGATGAGATTTTTTCCGGAAAATTTGAGGAAAAGATATTTTTATATACTTACAGAACTGTCAGTTATAATAAGGACTAAGTAGTGAAAATATTGTATTGTCATCGGAATTACGTATGAGTCAATCGGATGAGTGGAAGTGGGTCGAAATTATGTTACAAGACTTGACTCTGACAAACTCACACGAAAGCAAGCTAAATAAAAGCTTTTAAAAATGTGATGAATATTTTGTATAAATTAGTTAAAAATTCGTGATATTATTTTGAAATTTTACACCAAATATTGATAAAAACGGGCGAGTAGATAGAAAGTTTGTATAAAGGATTTTGATAAACCATAAAATTTTTAAATTTAATTTTTAATTTTTTTAAATTTAATTTTGACAGTGAAATATTTTCTTTACTCGGGACAACGGTAGGTTCTGTTAGTATAAAGTGGTTATCCTTTTCCTCAAATTTTCCGAAAAAAAAATCTCATCTGGAGGCTTTTGGGGTCGCTGAATCCGAATCTGAAGTCAAAAGGCAAGGATACATATATTCGAAGACCGACAAGTATAACATAAAAAACCAATTTAAAAAACTGCACTAAAAAGAACAAAAGAAATGTTTTAGGGTTTCATTAGAAAGGTGAAAAATGGTATATTTTCATCAACATACAAAGAGTGCGGTGTTGAATTTTGCTCTTTGAATTTTGCAGCAGCCCACATACTTTTTTAATCACACAACTACTCTAATAGCCGTAAGCCGTAGTGACGGTGCAGTGCCAAACTGTTCGAAGGTCCTCAACACAAAAAGCTACACAAGACACCATAAATTTCAACTCAATATTTCTAATCCTTCACAAGAAAGTGAAGGATTAGAAATGTTGATTTGAAATTTGTAGTGTTGTGTTCATCTTTTTGAGTCTGTTTGTCTATTTGTCTGTTAGTCTGTTAGTCTGTTAGTCTGTTAGTCTGTTAGTCTGTTAGTCTGTTAGTCTGTTAGTCTGTTAGTCTGTTAGTCTGTTAGTCTGTTAGTCTGTTAGTCTGTTAGTCTGTTAGTCTGTTAGTCTGTTAGTCTGTTAGTCTGTTAGTCTGTTAGTCTGTTAGTCTGTTAGTCTGTTAGTCTGTTAGTCTGTTAGTCTGTTAGTCTGTTAGTCTGTTAGTCTGTTAGTCTGTCAGTCTGTCAGTCTGTCAGTCTGTCAGTCTGTCAGTCTGTCAGTCTGTCAGTCTGTCAGTCTGTCAGTCTGTCAGTCTGTCAGTCTGTCAGTCTGTCAGTCTGTCAGTCTGTCAGTCTGTCAGTCTGTCAGTCTGTCAGTCTGTCAGTCTGTCAGTCTGTCAGTCTGTCAGTCTGTCAGTCTGTCAGTCTGTCAGTCTGTCAGTCTGTCAGTCTGTCAGTCTGTCAGTCTGTCAGTCTGTCAGTCTGTTAGTCTGTTAGTCTGTTACTCTGTTAGTCTGTTAGTCTGTTAGTCTGTTAGTCTGTTAGTCTGTTAGTCTGTTAGTCTGTTAGTCTGTTAGTCTGTTAGTCTGTAAAGGCCTGTAAAGGCCTGTGTCCACATGGAAGTTTATTTGCAGAAGTCGCTTCTAGTAGAGACTTCTGGAAGTTTTTCCCGTGGAAACACTTATTGCAAATGAACTTCCAGAAGTTGTGACACTATAAATCTCTTCTAGAAGCGACTTGTGCAAATAAACTACCATGTGGACACAGGCCTTTAGTCTGTTAGTCTGTTTGTCTGTTTGTCTGTTTGTCTGTTTCTCTATTTGTCTGTTTGTCTGTTTGTCTGTTTGTCTGTTTCTCTATTTGTCTGTTTGTCTGTTAGTCTGTTGGTCTGTTAGTCTGTTAGTCTGTTAGTCTGTTAGTCTGTTAGTCTGTTAGTCTGTTAGTCTGTTTGTTTGTTCGTCTGTTTGTTTGTCTGTTAGTCTGTTAGTCATATAGATTTCTGGTTATTTATGAAACAAGGTATTTGCTATTATACTTAAAATAGAGACAATCATGCAGCCAGCAATGAAATGAGTAATGATCTTTTAAATTATTTTAACTTTGCTACCACTATTCTCTGATGATATAACAATTTATAATTGTTAGATACAAATTTGTTTTTAATGGCAAATATATTTTCATCTAAGTTCATTATTTTCTCATTAATTAATCAGCAAAATGTGGATTAATTATTATGGTTTTAGCAAACAAATATCTAAATGAAAATGTTTTCTCCTTTAGATGAGATAATTAATGAATTTTATTGCAACTGACAAAGTTTAGTAAAACTCTCTATAGATAGACAAAAGGTTATAAAATGTGAAAATTTTCAAGATAAAAGACAAATTGCATTGAGTTTTGGGATTTGCTAATTTCTAAAAATATATATTGTATTACAAAATAAATTTAGATTTGAGAATGACATTAATTACTTTCTTATTGTATTCATGAAAAATTTCGACATCTTAATTTTCCCCTGAAAATTATTTCCCGAGCACCCCTGAGTCGATTAGAGTATTATAAAAATGTCTTTCTCTCGGTTAGTCTGTATACAAGATTTCTCAAAAATTAAATTTTACAGGTCTTGGAGAGGGACGAACCTTGGAGTGGGATCGTCCCTCTATGGAGAGGGAAGTTTTGGTGCAAATCCGTTAACTGGAAGCAACAAAAAGGGCGACTTTTTAAAAATCGCAATTCCGTTTTCCCGATTACTAGGCATTTTCGTTGTCTAGTAAAGGGTCTTTCAACAAGGACATAACAATTTTGTATTTAAATAAAACACAGAATAATTGACATATCGGGCTGAAATTTGTTCCAGGTGTAGTGGACCTTTAATCCTATTAGAATTTCTCGGCTTCTGCAAAAACAAAAATAATACAACAAAATTATATTATTCTTGCGGATGTTTTCGCATCCAAAATTTCCCCCCAACAGGTCGGGCATGTCTGCCCTGAAAACCTATCAGGAGCCTGTTTCTGGTATGGAAAGGTGGCTCACCGTCATTAGAGCCTGCTTTGCCAGCTTCATCGCAGGCTTACAGGATTTTGGTGGAGTAAAACTCGATTTGAGTATTTATACTCCGATGCCACAAACCTTGTGCGAATTATAAGGTTTAAGGCAACATAGCTCCATCATGCCAGAGCGAATAAACTATTTAGTGTTTAACCATTGAACCATTTCTGATTCATGGTTTATACTCGACCTTTTAGCATTGAATCCTATTGGAATTTCTCGGGGAAATTTGGATGTGAAAACATCCGCAAAAATAATATAATTTTGAGGTTTTTGCAGACCTTATAAGCCGAGAAATTCTAATAGGATTCAATGCTAAAAGGTCGAGTATAAACCATGAATCAGAAATGGTTCAATGGTTAAACACTAAAAATGTTACTTTTAAGTATGAAATTCGATGTCGTTCATATGGCCACCGCGAGCACGTTTGCTGATTGATTCTTTGGAGCCAATTTTCCACCACTTTTCCACACATATCGGCCGGAACCTTGGCAATTTCGCGTTCGATATTGTTCCTGATCTTCTCTAACGTTGTTGGCTTGTTGGCATAAACCAACGACTTAACATAACCCCATAAAAAGAAATCCAACGGCGTTAAATCGCATGAGCGAGGTGGCCATTCGACCGGACCATTTCTCGAGATTACAAGATTGCGACCACCGACTCAGAATTTCGGTAGTAAGTTTTAAAACGTTGTTCGTTCATGAACTTAACCATGATAAAAATGTAAACCTTGACTGACATAAAAAAAGTTTTAGGGTGCGTTTTTATTAAAATACAAAATTGTTATGTCCTTGTGGAAAGACCCTTTATATGACCATAGTTGGAGACAATAAAATTTTCTACATTTTTGTCTTTCGTTAGAACTGCGAATCTCAAGCCGTTATAAATCAGTTTTAGCGATTATATCAAAAACTAATGGTTTCCGGTGGTTCCATGTATGAGATGAATCGAAGAAAATAGCATTCCCCATAATTTGGCCCTTTAGCGTTACCTTTTACCGTTATTGAGATATTATCTTTTACATGTAAAAAAAATGATTTTTACGAATTGCTTGCAAACTAACGATTTTTCGAAAAACAATTTAAGGAAGAATTAAACATAATAAAATTCTATACATTTTTGTTGTGATTACGATAGCAAAAGTTTCGAATTATCGATATATACTTTCAATTCCTTTGAAGTTTCCTTTCTTATTCTACGAATGTTGATAACGTTTTTTCGTTATTTATTTATTTTTGCTTTATTTTATTTTTATTATTATTTTTTGTGAAATGTTACACAAAGTATAACCACACAGACCTATCATATACATAAAATATAATTAAAAACATAACAAAAGCTATAATTGCCAATCTGGCAATCATTGGAGACCCGTATGGTGATATTCGTATCAAAATTCGAACAGTTGTACCAAAATTCCACTTTGAAGTCAAACTTTCCAATAAGACTTTTTTAAATTTATTCCAATCGGATTTTGATGTATGGCAGTTTTATGCAGAATCATATCCTAAATCACTTTTGTTTTTGCAATTTTTTGATAAGATGCACCGTTTTTGAGATATTTGCGAAAAACGTTTTCGTTCGTATGGGGGTACCCCCCCTAATGGTCCATTTTTGTCCATGAGCGAACTTAGCCTCGCATTTTACGAAAAACGGACCTGTGCGAAATTTCAAGTCTGTAGCTCAATCCGTGCGCCCGCAATCCGCGCCACAGACAGACAGACGGACGGACGGACGGACAGACGGACGGACATGCTAAATTCAACTTTTTTCATCATTCTAAACACACTGGTGTAATTCATTTTTTTGTGTGATGACGGGATCTTGGCGTTACAAACGGTAAGGCAAAGTTAATATACCCTTTGGTTTCACCATACGGGTATAAATATTAAGGTAGTATTTTTACTTTCTTCTACGGAGTATAATAAAGTATTGTATTCATGAAAAATTTCGACCTCTTAATTTTGCCTAAAAAACATTTCCCGATCACTCCTGAGTCGATTGGAGTCATATTTAAAAAATGTCTTTCTGTCTGTCAGTCTGTCTGTCAGTCTGTCTGTCAGTCTGTCTGTCAGTCTGTCAGTCTGTCTGTCAGTCTGTCTGTCAGTCTGTGTACAAGATTTCTCAAAAACTAATAGAGCTAGCGCCATGAAATTTTATAGGCATGTTGTGTCCTGAAATGGGACGATCCTATCAACTTTTGGTGGAAATCCGGTAACCGGAAGTATCCAAAATGGCGGTTTTTCAAAAATCGCAATTTCGTTTTTCTCGATTTACTCCCAAACTACGCGTTTTTTAGTGGCCTTAAGTATGACAAAACTTGGAGAAAATAAAATTTCCCACACTTTTGTCTTTAACTATAACTCGATATCTCCACCTGTTATCGAGATAAACCGTTATTTCCAATTGCGATTATCTCGAAAACTAACGGGTTTTTGCTGACTGAATGTATGAAGTGAATTAATGAGAATGGCATTCTGCACAATTTTGTCTTTTACCGCTATCCGTTATCTTTTACCGTTATTGAGATATTTTCATTAATATGTAAAAAATCATATTTTTGCGAATAATTTGCAAACTAACGGTTTTTCGACAAATCAGTTAAAAGAATAATTAAAGACGTTAACATTTTCTACATTTTTGCCATTTACCGTAAATTGATATCTTTTACCGTTCTCAAGTTATCTCAAATTTTGTACATTTTTGATATTTTTGAATACACCAAGAATTTATTGGGAGGTCGTCTTAGGTTGACAACGCGACAGGGCTCTAGCGTAAATTGCGCAGGGTCGTAGATTTTGTAGAAGAAAGTTTTGTGTTGACCACAACTGATATTTTATCATATTTTGATTCGAAATTGGACTTTGTTTTGGCCAGATTCACTCTATTTCTGGAAATACGAAAAGAAAATCTTTTAAGAAACTTTTTTGGTAGGTACCGAAAATATTTTCTTGTTGATATCTCCAGAAGTAGAGTGAATTTGGTGAAAGCAAAGTCGGCTCAGAATCAGCGACCGACGTCAAAATAGCCTAAAATTCAATATTTTTGATATTGACTCAAAAAATGTCGTTTTTGTTCGGCATTTTTTTAAATGAACAAAACTTTTGTACGATTTTTTTTCCTTTTAAGTTTTTTGTATTTTTGTTGTTTTTTTAACTTAAGAATCACTATTTTAGTTTTTTTTGAATTTCCTTTTTGTTAAGTTTTATTAATTTTTTTAGAATTTTTTTTTATGGAAACTGAACTGAATTACTTTATAATAAATAAATAATTATTAAAGTGCAATTTTTTTTTAAGTTTTCAGTTAAAATACGCTGCTTGATGCCAGTAAGCTCCTTTGAAAGTTTCAACCCAATCGGATCAGTGGTGCTTGAGTTTTAAGCGAACAGACAGACACGCAGACAGACCGACGCAGACAGACAGACGCAGGCAGACAGAGATACAAGCCTATTATATAATAGATAAATTATGTATAATGTGTTGTTGAAATAACATATAATTTTTTTTTAATATCGATAGGCATAGTTGAACAATATTGAAATATACAAAATATCTATAGAAATTTTCTTAGGTTAGAATCGCTTAGACTAAGCAAAAATGCGCTACCATGTCTTAAGCTATAACTGAATTTTCATCATAAGATTTCGCGACACTAAATTACGCCAAAGAATGTTATGTTTGTAAGAAATAGGACTAAAATAAAATCACAATACATAAAAGTGACCAAAATTACCCGAGATTTACTCTAATCGAACGACCAGCGACAATAAACGCACAAATAAATTGGAAATGAAGAAAATCTAAGGATCGAAATGGATTTTGCTTTCATGAGGTTTGTTATTAGCAATTTTATGTGAATTCAGCGGTCAGTTATGTCGAATATGTTGGGATTTTGCTAAATGACTTTGATTAAATATGGTAATAAATTTTCAAGAGTTAATAATCTCGATATAATTGGAAAATGTTATTAAGCAGTCGCAAGAACTTTGAATATGTAGAATATTAAATTTATCATATGTAGAAATAATTTAAGTGAAAGCGCGTCGAGTATTTGTTGAGATTTATGTAAAATCTTGGATAGATCGACCATTTTAAATAACAAACGGGTAAACAGTGTTATATTAGAAAGAGAAGAGAACAAAATTTTTCCATTAAATTTGGAGCAGAGTATAAAATAAATATCGAATTTATAAGGGAAGAGTGGTCGGTGATAGCGTGTCTGAAAATGTCGTGACCTTTTTTAAGCCATTATTTTAGGTGACTAATGGTGGATTCCACGAATACACTAAAGCGAGTAAGTGTCCTAATTTCAGTCAAAAAGAGCCAGCTAATTCGATTTGGTGGTTGCTAAAGGTTTCCTTAAATTTGCTTTTAACATTTAAAGACCCTGTTGAACTAGGACCTTGAAAATCGAGTTATGCGGTTGCTCTGGAAGTTAAGATTTTGTGACACTTTTCTACGTCTACTTCTTTATTAATTATACCCGTATGGTGAAACCAAAGGGTATATTAACTTCGCCTTACCGTTTGTAACGCTAAGATCCCGTCATCGCACACAAAAATGAATTACACTAGTGTGTTTAGAATGATAAAAAAAATTAAATTTTCCATGTCGGTCCGTCTATCTGTCTGTCTGTCCGTCCGTCTGTCTGTCTGTCTGTCTGTCTGCCTGTCTGTGGTGCGGATTGCAGGCGTACGGATTGAGCTAGAGACTTGAAATTTTGCGTGGATTCGTTTTTCGCAAAATGCGAGGCTAAGTTCGTTAAGGGGCAAAAATGGACCATTAGGGGGGGGGGGGGGGGGGGGGGTACAAAAGTTGTTTAGGACATGATTCTACATTAAAGTTCCATACGTCAAAATCCAATTGGAACTAGTTTTAAAAAAATCTTATTAGAAAGTTTGACTTCAAGTGGAATTTTGATACAACTGTTTGCCGTTCACTTAAATCACCATACGGGTTTTCAATAATTGCCAGATTGGCAATTATAGCTTTTGTTATGTTTGAAACATAAAAATATAGCTAAATTTACCTAGTGATGAGATGATACGTTTCTTAGATAAATAAATTTGATAATGATAAAAAGTTGGGTATGATATTGAGATTCGCTATGCCAGAGTTTCCCTCTAGTTGGGAAACTCTGGCATAGCGAATCTCAATATCATACCTAACCATTGGCAGATTCCAGGTGGTACCCAAAATCTGAAAAACAAAATGGTGGCAACAGAATTGTGAAAGAGTTGCGAGGTGTTATAGACAAAAAAAAATCTTGAACTTCTATTAATAAATTAAAAGCTACCCGTAAGTAATTTTTGAAAATATTTTGGTATTTTGTTTGGTCAAAAAATCAAAAAAACTTTATATTCTGCATATAGTTATAAGTATTAGGAAAACCGAGCTATGCTCAGCGAGCTCAAAATCCTACTTTTGGTGTTTTTAGGGGAAAAACTAAATTCACATTATCTTTACAGAGCTTTTCCAAAGTTTTTAAATTCCCGACCTAGAAAGCTAGAACTAAAACTAACGCGCGATAACAAAATTTCATAGAAATCGGTTGAGTGGTTATTGAGTAATCGCTGTCACCGATTTTTGAAACCTTTTGAGACCCCAGGTGAGGGTTATCGAGGAGAGGGAAAAGTCAGGTTTGTAGTGGAAAAATCGAAAGCCCTTAGCCCCTTTAGTAATATTGTAAAGTTTCATTAACTCTCATACTGTCCTTAAGAAAAATAACGTATGATGTCTTCGTGGGTCAAGAATGACCCATTATGACCCATTTATGACCCATCAAGACTACAGTGCTCTTCAATGGATTAAAATATGAACAAATAGATTATTGTTTTCGGTATTCAAAAGAAATCTGAAATTAGGACACTTACTCCATTTAGTGTACAGACCCTACACCATACAAACATTGTTCATGTAGTTGAGAAGATACTTTTAATTAATATCGAATTTGGGTCAGAAATGACCCGAGGACAGTATGAGGGTTAAGATCGGACTACCCAATTCATTGATACCAGGCGAGGGGTATCGAAGGGGAATTTTCTAGATCGATTTCTTGTCCCCGACAATCCTTAACCCCCAAGTTTCGTGAAAATCGTTAGGCGGGTTTTCGAGATCGTTTGTGCATACAGACAGACATTCCTCGTATTATATTATTAGATAATACCTCATTTTACAAATAAATTTGTCCTTCGATTATTATTCGCTGCTATACTGAACCCTTAAGTGACATTTATATCGGGTTTTACGAAATTTTTAGCGACTGCCAACTTGATTTTGTGGCCCTTAAAATTTTTGTGAAACCCGCAGTTAACATTTTTCGGGAACAACATATGTGTTTAACACGTTGGCTTCCGTGTAACTTACCGGTGGTGTGCATGTTTCTTTGTAAAATAATGCCGAGTGTACTCAGTGCTGCGGCCAGATAATTATTTTTTTATCTAGATAAGATAAAAATAAATGGTCGTAATTTTTGTCTAGATTAAATAATAGACAATGAAAATTTGAAAGACAATAGATAAGATAAGATAAAAAGCCAAATTATCTAGATAATTTTTAAATAAATATTTATTTTAATGTTGCACAAAACTCAAAATTACATACTAAAAAATTCCACAAAATTATTTGTTTTTCTTTTTTTTTTGATTTCCAATTTAAAATGCAGTTTCAATAGCCCGTTTTACACTTGGCAACGGTTGCTGGCAAAAAAATTTGTTTATCTGCAAGAGAAGCGAGGGAAGGAGTGACACTTGCTTCACTTCTCTTGCCCATAAACACAAACTGTTGCCAAGTGTAAAACGGTTCTTAAAAAAAGTTCTTAGGTTTTCATAAGTATGCAGAAAACAATTTCGTTTCAGCATTTTTTCAGATTTAATTTTTTAATTTTCGTTGATAATGAATACTTCTAGATAAATAGGATTTTCCTTTATCTAGATAAGATAAGGATAACATTTTTTTTATCTAGATGATTATCTATATAAATTGTATCTAAATAACTGCAACACTGAGTGTACTACCGGTGGGGAACATGCATGCTTGATTTAATTTTATTTTTATATAGTGATAGCCAAAGTAGGAGCCAAATTATGTTTTTTTTACTATTAGCGCCTTTTATTTGAGGTTTTTATATTATAAACCCCCTATTCCGAAAAAATCCTCAAAAACATATGCCAATGACAGATTCACAACAAAGCTCCGTTGTTAGACCCCTTTTGTAATTTTTGAGAAAAAAAACTCTCAGGAAACTCGTTTTTTCCATTTATTTACAATAGTGCGGTTTTTATGGGATACATAAATATTTTCTGAATCATATGACAAATAATTTATCAGAATTTCAATGATGTTTTTTGTCCGGTAATGACAATCATGTTTAATATTGTTAAAACATCAAAACCAATATCCCTGTGTTATCAAAAAAACAACAACATTGTCATCAATGCGTAAAGAGGATTTCGTTACATTTCATAAAAAAAACCGTAATATTATTAAATGGAATAATCTACATATATATGTATGTAAATTTGATTCATTGTTGCCATCACAAATGGCGAAAAAATTAAAATTTCATAATTGAATTGCTCGGATGCCTTTCGGATTAGTTGTGCTGTGAAATTTATATACCTATATGTCGGGCATTTCTACATAATATAAGTGTCCTGGGGTGATATTAATTCCACTACACACATGCCACCACAATTTGCCGCCAGGAGTTAATTTAATTAGTTGCTTCGATGAAATTATGTGCGGATGGAGCATAATCATCGATGGATCAATGGTTTTCAGCCAAATAACATCAAGCATATTATATGCTCAGCATAATATAAAATATACACATATTTCTAGATTTGGTGTAATATAAAATCAGCAATAACTAATTAATGGTTGATCTAGTCAAATGGTGTTTCGTTGCGAGCACATACACTGAAAAAAAGGAATGTTCGCCGCAAACGAGATTTGACGCAAACAATATGCATGTTTATTACAAACAATACAAAAATGTTTATAGTAACCAATAATAATGGTTATCTGCAACACTTGAAAATATACACAATTGAAAATATTCTCAACATATTCAATATTAAAACACTTTCCTTATTTACACTAGCACATTATTTAAAAATCCAGATTTACACTATTTTTCACCAAAACTAAACATTCAGACACTAATAACATTTTTTCACTAATTTTTTTTACAGTTCAACAAAATTGCAATTTTTTGTTTAATTTATAAACAAGAATTATTTGCAACAAAGGAAAATTATTCGGGGCCAACACTTATTGTTTATTACTAACAATTTCAATAATCATAGTTCACCACAAATATTTTTGTGTTTTTCACAAACTACTTAAATTTAAAGTTTTTTTGTTAAACAATATAAATATTTCTAAGAAAAAATATAGTGTTTCTGATAAATATTTTAAATTTTATAAATGGCTTCATCTAAAGTGTTTGTCACAAACGACAAAAAGTGTTTAAGACAAACACCGAATTTTTTAATCTGAACAACAATTGTTTTTTTGAAGTATTAAACGTTTGGAATAAACATTATTAAACAATAATTGTTGTCAACGAACATGTCCTGTTTGCTATAAAAAATTATTATTTTACAGAAATATATAATTATTACTGCAAACACTGAATTGATGTTCGCAAACACTTTCCAAACATTCCTTTTTTTCAGTGTACGAGTAGTAAGTATCCTCTATTCAAAATTGATTGAATCCATTAACGTTATTTGTTTTTGGTCCGGTGTTGATCCATTTGTTAAATATATTAGAGGACACTTTCATATTGGAATTTCAAAATCGGAACATATGACATTGAATTTTCTTTGTCTTATGGACTGAGACTATCCTATGTCATTCCATGATTTAGGACTTTTTACTTTATATGCTGTTTTTGTGGGTTTCCTTTGCCTCTCCGTGTTTCTTTGGAAAATCAAACAGACACGAAGAGTCAAAAAAATATCTCTACGTTAAGGAGGGACTAAACATTTTTTTGGTGAATGATAGTAGACCATAATATAACACTTTGGTATTGTCCTTCACTTAAATCCTTGTGTTTTGCTCCTGCATCCGGTTTATCATAGGCATTTCAGTAATTTTTTATATCTTTTTTGTTAGATAAGCTGAAGTAGACATTCATATATTTACTAGCATCCGTATGATAGTAAAGGTCTGGTGATTTTTTATTGTTTCGAGCGTAAAAGGCGACTATTTATTGGATGAGTTTTACCACCTGCGCAAATGTTTATCCCATACTTAATCATGATTCTCAACTTTTACTGAAAAAGACCCCTAAAAGATATATTATCGTAGTCATGACATGTGATTTTCATAGCTGAAGGATCAAATGTTAAAGTTTTGGGTAAAGTTTGTGTAGAAAGCGGTTGATATTATAGCAAAAAGGTCAAAATGATAGACACTTTGGTTTTTAATGCCTAGAATAAATAATAATGGATGACAAATAAAAGCTTACTGTAGTTAATTTTATGGATAAGAAATAAAAATTGATGATGGAGGTATAAAAATTTTCATTTTTGTTTGACAGACTTTTCCAAGCAAAAAAAAAAATTTCTAATTATTATATTACGTTTTAGAAACATTATGGCATACGCCTGCACTGAACGAAATTTTGTTCGTTAAAATTAAGAACGGCCGGCGTTCATAGAAGTGAATTCATAGTATTTATGAATAATATCATTAATACTATGAAAGATTTCCTAAACTAATTTGATCGTCTATAGGCGTGTTTAGAGAGGTGTCAAAGCCCAATTGAGACTAACGATTGCGGTTACGATTGAAGCTTCTCGACCAATGAGATCAAAACTTTCAACGATAGGGACATGAAAGCTTTGATCTCATTGGTCAAGGAAGCTCTATCGTAATCGCAATCGTTAGTCTGAATCGGGCTTAAGTTGGCATTTTTTTTGGCATGTAGCACCGGTAAAAATGCATTCTACTTCAGAAATACCTGTCAGCTTAGAAGCGGTATTTCGGCACTGCTCTCTTGGCGTTGACATAATTGCAAAATTAACTTGTTTTCAAGTAAAATTTTTACTTTAACGTTATCTTTTGTGCCTATAGATTTTATTTCTGCCTTTTCTAAACCTTTGCGCCTTTTTTTATGCTATAGATTGCAAAAATTGTACATAAATTGAGATTAGTAGAAAGATAAATAAAAGAGCTTTATTGAAAAGAAAATATTTAGAATGAAAACAATGTAAATCTATACAAATAACGACCGTTTTGTAGTTCAGGGACCATTCCATTTCAGTCACGCCTGTCCCTGGAAAAACTCCTAAATCCCGTCTCCCTCATCAACAAAACCTTAACCCAACATATTTAAATTTGCTCCAATATCAACTGAATTATAAAATACTTCAACATTTAGATCTAATGTTACCGCCAGCGACACCTAACTTCTACTAGTTGTACCCGCAAAAGAACTTCAGCTCCTTGCTCATAGGCGGCTACCGATCTACGAAAGAAATGTTGACGTGTAAAAACGAAGTCTTTTAGTAATTCAAAAATAAGGAAAAAATATCTTATGTGGTAGACAATTATTTAAATACATTTATTTAAAAAAATGTGTGTAATTTGAACTAGTATTATCTAAATTCACCACTAGAAGTATTTGTTATTAAATTATGAATGTTTCAATAAATTAAATTAACAAAACGAATGTTTATTAAAAAAATGTAAACAAAAGCTAGTAAATAAGAATTTTAATCGTTGAATAGTTTGATTATTTTTATTTTTGCTAGTCAAATTTTATATTAAGTTTGTACTTACAGTCTGGAAGCTTATTTGTGTTATTTATGTTTATGTTTGCATGGCTGTTTGATGACTAGGAGACGGTGTGTGCCTTCCCCGTGATCCCCCTGCCATCCACGTGAGCACTGTCGTGAATTTCCTTTTTGGCACCACCTTGGAAAACCGCCTTAACGAATTTTTGGTAGAAATGCAGCGCGAAAAGGCGGATTTCCCTACTTATAGAAGATATCTAGCGCGAGATGATATTGAAACGACCCGCGTGGTGACAGGCTTGAGAAATTTCCGCCACGCAAGGTGAAAATCTATTTCTTTTTAATTTTTTTGATTAACCCACTATTTAGTCAAAATTATATCGGCCGAATACCGTTTTTAGCCTCATTTTGTAACTTGAGGACTCTTGAAAAAGAAAACCACGCTAGCACATGACACTAACCCCTAATTTATTCACTAGGAGTTAAGCTGAGTTAGTGAGTTAAGGGAGTTAGCTAACCTTATTTTCCATGTTAAAGGAGAGTTAAGGGAGTTAAGGCGATTTAACTCCTAGTGAATAAATTGGCCGTAAGATTGGATTAAAGTAGGTTAGATTTTATGTACCTGATATTTTAGATCCTTAAAAATTTTCACCCTTATTCATTTAGCTAAAACTTTAAAAGAACTTAAAATATTTCGCTAAATTCATTTTTTTTAAAATCTTTTTACCATGTGCATTATTTCTTGATTTCTGTAACAGGACTGAAAGAAAAATGTTTTCTTAAGACTGTATTTGGATCTATTGTAATGCCTAGATTTTCGTTTTACTGCAATTGGCTTCCCAATTTTCCAATTCAAGTTTTCGTGTCCTATCTGATCGTTTTGATATTAAATTTGACCATTTTAAATTTGACTTATTTGAGACACAAACCTTGAATTTAAGCTTTTGGCTCGCTAACCTTACCCATAAACTTCAGAGACCCTCAAACTTTTCTAAACTATAGAATATTTAATTTTGAAATTTCAAATAATATTTCATGAAAATAATCTAAATCTTTAATAAAATGTTTAATAAGAAAATGAATATGTACCGTGGCTACTTTAAAAAAAAATTTTTTTTTTTTGCAAAATATTAAAGGGGAGAAGTAGGTACTTTTTCAAAACAACACAAATACTTCCATCGAACATTTTCAATCGTTTGGGGTTTTTGGTTTAAAATATCATAGAAATTCAATTATTTCGTTGCATATCATATTATTATTGTCATTTATAGCTTCAATTACTGTTCAACATTGTGAAATTAGATGAAACATGAAAGAGAAATTAAATAGTACGTCATGTTTTTCAGAGAGAAAACAAAATTATACTTAAAGGGCCCATAGACGGCCAACTTTGTTGCCAACCTGGTCGCCAACCTGGTTGGTAGTTTTCACCACAGACGAGACGGAATGTTGGCAACCAAGTTGTCAACATCATTTTTAACAAAATCCCGTCGACTTTAGGTGATTTCTCTAAGATTTTTTATTGTTTATTGGTATGGTTTTTCATCGTTTTTTATTGTTTATTTTTTTATTTTTTTATTGTTTTTAAGTCGTACGATCAAAACCCAAGTAAAATTAACCAAACTCAACCGAACTTAATCAAATAAACTATTTTTGACACTTCACTGTTCTCATTGCAGTACTCAATGCAACTGAGATTGGCAACCAGGTTGTAAACATTCCTACAGACACCCCAACATGAACGCCAACATGCTAAGTTTTCAAAATTTTTTGATTTTACACCAACCTGGTCGACAACATGAAAAACCAACCGCCAACTTGGCCACAGACGTACAACATCGACTCCAACATTGCATGTTGGCGACCAGGTTGGAAACAAAGTTGCCCGTCTATGGGCCCTTTTAGAAGAACAGAAACAGAAATGTGTCAATGACGACATTGATTTTGTATGAACACTGCTCGTTCATTAATACTATAAATAAATTCTTTAGTTGAACACTTTAATCTTTTTCATAGTATTTATGAATAAATTCATAATTATTGTGCACGGTTTTCGTTCAGTGTGAAAAGGAAAACTTTTTTGTTAATGAATACTCAAGGAGTTTGCTTGTGGCTTTAATGTGATTCATGTCCGTTTTGTCAAAACGATTTTTGAAAATGGTCATTAATCCGATAGTTTGCACTTAAATGGGATGTCGGTTGAATTTTATACTATGTTCACACAGACGCAAAATCACGTAATTTTGCGAAATTTTAGATCTTAAACCAAAGTGTTCACACAGAGGTTGAGATAATTTTGTTTGACATTTCAACTACGTTGGTTCAAAAATGGACCGAGGAAGTTCGTGTAGGATTACTATGAATTTTAGTAATATGATGAATAATACAATTCAAAACATCAATGAAATATGTGCAAACATAATTAGACACTTTAGAAGAAAATGGAATTTATCTGTAATGAAAATAAACAATTATTTTCCATTTCATATTTAACTGCATCATAAACATATCCATTTATTTATTTTTTCAGACCACAGGTTTACTAATATATCCTCTTCGAGTGCGGAACACGGCTTCTTTTTCTTATATTTCCGTTTTTCCAATGCAGCACAAATGTCAAAACTGATGTGCTGAAGAGAGCTGAATAAGTCATGCAGGGTTGTATTCATTGTTTTTGCTTGATTTCGTTCCTAATTTTGTGGAAATTACATACTTTTAGTGATTTTGGAAACCGGCTAATGTACTGGAAATCTCGTGATTTCGAGCGTGATTTCGTTCAAAATTACGAAAATCTTCAAAATTACGTAATTTTGCGTCGGTATGAACATAGTATTAGTGAATAATTAAAACCTTGGAATTTACATCAACACATTTTCCGGGCAATTTCGGAAAATTTGTTAGTTAGTGTCAGTCTGCCAGTCTGTCAGTCTGATATTTTTTAAAACATACCGCTTCACAGTCAGTTTTCCGAAGATATTCAACTATTTTCTGATGAAAGCTTTGATCTTATTGGTTGAGGAAGCTGATTTCCGCATGTCCGTCCGTCTGTCCGTCCATCTGTCCGTCCGTCTGTCCGTCTGTCCGTCTGTCCGTCTGTCCGTCTGTCCGTCTGTCCGTCTGTCCGTCTGTCCGTCTGTCCATCTGTCCGTCCGTCTGTCCGTCTGTCCGTCTGTCCATCCGTCCGTCTATCCGTCCGACTGTGAACATCATAACTTTCGAAAGAATTCAGCTAGAGACTTAAAATTTTGTACAGTTGCATTTCTCGTAAATAGCAAGGCCAAGTTCTTGAACGGACGAAATCGTACTATTCCTTCCCCCCTCCCCCATATAAACTAAACAGTGTTTTGCAATTTTATCGAAAATTGAATCGAAAATTGAATAAATTTGATCGAAAAGACATTGAAAAATGTGTAAAGGTAAAATGTGTTTAGAATAGAATTCAACTTAACTCATCCATACACTAAAATCCAATCGGACCACTGCTTTCCCCCTCTTCCATACAAATGGAATACCTTTTTCCTGTTTTCTCGAAAATTGTGCATCGTATCGAAAAATTTATAAAGATAAAATGTGTTTAGAATTTACATAACTTTTAACATAATCGTTCCATACATCAATATCCAATCAGACTAGACATGGGTAACGCAGCGCTGCGTTGCGCCATTGCGTTGATACAGTATACTGCGCTATGTGCGCTGATACGCGAATAAAAATTTTAGTAGCGCAATAGCGCACATAACGCAAACGAGTCAAACGAAACAACTTGGTTATTGAGCCAACTGTTGGAGAAATTTTTACATATGTATTCAATACGATAGAGGGGAAATATCGCCTTGTCTTGCTTTCTCGCACATTGACTTATAGACAAGCCCAACAATACAATTTCTTGTTATGTACATATTCTCTTTTCATGAGTCTTGTTAGCGCAGTAACTCAACTCAGCACCGTATCTCATGTCTATTGTAAATACATATGATACACTGCGCAGTGTTGAGTTATTTTGTTTGTTCCTCCTCTTGATCGAAAAATTGACTGTTTCACACAACGAATTGACAGCGCGGCAAAAAAGCGCAGCCATAATGACGATGGTTCCAACCGATGCGCCATATGGCGCAATTGCGTTAACGCACTGCGCTGATACAGTGTACTGCGCTGGCGCTACTGTATCAGCGCTCGAAATTTTACTGCGTTACCCATGACTAAATCAGACCATTCCTTTCCCCCTCTCCTATACAAATGGATTTTTTTTTCAAATAAAAATTTTGTCTGTTTGTATATAGAGCATCATATAGAGGCCCCTGACAATTGTAGCTTTTTTTATGTTTTTAGTTTGTAATCAGTTTAGCTTAAACAAAAACTTCGTAAGATTATAGGAAAATACTTATTTGAAATTTTATTAATTAAAGTATAATTCGATCGGAAATAATTTAATCCATCCATATCACAGCAAAATAGCCTAATAAACACGAAATCTCAATAATTTGCTATCAAAGTTTGATCCCCATCCGTTATTTAGCTAATAAAAATCTATTGAATAGATTTTGTTTGTATGCTGATAGTCAACCAAAATCATAGTATAGTTAGTTACCTACGTATATTCGACCTCTTTAATCCCTTATGCAGATAATATACATACGAATACGAATATATATGTACTTTGTACGTCCGCTCATTGAGGCCAGGAATTTAGTCTCAAATCCCAAATAATGTTATTCCCAATTGATTAACTCTAAATGAGACAATTCCCGATAAATCCTCAGCCTTTATTATAGCAGTCATGGCCATGTGGACATTCCAAAAATTGTTTTTTTGCCTTCCCTTCGTTTCACCCCCAATCCATGTTAATATCGGTGATTGGAGAAAGGTCAAAATATTTCCCATCATTGCGAAAGCAAACAAATTTTTATTTCGGCCAAGGGAAAATCATCCCCAACTTCAGGGAGTCATAGAAATCTTATAACGAACAATTTATGGTTATTGATAGGAATTTCCTTGTATGTGAGTTTTTCTATTGGTTTTAGGGTTTAACCTTGTTTAGAATCGTATTAAGAAATTTCCCATGTCCTGTTTTGTTGCAATTTTATAGATATTTACGGGCGGGTATGCTCTATAAGTATGACCCAATGTCGTAGCCAATTAGTTTGAGATTTTTTTTTATATTCACATGTATGAATTAGTAATACAATGCCATCTAGCTTTCCCCAACACAATGGTTACGAATTTAGCGAATAAATATATAAATTGTACTCACGCATATACAGAAATATATATTGGAAAACTGGGTCGCGTTTCAATTTTCCCTTTGAATTAATATTTCTGATTGATTTTCAATCCGATATTCCTAGAAATACGCCACATTCAAGCGCTCTAGAAACAAAGTCAGAATATCAAATCGATTCGAGATGAGTTTGTAATTTGCAGTATTCAAGAGTAGATACAACAATTGAACGCTTTAGATCAATCAGACAATATAGATTTGATACAAATCCAGATCCATTCTATATTTTATGTGTAAAATTATACAGGAAGCTTTCGATTTGAATATAACTTGCGAACATTCACGAATTACAATAGTCGAACAATAGAATCCATTCAGTGATTTCCTATTGCTGAATCTGGACATCATTAATTTTAAGGAAGAGAGAAACCAGACCATAGCCTCTGGAAAATCGTGATCAATTAATTCTGCTTATCATTTATATAATTGCTAGTTTCAAGGATTCCATCCAATCATTATTTTTTTATATGGTTGCGGATTAGGAAAATCTGATGATTTAGATTCCAACACAACGATGAACTAAAAATAGTGTTTCTTTATGGATTAGCTGAGTTAAAACTCGATGAAAAAACGGCCCTTGATGTAACTGAGATAACCAAAATCCATTTAATGCAGCGAAATAAAATAAGAAAAGCTACAATAGTTAGGGCCAAGCGTCAAATACTCTACATGAGGACAGTTAAGACTTAAAAAAAATCCATTTGTATGGGAGAAGGGGAAAGGAGTGGTCCGATTGGATTTTGATGTATGGATAAGTTATGCAATGGATCAATTGGTTTTGTATGTGGGGTTGAGTTATGTAAAATCGTATCTTAACCCTTTCAGACCCACTGTATACGATTGTGTTAGGTGACGTAATACGTTTATATTTCGGGTCAGACTCAAAATTTCGCTAAAAATCCCAAAAGCAGTGATCGTGTTACCTCTTGTCGAGAGTTCTATCCCTTTCAGACCCAACAATTTTTTTTTAATTTTTTTTTGTTATTCTGGTATTGAAATATAATAGTATAGCAATTTTTGTAGCAATCGGAAGAAAAAAAATTTTGGGTCTGAAAGGGTTAAACAAATTTTACCTGTGGGAGAGAATAGGGAAACTTGATCCCCTTTTTTTTCTTTTGGCTATAACTTTTATTGTTTTACTTTAAAGTTATATATTTCGCAGAAAAAAGATGAAAATACAGGCGACCCCCATATATCGGCATACGCATTACGCATACTTTAATAACACCGTTACGAATTTGAGAATTTTTTGTATGACGCGGCTTTAGATAACGCGGCTTTAGATAACGCGGCTTTAGATAACGCAGCTTAAGATAACCCAGAATATTCATTTTTCAATTAAGAGCTTAAGACATTATTTGTGTTAGTTTTGTCGTAAAAAGAATCTATATACGAAATATACAGTCGAACCTCGATAAGTCGAATCTGATAGCGAGAGCTTGAAAATTCGACCTATCAAATATTTCGAGATATCCATGTTCGTAGAGTAGGAACGGAAACTTCAAGGGAATTAAAAGTATATATCGGTAATTGGAAAGTTTTACTAATCTATATCATCTAAATCTAAATTGATAAATTCCTTTCATATCAAATTCCTTTTTAACACAAAACTGTCGTGTTAAGTTCGAAATCAACAAAATTGCTCTTCATTTCTCGAGGAATTTTGTCTTATAGATAAGATTTCTCATATGGACAAAACTTTTTCTCATATGAAAAAAACTTTCGTTAAATTTGGACTAAAGAAGCAAAACATTTAAGAAATTTTGGGGGGTGGGCAAGTCTCCAAAGGGATCAAGTCTCCCTATTCTCCCCTACAGAACGACTCATCGTTTTTGAGAAAATTTCAAAAACACTATTTCGTTTATATGCGGGAGGAGGGAAGGAATGGTCCGATTTTCCCTTTCAAGAACTTAGCCAGGCGAATATAAAAAATTTCAAGTTTACAAAATTTCAAGTTTACAAAATTTCAAGTTTACAAAATTTCAAGTTACGAAAAACGCGAAGAAATCCGAAAAAATTTCAAGTTTTTCGGATTTCTTTAAAATATTTTCAATAAAAATATTCTAAATTGCAAATTAAATAGAAGTTCTTTGTTTAAATATGTGAAAATCAATTAAATCGGTTATTTGATGGTCATCTTTAAATTTTTGGCTAGCATACTAATTTCGACCATTTTTCATCAGAATAACGTATGGACCAGTGGCCAAATAAAATATAAGCGCTATAAAAATATAAAAAATATAAACGCGCAAATAAAAATACAGCCAACGAATCCCGGTCACGTTTTGATAATTTTTTTTTCCATTTTTGATATTTTTATGTTTTATGTATTCGAAATATGGAAAGTAATGAATAAATATGAGCGTTTGGTGCAAATTGCATTCTTAAATTCAGTAAAAATAGTGAATTCAAAGTGTTTTAATAAATTGCTTTGAATATGCTTTGGCCAAATTACTTTGCAAAGTACTTTCAAAAAAGTACTTTAAGCGTGAGACATTAGTATTGACAAATAAAACAGAACTTTGAAAAACTACCAGGAATGCACTTTTAAACAACTTTTTTTCCTACAGGAAAGTTACGGTATTAACTCCAAGTAGAGCAGTCTAATAGGCTGATTACAACAGCTTTTTCTTCAGATTAGAAAATTCTGTAAACAATTTTTCAATTTATTAAGGGGGTAGCCCGAAAAAAAAAATATTTTTTTTTCTCTTTTCTTATTATATGTTACACTCATTTCCCCACAGAACGACAAAAACCGCAGATCTCTATTACAACTAGAAGTGCTTCTAATATTCATTAAAAGTGGACAAGGTCGGGTGGCCGCCTGAACTCGTCGCGATTCATGACAATCTTGTTGGGTCCATCGCGCTCTCTCTCGATGTAGATCCATCGCGCTGTCTCGATGTAGACTGACCGAAAGTTAGTTACCAACTGATGGGAATGAATGTGTGTGGGGACTTCACGATACAATCTTTTTCGTATTGTCTTTCCGTGAGGATTAATGAGTCATAAGATGGTCGTGAATCGTGTCTAGTGTGTGGCCCGCTTTAGAGACCGACCACTCGGTGACCAGATCCACCTACAGTAGTTACCCGTACCCTTCCTGTTCTCATCTCCCAATCACCATACATTACTTTCCAATTTATAAAACTTAAATTTTTTTTATAAAACTATTTACAAAACTAATGTGAAGAAATCCTTTTAAAAAATAACTTTTTTGCGTCCCCTGAAAAGTTACATTTTTCACAATTTATTCTAAAAACACAAGACATACTGTCACAATTTTTTTTTATTTGAAGATGGCAACACTGGCTAACAAGTGGAAATGTCGAAATTCCCGCCAGTTTTTGAAATGTTGACCATCAAGTATTATCACCAAAAATAACAAAAAAGTTTCACATGGACTGTAGAAAACAGTTTTCATCAGAATAAAAAAACAAACAGCTAAAAATATGTAATTTGGCAAAAAAAAGGTGTGCAACATTTGATTAAGTGGTTTCTGAGAAAGCGGGTCATTTGTCTCCCATAAGACACCATGTTAAATAACCTTAAAACAACTACGACTTTCCAAATTTATTTGAATCGGTTTTTTTAAAATTTTTTTAGAAGACCATAAAATGTTTTATCAATATGTGAATTGAAAATTCAAGTTAAAATGAATGTCGCACATAAATGCGAGACGTATATCAGACCAAACTGGTGCTTCAGACGAAATTAGTTCGAACATAGCCGCGGTCATTGTCCAATTCCTAGATTATAAGCTCCAATTTAGTGATTTCACCGATTTGGTACTTCGGCGGAATAAACGCGATCAATTTGGGTCAGCTGGCACCAGCATTGCCACATAGAACAACGCCAAAATCGACTTATCTATTGTTAGTTAACCCTTTCATGCATACATTTTTCTATGAAATTAATTTTCACGGTTTTTGGTATCCGAGGGTTTTTGGGGTCGCTGATTACGAATCTGAAGTCAAAACTTCAAAATTCAAAATGGCGGATCCAATATGGCGGTCAAGAAAGATAAAATTCATTAGATTACGCTGAAAACTAGTACGTAATTTTATCTTTTTTGACCGCCATATTGGATCCGCCATTTTGAATTTTGAAGTTTTGACTTCAGATTCGTAATTAACGACCCCAAAAACCTTTATAAAGCTGATTACCGATTTTTTAACTGTAATAGATTTGCCACAGTTACATTTAATCTGCAAAATAGCTACTTTTTTGCTCTTTATTTATTTATAAAATGCAGTAATTATAAAATCAAAGTGCATATCACTTTTTTTTCATAACAATTGATGTCCTAGGATACTTACGAAATAAATTTAGTCAATATAAGTGCATGAAATATATTTTATAATATTAAAAAACTGAATTAGAAAAGGTGTTGTTGTACAACAACACTATGCAACAAAGCGTTAATTAAGTTTTTGTGGAAAATTAGTCATATCACATTCCACATCTTAAGCATAGAATAAAATTTAACTGTTAGTTAATTAAAAATTCGTCAAAGTTCGATAATACCAGCACCAAGGGAACAAAATCTATAGGATATTTAAAAAAACTCGTAGTTTTATCCCGATTTTTCTAAGAAATACGGGGCGGCCAGAAATAATTACGGCAAAAAAACTCGCTGTCTAACAACACGTGAGAATTTTTTTAAATAAACATTTCGCACATAAAAATTCAATCCACTTAGGCTTCGAAAGTGGAAAATCAAGCACTTGCCATTCGGTTTATGTTCCTGTAACATTCATTGAACAGGTTAACCGTGGTCTAGCCGTAAACACAGCATGTTTCCCATTCGTTTACATCGTTCTATGGCTGTGTAAATACATAATGTAGTTTTGTTTCTGTATCTTGTATCTATCAATATTGGGCATCGATATATTTAAGCTACCTATCGAATGGAGAACTCTAGAGATTTAGGGAATTCGATGTGGAGTTTGTTATTCACTTGAAAATTTATTGCATCCATAATAGAGAAGGCGAATACAGGAAGGAAACTAATGCTGGAAATTGCTTAAAGTAACAAAACATATTGAATAGTTGTTCCACTCAACGAATGGTTCGGTGCCTATTGGAGAATGGCGTTACAACATCCTTCTTTAGTGTTACATGTTACAATTTTTTACTATTTTCCCCAATTCAACCATATTAAATTCAACATATTGGGCCTTAGCCACAGTGGTAAATTTATGGTAAGTAATCTTGTTCTCGATCTATATGCGGATAGAGACGAGTGCAATTTTTTCCGGATGAGTCAATCTATATGGGCTTTCATTCGCTTCGGATGAGATCTTTTCCAGAGCCTGGTGTTCCCATATCGAATAGATCGGAAAGTTTTTTTTTTCTATAAATATTCTAAAAACGAATTGGTGGCTTTCTTCCTATTTGGAGAAAAGCGCAATTCCTTCGATGTTAATGTGGAGAAGAAAAAAAAGTTGAAATTGTTGCAAGTGATACTTTTGGGTAAAAGAAAATATTAAAATGTACTTGAGCTGGAATATTTTATTTTATTGCATGTAACCTTTACGGAGAATGGTGATTTCTGATCAATAAAAGTAAATTTTAGATTATAATCCGAATTTACGATTGAGTTTATCGTTTGTACAAAAATCAATTTCAATAATCGTATGGAATTTTAGGTTAATTATTAATTTTCATCGGTCAGTATTTTTGTTTTTAATTTTTTTTCGAAATTCTTGCTATTAACTTCCAATTTTTGTATTAGGTAATGTAAAATGAAAATATGAAAATATTCTATGGGACAATTGTTATGCATTTAAAATTTAAATAAAGATAGTAAGAAATATGAAATTAAATCTTCCAGGGAAATTCCTACATCTTGGCGCACTTTATGCTACTGATAACTTTATCAGATAGCCTCTTCTGTTTTTTCATATGTTTTTCATAATTCATAGTGTTTGAAAGCGTATTCCAGCTTAAGGGCCGTTCACATTTGCGATTTTAGGTGGAATTTCTCTTTCAGAATTCATTAAGTGACAATTATTAGCCGGGGAACAGTGCAGGTGACAAAATTCAAGTATTAAATAAAACATTTGTCAAAATCTTTTTGCAAAAAGGGCTTTCCGCAGTTTTACTCAAATACCAACAAGGAGATTTTACAAATGATTTTTTTTGGCAAAACGGTATTTTGGTATTAATGAATGTAGTTTATGCTGTCAAGATTCTGAATAATTTTACGTACGTGGAATATCTTTTTGATCAAGTTCAAAGCAACTCCAAAAAGTAGCAGTAAATAAGGGTGGCTTGTAGTTCTTTCCAAAGATATGTATTTCTTTAAATCAACCTAGAATTTTTTTTTTCCATCTCGTCTAATTAATCTATATATCGGCGGCTAAAAGTGAAATTGTGCTAAGTCCATTTGGTATAATTTTTCAGAAGAGCAATGAAAACCTTGTTAAATCGTTTTAATTCTCTTTCAATAACACTGAGTTTTCTTTAAATGAGAAAAATTGGGCTCAGTTTTCTTTAAATGAGACTCTGTTTTCTTTAAATGAAAATTAAAATGATTTAACGAGGTTTTTTTATTGCTCTTCTGTCAAATTTGGAATAATGGACTTAGCACAATTTCACTTTTAGCCGACGATATATGAGGCGTTAAAAGCTAGAGTGGACCAAGCCACATAATCGAGATTTTGAAGCTTTTCCACTTTTGTACTATTATTGACTGTAAATTTTTGGAAAAAAAAATTTCTGTGGACTTTATTACTCAATATTGAAATGTTATTTTGTGCATCCAAACATTTTTATCTAAAAACTCACTCGCAATAGTGATTCAAACACAAAAAAACTCACGATTTCGACATGTGGGTTAGTCC
Source organism: Chrysopilus asiliformis (assembly GCA_964034945.1). Lineage (NCBI taxonomy): Eukaryota > Metazoa > Arthropoda > Insecta > Diptera > Rhagionidae > Chrysopilus > Chrysopilus asiliformis. Next base: position 81,580,564 of record OZ035961.1, on the reverse strand, counting down.
ACTCTAGCTTTTAACGCCAAATATAAAAATGGATGTTTGTCTTTTGGTCCGCCTGTCTGTCTGTTTGTGATTACAAAACTCAAAAACTACTGGACCGATTTTTACGCGGTTTTTTGCAAAATGATCTGCGTTGCCAGGAGCAGGTTTTTAGCTATGTTAGATTTTAAAAATTCGAAATGGAAGATCCTGTAAGGAAACGCAATATCCTTTTCCCCATTTTTCCATGGTTGGAATTTCAAAATTCGAAACAAAAGGTCCTGTAACGATAACGCAAATCTCCTTTTTCTCATTTTGTCTCCGAAAAATTGGCTTTAGGGGGTTCTGCGTGTTTTGCGTGTGGTGTTGGAATTTCAAAATTCGAAATTTTTCTCGAAAAAATGGGCATTAAGGGATTTTCGGAGTCGCTCATCGCGAATCCGGTGTTAGATTTTTAAAATTCTAAAGAGAAGGTCCTGTAAGGATAACGTTTTTTCCCAAAAGTTTTTAAGTTATTTGCGTTTTTTTTTACATTCTAAAATTTATACAAAAAACTTTAAGCTGGCAACGAAGGGTCTGCTAGTTTAATATATAATTAATGTATTATATTAAAAGAGGTCTTTCTGACTCGGAGGTTGAAGTGCAACTGACTTCCAATGTTTATTAGATTTATACAATACAATTCTAATTGCTCACAATTCATTTATATAATACACCTCCCCTTTTAAGATTTCATTACTTTAACGTTTATTAGATTTTAATTGTTCATAATTCATTATGTGTATTATACCTCCCCTTTAAGATTTCATTACTTTAACATTTTTCAAACAAAATTCATTTTCAAATTCCTAATTTTTATATTTAATCTCAGTATATAATGCTATTTAGATTATTTATTTATTTATTTATCTAAAATACAAACTAAACTACTAAAAGAAAAAAAAAATAAAAAATCCAGCAGTCGGAAAAATGAACATCTAGGTTTGGCGGTTTCTTAGAAATTTGGAGTTTCTCCGCAACTTTCTCCCGTCTTCTAATTCGATCCAATATGATCGCGGACAATTATGCGCTTCAGCAATGTGTGCCTTTAGCCAACTTTTACGATCCTGTACCCAAATTTTATCGCCTTTCGAAAAATATGGATTTGATCTACAAGATCGATCATAAAATGACTTTTGTTTTTTATTTTTTAATTCAATATTATTCTTAATGTTTGGAATAGCAAGTGGTCTAAACAAATTTGTGCGTGCCGGCATCAACGTTCTAGTTTTTCGACTCATCAAAAGTTCTACAGGAGATGCATCTACTTCCTTCAACGGGGTGTTTCTGTATTCTAAAAGTGCAAGCCACAATTCACCTTTATTATCTTTAGTCTTTTTTATTAAATTTTTCGCAATATCTACAGCCTTTTCAGCAAACCCGTTGGCTTGCGAATAGTAAGGACTTGTGGTAGTTAGTGTTATGTCATTTAACTCACAAAATTTTCGAAAGTCGTATGAATTAAATGGCATATTGTCGGCAACTATTTCGTTGGGTATACCATGAGTAGAAAAAGTTTGTTTTAATACCTCAATAGTTGTTACCGCTGTCTTATTCTTTAATAAACAAATGTCTAGGTATCGTGAATAATAATCTGATATAGCTAAGTAACTTTTATCTTCAAATTGAAATATATCTATACCTAATTTCTCGTATGGACGATTTGGAACAGAATGTGATAACATGGGCTCTCTAATATTTGCACGACGAAACTTCTGACAAGTATTACAACTTATAATCATAGTTTTAATATCTTTATCAATTCCCGGCCAATAGACTAAAGTCCTAGCTCTGGCTTTTGTCTTTTCAAATCCTAGATGAGACTGATGCAATATTTTCAAAATATTCTGCCTTAAATTCTGCGGGACAATAACTCTATCGTTCAAATACACAATATCATCTTCTAAGAACAATTCATTTCTTAACTTGTAATAAAATCGTACATGCTCGCTAACTTTTCCTTTAGAATTGGGCCATCCAATAGTTAACAGTTTTTTTAATTCTTTCAAAGTCGGGTCACAATCTATCTGTTTTTTAAATTCTATTTTCCGAGATTCGCTGATATTTAATGAATGAACTAATTCATTTAATTCTTCAATTTCCCCTGACTTATCATCTGTATTAAAGTAGCGCGATAAAAAATCAGCCACGTACAAATATTTTCCTGGAATATATTTTAAATTCAGTATATATTTATTGAGCCTCAATCTCATTCGTTGAAGTCGAGGTGAGGGAATTGTATTAAGATCTTTTTGCATGATGCTTATCAAGGGCTTATGATCTGTTCTCACTGAAATATTTTTGCCATAAATAAAATAATGAAATTTTTGACATGCGAAAACAATGGCTAGAAATTCCTTTTCAATTTGTGCATATCTAATTTCAGCGTCTGATAAACTTCGCGATGCAAAAGATATTGGTTTCCCTTCCTGCATGATACAACATCCTAGCCCAAACTGTGATGCATCAGTTTCGATTGTGATCTCTTTTTGAGCATCAAACGTTTTAAGCACTGGTGCTTGACAAATCATTTCTTTGATTTGCCTGAAACATTGATCATGGGATTCAATCCAGTTAAAAACAATATTTTGTTTTAATAATTCACGTAAAGGGTGACATAATTGGGAAAGATTCGGAAGGTAATTTCTCAGGTAATTAATCATCCCCAACAATTTTTGAAGATCTTTTTTGTTTTTAGGGGGATCCATTTTTTGAATTGCGAGCACTCGATCTGGATCACATGAGATCCCCTCCTGCGATATAATGTGCCCTAAAAACCTGACACTTTCTACACAATACTGCAATTTGTTTTGATTAAATTTAATATTTAAATTTTTTGCCCTTTTAATAACTTCGTTTAATATTTTATCGTGTTCTTCTAAAGTATTTGCAGCGATGAGAATATCGTCAAAATAGACGATTACACCAGAAATGTTGGCAAAATTCTTTTCATTTGATTTTTGGAATTCCTCTGGGGCACAATTTATGCCAAACGGAAGACGTAAGAATTTGTAGCATCCAAATGGAGTGCTAAAGGAACACAACTTAGTAGATTCGGGACTAAGCTTAACCTGCCAATACCCTTCTTTCAGGTCGAGGACTGTAAAGTACTTTTTCCCATTTAATTTTTCTGCCAATTGTTCAAAAGTTGGAATCGGGTGCTGTCCCCTTTTAATTACTTGATTTAATTCTTTTGGATCAATGCAAAGTCTTAGTTGACCGTTTTTCTTCTCTACAATAACCAAATTTGAGACAAAATCTACTGGTTCATCGAGTTTTTCAATAATTTTTCTTTCCTGCATGCTATCTAATTCTTTCTTTACTCTGTCCATTAGAGACAAAGGTATACGCCTAGCTGGTTTTATAACCCCTTTTGCCCCATCTTGCAATTTAATTTCAAAGTTCTCTACAAAACAGCCTAACCCATTGAACAAAACCTTATTTTTCTCAATAAAAGCATCTTTATTAACATTAGTTACGCTATTAACTCGTTCAATCAGTTTAAAGTCGATGCATCCCGGCAAACCCAGAATTGGCGCGGCATTTGTATCAATCACAATGAATTTTTGTTTAGAGATAAGATTTTTAAAAGCACATGGTAGTATAACCACACCAACCACATCCAAATGATTTCCACCATACGCTTCTATTCTACTTTCACTTTTTTTCATTTGAATATTTCCAAACATATTTAAATATCTTAAAGGCAACACATTTACCTCCGCTCCGGTATCTAATTTAAAATCAACAAGAATATTTTCGACTCTTATGCGTTGAAACCAAGACGTTTTAGTTGTTATTTCTGAAAACTCAGCTGGGTTCTGAGTCCTTATACCATCAATATGAAATTCATTACTTTCATCTCGCTGAACAGTCAATTCACGAATCTTTCTCGAGCTACACGCCACAGCAAAGTGGTTCATTTTTCCGCAACTGTTACATTTTTTTCCATAGGCTGGACATTTACGGTACTCATGTTTTAAAAGGCAAAATCTACAGTTTTTTGTATTATTGTCTGAAAATTTTTTAGAATTATTGTTATCAAATTTACCAAAAGATTTATTTGAATTTTTTGAATTAAAAAAGTTTACAGGTTTCGAATACTTCTGTTGTCTCTCATTTCCAATACATTTGTGTGCGCTGTCTTGCGATGTCACCGCATTTAACTCTTGGCTCGGTCCTGCTGCCTGCATTTCAGTTAATTGCTTCTTTGTAATTTCTGCAGCCCTCGCCATGTCAATTGCCTTCGCCAAATCCAGTTTTTCGGTCTCCAATAACCGCTTCTGTAATTGTTTATCAGCTACTCCCATGACAATTCGGTCTCTAATCATTCGATCCTCATTGTCGAAGCCGCACTTCCTGACCAGCTTTTTAAGGTCCATCAAATAGTTATCAAACGGCTCGCCCGACTGTTGACTCCTGTTGTAAAACACGAACGCCTCGTAGACCTCGTTCTTTTTCGGCTCGCAAAAATCATCAAATGCTTTGATGACTTTTTTGTATACAGCTGCATCCTCAGCCGATAAAGCAAACGAGTTAAACACTTCCACAGCCTCCGGCCCGACCATATTAAGAAGAATTGCAACCTTCACATTATCACTTTTCTTTTCAATTTCTATCGCAGTACCAAATATCTCAAAGTTCTGCTTAAACCGTCGCCAGTTTTCGGCTACATTGCCTTGCAGCTCCAATTTATCGACTTTTCGAATAAAATCCATGTTTTTGTTCACTTCCACTTTAACTGGTATATATTTCGGTGGTCTTCCTCTTTTCTTTTCTGCTTTATATTTTACTATAAACGAATTCTCCTTCGAGCGGCCCATACAACTTGCGCTTAATTTCACTATTACAAAATCGTACTTTCCGGCTGCGCCATGTATTATATTAAAAGAGGTCTTTCTGACTCGGAGGTTGAAGTGCAACTGACTTCCAATGTTTATTAGATTTATACAATACAATTCTAATTGCTCACAATTCATTTATATAATACAATTAAAATTTTAATGCATATAATTTTTCTGAATAAACTGGAATTTCATGAGAGTGCAAAAAAAATTCCAACCAAAATTGCCCGCATTTGATGTGAACACATTCGTATTTTGTCTGAAAACCGCAAAGCCAAAGTTTAAATATGATTGTCAAATTAGTTGTTTAATTAATTTCTACCTAATTTTAAACAACGAACTTCTACTGATTTGCAATTTAAAATATTTTTATTGAAAATATATTCAAGAAATCCGAAACACGAAAAAATATCGGTTGTAATATTTTTCAAATATCTTGGGAACCGTTAAAGATGCGTGAAAACTGTTAAAGGAAAAAATGCATAAAATTTTATTTTTTTTTGAAGTTGATTATATGCTTTTTTTCTCAAAAGCCCATAGTTTCCGAGAAATTTTCAAAAATCTCCTCCTTGCCAGTAAGCCCTTCTTTTGTTATCTCCTGAACTGTTGCAGCAATTTTAACGCAGTTTGCACCATTGGGTAAACTGTTCTCCTAGGAAAGTTTTTGTTCACTAAAATTTACCCCTTCTCTGTCCTCTCTGTAAAGCTGTCTTCTGAAACTTAGGGCAATTATTTATTTAATTGATCATACAGAGCAAAACTCCAAGATAGTTACAAATCAAAAGAAAAAAAAAAAAAAAAAAAAAAAAAAAACGGGCTTTGTAATCTTGGTAGGAATTCCGTAAAGTAAAAGGCAACTTTCATTTCGACGACTTTTCAAGTTGATTACCTTACGTGTAGCGATCAAAAAAAAAAACGTCGAATCGACAGTCGCTTGTGACCGTACGGCTTCCTACCAAAATTGCAGTCCTCCGTCGAGCTTTAATTCTAGTATAATAATTAGTTAAATCCAAATGAAATATATCTAATTTGATTTACAAGTTTCTTAAAACCGTATTAACTAACTTGCGTTGTTTGTCAGGTTGGCAAAATATTTATTTCTACATGTAAACTTAAAAGAAAAAGTACAACTTTTTAATCTTAACTAAATTCATTTATGACCAAACTTATTTCGTTAAAATAAAAAAAAATCGAAGAAAATTTCGATTGACCTAAATTCAACACCCAAAGTAGTTCCATTTTAATTCAGCTTAACAAAAATATTTATTTTTCTCTCGCAACAGAGGAATTGGCGTTATATTTCTCAGTATATACAATGTGAATGTTAGAAGATGTACACCTACGCTAAATATAAGATAACAATCTAGATTCCTGTGAAATTGAGGGTCGTCATGTATTTCTAAAAATTTTATTTTGACACGAGGGCCAAATACGAGCGCAAAGGCCAATGTTAATCTACTTTCAAGTTGAGAAAAGTTTTCAAAGTTGACAAAGTTTTACCAATCTTGGTAGGAAAAAGAATCAGAAAAGAAAAAAAAAATACTTGAACACCCAATATGGCATTCCGTGCATAATAAAGTGCAGATTTTCTTTTTGTTGAACAGATTTTCACTTCACCTAATGAAAAAATGTTCAACAATACATAAGGAGGAATGCGTTTTTAACTTAGAGTACATACATGTTTCTTATATTACATAGCCCGAGGGAATCGAAGGAGACATCTAAGTCTATATGGAAATCTTAGATTGACAACGGGACGGCACGAGTAGGGGTTTTTAAAGTGAGGGAATATACATAAACTCATTCTATTCTATCATTGACGTTTTGAATCCCAAGTAGCAATAATCCAATCAAAATTGAAATAAAATCATTTAAAAATATATTTAGGAAATCTTTTTTAATTTTTAATACATAATTTAATAAAATGTCAACGTATTATCGAGTTTCGTTGTTGAAGTTTTGTAAATAATGGTATTTTCTTTCATAAAGTGTATTTAAAATTGGAAACCCACTCAGAAAAATAACAAATCTGCTCAAAGTTAACTTTCTGACACGTCAACTATGGCCTGTAGTAAGCAGACGGAGTTGTCCATTACATGACATCACATCCTCGAAATGCCTGTCTCAGGCAAACTCGTGCAGTTTCTTACGCCTTACTTCACATGTTGCAGGTTTAATTTATGAATTTTTTCCGCCACAGGTTGACTTTTCCTAATGCAGGTGAACGCGTGCCTAGCGGAGTCTAAATTTCCTGCAGGAAGCCAATTACGGCATACTAAAGTCGACGATTTTTACTCCATTTAAGTATTCCATTTATATGGTGGGGAGGGATGGGGTAGGAGTGGTCCAACTGGATTTTGATGCATTTATTAGTTATGCAAAATCATGTTCTAAACACATTTTACGTTTATAAATTTTTCAATACAACTCACCGTTTTCGAGAAAATTGCAAAAAAAAAATGTTTTGATTTTGCCAGTTCAAGAACTTAGCCTTGATTTTTAATAGAAGCTAGAAGCGCAACTAAACAAAATATCAAGCTTCTATCTCAATCCTTTCGAAAGTTATGGTATTCACGGACAGACGGACGGACAGATAGATGGACGGGCATGCGGAAATCAGAATCTTTTGCGATACCAAACATCCTGGTGTAGTTCGTTCTTGTGTCCGACGATTGGTTCGATGATCTTTCCTATACTATACTGGGGCCTCAATCACGGGATAAGTTGAATCACCAATGTATCTCGATACCTAACGGTCCATTTTGAAAACTTAGAAGCTAAAAAAATTGAAATACGAAAATGCGAACTAATATTTTGGGTAATGAGATTTTGTCTGGGCATGCAATGAATGCTGGAAATCCCCAAATAGGAGGTTTATTAAAAAAGAAAAATATTTTTTTCGCCTAAGCGGCCTTTTTAAAAGCAATTATTTAGCCTGGCGTCATATCTGTTTGTCTGTCTGTCGGGGTCAAATCTTGCTATCTAATTTTAACCCGATTCCACTTCCCTAATTGACTTCATTTCCACACATACGTAACTGAGATGACAATACAATGTTTTTTCCACTTGGTCCTAGTGAGGATAATGGAAGGTCCTGTCAGGATAACGTGATTATCCTTTTCCTCAAACTTTCCGAATAAAAAATCTCGTCTGGGGATTTTTGGGCTCAATGAATCTGATTCTGGACTTAAAAAGTCTGTAAGCATATTTCAAAACGATTGTGGCTAAAGACAGACGTTATTTTAGATTTTTAGTCATTCTAATCAAATATGTACAAAATTACTAAAAAGGATACTATAAATAAAAATTCAAAGTAAGCTTAAATATCTGATATGAACAGCACATAATATTAGTTTACATAAAAATATGAATTTTTGTTTTACAAAATGTAAAATATCTCGATAACGGTAAAAGACAATTTTAATATCTTTAATTCTGTCATTAACAGTTTTTTTCTAAAACCCGTTACTTTGCAAGTAATTCGCAAAAATATATTTTTTAATTTTTAATGATATGTCGATAACGGTAAAAGATTACGGTTAAAGATAGCAGATAACGGTAAAACACAAAACTATGACAAACATTATTATCTTCAATTCATCAATTACATTAAACCACCAAAAAGCCGTTATTTTTTCGTGATAATCGCAAAAAACTGATTTTTTCTAAATTACGGTATATCTCGATAACGGTTCGAGATACGGAGTTCTAGTGAAAGACAAAGACGTAGAAAATTTTAATGCCTCCAACTTTCGTTAAACATAAGACTACTGAAAAATGCGTAGTTTCGGAGTAAATAACAAAAAAGAAACGAAATGGCGATTTTTAAAAACCCGCCATTTTGGTTACTTTTGGTTACTTGTGGTTAACGGATTTTCACCAAAAGTTGATAGGATTGTTCCATTCCAGGACCAAACATGCGTGTACAATTTCATGTCTCTAGCTCTATTAGTTTTTGAGAAATTTTGTACACAGGCCAACAGAGTGACAGACTAATAGACAGACAGAAAGACATTTCTGTAATAATGCTCCAATCGACTCAGGAGTAGGTACTCAGGAAATGTTTTTTTGGGCAAATTTAAGAGGTCTACATTTTTTATGAATACAATACTTTACTATACTACGTATAAGAAAGTAGGTTAGGTTGGAGTGGCTGCCAAAAAGGCACACTTAGGCCAGAAATGACCCATTGTGATACCACCCGAATCTTGACGATCCATTTCCCTATACCTCGAACCATTTGGAGTTTCTGATGAAGCGGAGTAGATCTGCGCCGCTTGTGGCGCTTTATAAGAAAGTAACAATCGCAACTTATTAAAAAAGGTTTCTTTAAAAACCTTCTTCATAGGTAAAAAGCGTCACGAAAGGTATGACTTTCTTGTTTCGATAAAGTTGCACAACAGGTTGTGCAGAAAATAACTGCTTTTTGGGATATCACTTTCTCTGTATAGATTTTTATCAGATCCAACATCCAACAATAAAGAACAAACTTATCGTGTGGTGAATTTCAATCGAGGGATTAGAAATTGATGGATTGATATCGTTAACTTTGTTGCGTTATATCTCTCGGCGACAAGTGTGTGGCTCATGGTTCGGCTTTTCTAGAGTTTGCCATGGCAGATTGGTACACAGAAGTCTCCACCATATCCTGACTATTATAATGGAAAGCCTTTTAAACGAGATACCTCTATAAAGCGAGCCTATTTATCTGATGTATCCCATCCACACAGCTTTTGTGGTAACATATTTTTGCTTCGCTATGTGAAAATATCTCTGTTTTGGGCTGTACAATATATACTCCAATATTCCACTTAAAAAAAGTGTTTATAAATCCATGTAGATTTCAAAATGTAAGTGATATGAGGGATGGGATTCTTCTCTATACCGGGACGATAAGTTGAAACTTTTGCATGCCATGTAAAAAATGTGACAATGTTTTGCATTTATTCTAAGGACAAGCATTTGACAGGAATTCTTTCTTTTTCGCACCGATTTTGTTCACTTTTTTGTTGTCACTTTATTTTTGATGTCGGAGTAAATGTCTTTGAAAATAGCAAGGAAATTGAGAAAAGTGGAACAAAGTACGGTTATAAGTTATTTAAGGGTAAATGATCCAAAATGATAAATTTGATAAACGTGAATACTTTATGATACAATGTTTGATTTAGCATTGAAGCTATTTATAATCTTTTGACAACAAAACCACCGGCACCGATAAGAATTTGTTTGTACACTTTTATTCAGATTATTCAAAATACGTAAATCGGAAACTGGTATGTGAAAAAATACCAATTTTTATTATCATCTCTAGATTTAATGGTCAGTTGCGTCAAAACATAATGTCCTTGATCTTTCTGTGTTTATCAGTTTTTCGTATATTCTAACCTACAAATGTTGGTGTCCATTAATTTTATTCAATCATTATCCGGAAATCCCCGATGTTATGCTACTTGAAAGTTTGAGTGCTGCGGGTTTGGGAGCATTTACGAAATAACTTTAAGCTTAAATCGCGATTTTCTCAAAACCACATTTTCAAAATCAGTAACAGGAATTACTCAATATCCACTTAACTAATTATTTTAAAATTTTAGATAGTTATAACGCGTTAAACTAGTCCTGTGCCGAAGCTTTTATTTTTAAAATGCGAAAATCTGATTTTTTATAAATGAAGTTAATTTTTGTTACGATTCTATCAACTTTTGGCGGAAATCCGTTAACTGGAAATAACCAAAATGTCTGCTTTTTAAAAATCGCAATTTTGTTTTTTGTTATTTACTCCGAAACTGCGCATTTTTCAGTAGTCTTATGAATAACAAAAGTTGGAGGCAATAAAATATTCTACATCATTTTCTCTCACTAGAACTCCGTATCTCCAGCCGTTATCGAGATATACCATTATTTAAAAAAATCAGCTTTTTGCGATTATCTTAAAAAATAACGGGTTTGGTGGTTTATTATATGAGATGAATTGAGGAGAATAATGTATGCCATAATTTTGTATTTTACCGTTATCCGATTTCTTTTACCGTTATCGAGATATTATCATTAAAAATTAAAAAAAATGTATTTTTGCGAATTGCTTGCAAACTAACGGGTTTTAGAAAAAAACAGTTAATGACAGAATTAAAGATATTAAAATTGTCTAGATTTTTTCCTTTTACCGTAAATCGATATCTTTTACCGTTATCGAGACATTTCAGATTTCGTAAAACCAAAATTCATATTTTTATATACACTAATATTTTATTCGTTAGGTAAATTTTGCAGAAACGTAGATTTTGTATAAGAAAGTCATGTGGTGTTGACATCAGATATTTTTTTAAATAAAGATATTTAAACTATTTTAATGTTCTACCTGCCAGTATACCAGTGCTGCCCAACCAGGCGATCGCGATGTACCAGTAGATCTCGACACGAATTTGGGTCGATCTTCTACTACAGACTGAAAATGTTAAAAAAAATTTTTTTTTGTAAACACAAATATTAAAAAAAAGGGAAAGTGAAAATTAAGTAATCACACTATCTACTTCTCCGTTTTTTTGTTTTTTTTTTGCTGTTAAAGCAAGTGGTCTATTTTACTTATGGCCGTTTGCACCAACATTTCTTAAATAATAACTTAGTTAAGCAAAACTTAGAAATAAGCTATTCTTATTTTAAAGTGTGTTGCACCAACCAAGTTGTTTTAAACTTAACTAAACTGAAATTAGCGTGAATCGCAGCTAGCTTCTTTGCTTTCGTGACATGTCAAATAATAAAAACTTCAAAAATTTCGATTGTGTTAATTGTTTTGTGAGACGAAAAGTGAGTATAACTTTTAACGGTGATTAGTTAGTTGCAATCATATAATTTACATCATTATCATATAAGTTTTATTTGAAAATTTTTGTGCCGAAAGAAGAAAAGCCAAGCAGAGCCAGAGGACGAAATTTTACAGAATCTGAAAGAAATTTCTTACTTCTGCTCGTTGCGGACGAAAAGGCAATAATAGAAAACAAGAAAACAGACGGTGTGACATGTTTTGAGAAAAATCATGCATGGGAACGGATAACAGAACGGTTCAATGCGCAATTTCTTCAATGTTACCGAAGTTCTGAATCAATCAAAAAGTGCTATATGAATATAAAAAAAATTGTTCGCAAAGATGCCGCCATACTCAGGCAAGAAACTATGAAAACTGGTGGTGGGAAACCTTCAATAGATGTAGATCCAACGTTCGATTACTACTAAAAACTCAATAACTTCTAAATCGTCATCAAAGAAATCAAAATCTTCAAAAATATTAATGGAATCCATTTTCGTATTGGCTCTGTCTTTGAATATTAATGACTGTCAAACAAAACTTAAATCGTTAAGCCCTGAAATGTGGTAGCTTAGTTTAAGTTCCAATTTGACAATTTAAGTTTTCCCGAATCTGTTGGTGCAACAGAAAATTCATAACTTAAGAACAAAGCTTTCCTTAAATTTTTAAGTTATGTTGGTGCAAACGGCCATTAGATACCTTATTTTAAATTTTATTTTACTTGCCTATTTTAAGTAGGCATTGAAAACTTGAAAATTACTAGATTCTAGCGGTTTATTTGAATTTGACTCATGTTTAAAATGTGTTTAAATAGTTTAGTTTCGATTTAGAATTCACGAGCCTGTTCACATTAGGCGATGCGAGACGCTACGTGTTATTGCAAACGTGAAATGGTTTATTTTCAGGATTACTGCGGCACCGTACGTGGAGTATCTTTTGCTCTGGCCGTGTAACCACACGTATATGGGTAGATCTCGATGTAGTTGGATTAAAAAAAGTCGAATTTTTCTACCAAAGCATATTTCTATTCACTGAGCTAGTTTCGTTCACTTATGCTTCGTCGATACTTTCACCGATGGTCCATATATTAGGGTACTGCCACAAACTAATCATAAGCAGACTAACATTTTCCTTCAACCCATTCTAGAACAAAATTGAATTTCCAATTCCAAAAAATAAATACCTATAGCAGCCACTCCAGCCGTAGCAGCCATGAGCTTTTCCGCCAGCAGCACAATTAAGTGAAAATAGCAAAAGAAAGACAAAATGCGATCAACAAAACGAACAGATTTATCGGACTTTTACTGCTGGAAAGCTTGCATCACGAAGACTTATGCTGCTGGCGGAAAAGCTCATGGCTGCTACGGCTGGAGTGGCTGCTATGGGTATTTATTTTTTGGAATTGGAAATTCAATTTTGTTCTAGAATGGATTGAATGAAAATGTTAGTCTGCTGATGATTAGTTTGTGGTACTGCATTATCTTTATCGACGCATTAAAAATTTCAAGTCTCTAGCTTAACTCCTTCGAGAGTTATGATGTTTACGAACAGACAGACCAGCGGAAATCAAGATCTTTTGCCATCTCAAACGCACTTGTGTAGTTCATTTTCGTATCCGACGATTGGTCTTTAGCTTAAACATTCTGTCAATAACCAAATTTAAAACAAATATTGTCGCAATTTTCAAACACACTATAAATGTAAATTTCATAAAATAGGCTAACTTTTAAGAAACCTCCATTTCTTTTTTTCGCTTAAAAAATTTTTTATTCGTCTTAAAGAAAATTCGAAATTGTACTATTAACAAGTTTTCTTTTGTTTGTGACGTTCTTTATTCAATTCCCGACAATCGATTTACATATTCTGAATAATCTCCTTAGGTCTTGTTATACAGTTTTAAATCCATTAAAGACTTTTATAAAGCCAGACACAAAAAAAAATTATTGCCCGAAAATTCAAAGTTATCCTCTTAACATTGTTGCTTTTGAGAACGACATTTTGAGAAAAACATTTGACTTTAAATTTTTTTTAAAGTTCACCGAATTTTCCACGAAAAAAAAAACGAAAATTCGTTGTGCATAGAAATGCTTTGTTGTCGCCATCGAAAAAAGACATTTACACTTTGAAAAGTTTAAGAGGTAAGATACAATACCAAACTTTTATTTTGCATAACACCTCGTCATTCTAGTCGCGGTTGATACACACCTGAAAAAAAAAATTTAATGTTCCACACAGGACCGAAGTGAAAGTTTTGCCTTAAGTATTATACTTAAAGAAAATGATTTATGCCCGACTTCTCAAAAGAATTTTAATGGCCTCATTGGCCGAAGACAAAAAGGCCATACATTTACCCAGTTTTTTTAAAGAAGGGTTTGCTAGAATAAAAAAAAAAGTTTTGTCTATGTTCTTGTAGTTTAATTCCAAAATGAAAGAAACATTCTATGTAAAACGATACCAGACTAGCCATTTGTACCTCTTCATTGAAACTACAACCTTGATTTTTCCTGTGTTGAATTCTGAGGAAAAAATTAAAGAAATTTCTGCTACTGAGTCCAGTCTTAATTTGCAATTATTCCACTTTCTATCACACAAATTCAGTCGCTTCTTCATTTTAAAACAATGCTAACCAATATTCGTATTCCTATCTCGATTGGAAGTTACGGCAATACCATCCCTTAAAAGTACTTTGCCATAGATTCCTAAATTTATAGATTCTTCGAGTTAATTTGAGCAAATTGTATTCTGCAAATTCTTATGCACAAACGAATTACTAAAACCAAGAGAAGTCCCACAAATCGATTTCAATTAAACTTTATCGATTCTTGTGCAAAGTACAATTTGCTATGCAGAATTCATTGACCCAAAATTATTCCATTCCGGATCAGGTAAAGTTCATTATGAACCAATGGCTTCAATATCTTTCCTTTGCAAACATGCAGCTCAGTTTCTTGAACTGAACCAAATACCATTGAAATTTTAGTGAACAAGAACCAAAACCGAAAACAGTAATCCAATTTACCCCTGAATAAAAATCGATAACGTCCAGAAAACATTTAATTTATATTTTTTTTAATTGGGCATTTTTTAAGAAATAAAACATTCAAAAATCTAGTTTTAAAGATTCTTCGGGTGGCAAGGGAAAGATCTCTTAATTGAAATTTTTGAGCGAACTGTAAGAAATTGTTGATGAAGATGCAATAGAAATGTCTAAACTTTTCAAAATTACCGCAAAAAAAAATTAAAAAAATTTCAAGTTGCAGGGAAATTCCATAGAAACATTTTCACTACACAATTTTATATGACATTTTTTTTTACTTTTTTTCGGGCTTTGTGCTCGTTTTGAACGATTTACTGGTAAAAACCGGATGATGTGACTGCCCGTAGCAGTTTAGGACAGGCGCGGATCCAGAGGCCATGACCCTTCGTGTCTTCGTATCTGTTTGTTAGTTTGTTTGTCAGGGTAAAATTTTGCAATCTAACCAAAGTTAGGTCAAAACCTAATTCCACTCATCCGATTGACTTTAAATTTTGTGCACATAAGTAACTCAGATGATAATACAATATGTTCACTACTTCGTCCTTGTAAGGATAACGGAAGGTCCAGTACGGATAACGTGATTATCTTTAAAATTTTATTTTTCAGTAATCAGTTATTGATGAAAACGTTTGTTAATAAATAAATAAATACATCACATAGGAGTATATTAGATTTAGTACACAATTTGTGCATCGAAACCATCATCGGATACAAAAATGAACTACACCAGGGTGTTAGGAATGACAAAGTATTTTGATTTCCGCATGTCCGTCCGTCTGTCCGACCGTCTGTCTGTCCGCGAACACCATAACTTTCGAAAGGATTGAGTTAGAGACTTGAAATTTTGTATAGTTATGTTTCTATCATATAGCTATGGTAAGTTATTGAATGCTCAAAACTGGACCACTCCTTCCCCCCTCCAACATACAAAGGAAATAGTTTTTTTTTTGCAGTTTTATGAAGAACTGTGAGCCGTATTGAAAAATTTATAAAGGTAAAATGTGTTTAGAATATACAATAATTTTTCATAACACATGCATCGAAAATATGCCTTTCGATGCCTCCGTAGCGGGCCGAAAGTTGCGTTTTCGGCCCTAGGGGCGAAAGTGCGATCAGCTGGCCGAAAGTGTGTTTTCGCGACGTGTTTCTCGTACCACAGAATACCACAGAATACCACAGAATACAGAAGACAAACTTCAGAGGCAGAAAACACTAGAGTAAGCAGTACAGCCATATATGCTTCTAACCGAAAATTTATGAATGAAACTGAACGAGTGTGAAGTTAGCTGCACGAGCGAAGTGTGATTTAGTTGAGCAGCATTGCCGATTTCCATTTTTTGTTATGTTGATTTTTCATTTCAGAGGAAAGAAATTTAAAAATTAAAATCTGTTTTGACCAACATTTCTCAGTAATAAAACGAATTTATAAAATATAGTTGTTTTGTTTCTTTTAAAAATTTACTTCTGCCTCGCTTCGCTCGTGCAGCTAACTTCACACTCTTGAAATCGTTGACTTTCGCCCCTTGTTGCGTAATATACTATTACATAACTCATTCATACACCAAAATCTAGTTGAACCACTCTCCCATACAAACGGAATACTCTTTCTTTATTTTCTCGAAAACGGTGTATAATATCGAAAAATTTATAAAGACGAAATGTGTTTAGAATATGATTTTACATAATCGTTCGATACATCAAAATTCAAACGGACCACTCCTTCCCCCCCTCTCATACAAATGGATTTGTGTTTAAATTTTATCTGTTCTCATATAGAGTATTTTAAATTTTGTATTTAACGATTGGCCCCTGGCAATTGTAGCTTTTCTTGTGCTTTTCGAATCTATATATATATAAATGGATGTTTGTCTGTCTGTTTGAGATTACAAAACTCAAAAACTACTGGACCGATTTTTACGCGGTGTTTTCTCAAAATGATCGGCGTTGCCAGGAGCAGATTTTTAGCTATGTTAGAGTTCCAAAATTCGAAACAGAAATTTTCCCATTTTTCCCCGGAAAAATTCGCATTATAGGGTTTTTGGGGTCGCTGATCACGGCTCTGGTGTTGGAATTTCAAAATTCGAAACTGAAGGTCCTGAAAGGACAACGCAAATATCATTTTTCCCGTTTTTTCCGGAACAAATTGGCATAAGAGGTTTCCGAGGTCGCTGATCACGAATCCGGCATTAGATTTTCAAAATTCGGAACTGAAGGTCCTGAAAGGATAACGGAAAAACCGGCATAGGGGGTTTGCGGGGTCGCTGATCGCGAATCCGGTGTTAGATTTTTAAAACTCTAAATGGAAGGTCCTGTAAGGATAACGCAAATGTCCTTTTTCTAATTTTTCTCGCAAAAACTGGCTTTGGGAGGTTTTCAGGGTTACTTATCACGAATCTGTATAGGGATTCTGAGGGAACTGTCGATAATTATCGACAAGCGAGTTATGTGCACATATTCAACTTTCTTTCAATTGTGTTGGTGGATACAGCACACTAATGCAGGTTTGACTTCCAATGCGATTTCCTTCACTCGTGTAACACTAATGGTTTGACGTCTGGAAATCTATTCCACATTTCCAACATTTTTATCGACATTTCCAATGGATATCACCAGCTTTATGAGGTAGTGAAAACAGTGCGTTTGCGTAGAAGTTTAGCGCATACAAAACACCAAGAGCAGGCGATATTAAAATTTGATTAGGCATGTGCGGAGTCAACATTTCAATGGGCGCATCCAACTACCAGAGCGGCTCTGAAGCGAAGCTCAGCTGTCAAAAAAAAGCTCAGCTGAGCAGCATTTTGTGTCCTGAATGCACCGCTCATTTATATATGAGCTGTCATTGAAAGAAATTATTGTTCAAGATGGACCGCGATGTAATTATCTCCGTAATGTTAGAAATTTGTGCTTCTGATACGATAAATCTGGAAGCTATTTCACTTTTGGTTGAAGATGTTAAAAACTTCAGTTGAAGTCGCCCCAATCCGGAATGCGGCACCCGAAATTATTTTGATTATTTTGAGGTGACTATGCCGAAGTACACTCCCGAACTCTTTCGCCAACATTTTCCGCAACGCCGACTATTTCCATTCCCGTTTGCTCAGCAAGAACTTCCATGAGGCTTCCCGTATTATAAATAACATAAATAACTATAAATATTATAAATAACACCATTTATGTATTTCCTTCGTCGTTTTTAGACATGAATTGAGCTTATGGAATTCTTCATTTGACATTTGCTCAGCTACTGAGCGGAGTTCTTTTACGCTCAGAAAAAATGTGAGCTGCTCAGTTGAGCCGCTCTGTAGCGATTAGGCGATGCGAGACGCTACGTGTTATCGCAAACGTGAAATGGTTTATTTTCAGGTTTACTGCGGCACCGTACGTGGAGTATCTCTTGCTCTGGCTGTGTAACCACACAAGCCATTTAAATGTGTGCGTGTGTAAGGCTCAGAATTTTTTAATAAAACCGGTTTGTCTTTTATGTGTGCGTGCTTTTGCTCTGTTGCGCTGCCATTTTTCGAGGAGTATTTCCCCGCTAATTCCCGAGAGCGTCTTTTCCTCAAAACCGGTTTTTTTGCACCCATTTAACGTACCGTCTCGCATGGCCTATTGCGTTCAGTTTTTTCGCTCTAGAGCGATGCTGAGCCGCTCTCGTAGTTGGATGCGTCCAATGATTTCCACTGCTAGTGCCTGTGAAAGCCCAATTATTTCTATAAACCTCACAAACACATAAATTTAAAGTTTTTAAACACATAATTTACGCTTTTTTACCTTTCTTCGAGTATCGCAAAAGGATCTGACGCGTCCCGTAGTCAAATTTTAATATCGCCTGCTCTTGGTGTTTTGTATGCGCTAAACTTCTACGCAAATGCACTGTTATCACTACCTCACAAAGCAAGCGATATCCCTTGGAAATGTCGATAAAAACGTTGGAAATGTGGAATAGATTTCCAGACGTCAAACCATTAGTGTTACCCGATTGAAGGAAATCGCATTGGAAGTCAAACCTGCATTAGTATGCTGTATCCACCAACACAATTAAAAGAAAGTTGAATATGTGCACATAAGTCGCTTGTCGATAATTATCGACAGTTCCCTCAGAATCCCTATACTGGTGTTGGAATTTCAAAATTCGAAACGGGAGGTCCTGTAAGGATAACGTTTTTTCCCAAAAGTTTTTAAGGTATTTGTGTTTTTTTTGCATTCTAAAATTTATACAAAAAACTTTAAGGTGGCAACGAAGGGTCTGCTATTATGCTATAAAATTAAAACGCGGGAAAATTATTTTATTCTTTTGAGTGCATAAGAAAGTGTATGTTTAAACATAACAAAAGCTATAATTGCCAATCTGGCAATTATTGAAAACCCGTATGGTGATTTAAGTGAATGGCGAACAGTTTTATCAAAATTCCACTATGAAGTCAAACTTTCCAATAAGATTTTTTAAAATTTGTTCCAATCGGATTTTGATGTATGGGAGTTTTATGCAGAATAATATCCTGAATAACTTTTGTTCTTGGACTTTTTTTGATAAGATGCACCGTTTTTGAGATATTCGCAAAAAACGTTTTCGTTCGTATGGGAGGTACCCTCCTAATGGTCCATTTTTGCCCATTAACGAACTTAGCCTCGCATTTTACGAAAAACGAATCTGCGCAAAATTTCAAGTCTCTAGCTCAATCCGTGCGCCTGCAATCCCCGCCACAGACAGACAGACGGACGGACAGACAGACAGACGGACGGACAGACAGACAGACAGACGGACGGACATGCAAAATTCAATTTTTTTTATCATTCTAAACACACTGGTGTAATTCATTTTTGTGTGTGATGACGGGATCTTGGCGTTACAAACGGTAAGGCAAAGTTAATATACCCTTTGGTTTCACCATACGGGTATAATAAAAAACTAGCTACGCATTTTTCTAGAATCCGACTAGATGCGTTTTATAGTCAGGGGATGTCCGTTAAATACGTCACATATTCGCTCATGCGATCGACGTCACAGTATATTGGAGTATAAATTTCATGTCCAAAACCACAAAATCGTTCAATTTTCGCATTATCAAGAGTGGTATACCAACTTGCTGTTATTTTCCAAGACCATTGGTTGAGTTTTTGGTATTTTTCACAAACTTTTTCAATCCTATGAACCTAAAACTTCTTGTGCGTTACCTAAAAGGGTTAGTGCTGTTTAACCCAAAAAAAAACTGCTGATGGTTGTTTTGCTGTACTGATTTTTCGTTGTTTTTATTATTCACAATGGAAAAGTTTGAGAAAGTTTTCCTAGGGAGCCGTGCATTTGGACCACTCGCTTTTCAGAAAAAAATGCAAAAAGTAAAGACAAGAAAGGCACCAAGCAATATTACTCACACAAAATCCCTTTAAAACTTGAAGATTAATATCTCATGTTTTTTGACTTTTTCAGATTCTGTGCAGCCATACCGCCTCCCTTGCAAAAGAACGAGTCAAGAGATCGGTCTGATTTTTTTCCGACTATTAAAAACTTTCAAGTAACGACTTTTCTTTTATTATTATTATTTGCCAAATACATTTTTTGTTTGTCGATTTTTCCCTTGGCAGTTTTTACTACTTTGTGTTTGCTGAAATGAGGCGTTGAAAATTTTCCTAGAACAAAAGCTTTTGACTTTAAGAAGCATTGCTCTTTAGAAAATGAAAAAAAAAAAATATAGGGAAATTTCCCTTCCAGCTGGTGTCGTATATGTTAGTAGTTTCAAGTATACCCAACTATTTGCTTTTTTTACACTGAAAGGATATGAAAAAAGAAAATTGCTTTCAGTAGAATTGAAGAGTTCGTCGTGTAAGTTACAAGTTTTTCATATGAGAAAATTAAACCACAATTGAAGTGGTGTGCATGGCACAATGATTACATACACATTTCTACCCGCTGAGAAAAATAATTCATATTCTAAGTATTTTTTAAAGTGATTCATAACAAAGGGAATAAAACAATCGTTAGTAAAATAAGTCAACTGAATAGAAATTGATAAAAAGTCCTTTGTTTTGATTCTTTCTTGATGTACAAAAGAAATTCTAGCGTTTGTAAGAATGTGTGTACGAAATTTCACCTCCTTTATTAAATATATTTCAAGAAATTTCCTTTGCATTGCAATCTTTTTGAAAAAGCTAACGGAGCGATTCATTAAAAACAGTAGAGAACAATTTTATAAATGTGTGATGTTTAGTCTTACACTAAACTAAAGAACAACATATGATTTTCTTACATTAAACTAAAGATTTACGTTTGGTTTGTTTTGACCGGTAAAGTTTTTGAAAAATTATTTTTTACTCTTTTTTCGTATTTTTTATTACACGGTTTTGAAAAAACTACAATAAAACTATAGGTTCGGCATGATTACAAAAATGTTTGGGTCCCCTTTTTTCAGAAAAAATCGTCGCCCGAGAATTTAATTGCCGTATGTTGTTCTAAACGATATGCGTCGGATAGACATGCAGTAAATTGCATTATGTTAAATGTAAAAAGACGCGGGACCTTTTGAGTATTCCCCTTCTTACAGGGTTGAAGGGGAAGGGGAAATCGAAAAAACGCCGTAAAAAGAGAACCGATTGGCTTGAAATTTTCAGTGTATATGTCGAGTATAGATCCAAAAAGTTAGTTGACTAGACCCACGATAGGCTAACCATGAATAAGCTTAAAAGGCTACAAAGCTCCTAAAATGTGCAAAAAAAAAAATTTATGAAAAAAATATTTAAAAATATATATTTAAAAATATTTAAAAAAAAGGGTATTTTTTTTTTTTGCTTAGATACAACTTACGAAAGGGTTAACTGTCAAACGAGCTGTTATACTGCGCTCACTTTTTGACATTTATGATCATTATACTCCGGCAAATCATCATGAATAGACTTACGTGAGAACAACCTTTACTAATTGTGGAAACTTATTTCCAAAATCAGTGCTCAGTTAGGAATTGTTATAGAGCTCTTCGTCCACATTTTGGTCGTCATAATCGTCCCACTGAACGCACTATTCGTGAAACCATCATCAAATTTCGAACTAATTTTACACTATTAGACATTCATCCATCAACCAGAGTGCGTACAGCCCTTAGTAATCAGAATATTGGTGCAGTAGCATCATCGGACCGTATTTCTTTAAAAATGCGAAAGAAGTGCGTGTTACTGTCAATGGAGCTCGCTACAGAGCAATGATCAATGAATTTTTGTTGCCAAAAATTCAAAATATTGGTGTAGCTGACTTGTGGTTTCAACAGGATGGCGCTACATGTCATACAGCTAACGATACAATCGCTTTATTGCGGGAAACGTTCAATGAAAACATCATCTTAAGAAATGGTCCTATTAATTGGCCTCCAAGGTCGTGCGATTTGACACCTCTCGATTATTTCCTGCGGGGCTACGTGAAGTCACTGGTTTCCCAAGCAACCAGATAAGGCATAATGCCTTAGATTAGGGCGTGGTGTCTTAAAAAATGACCAATTTTAAGACACCACGCCCTAATCTAAGGCATTATACCTTATCTGGTTGCTTGGGTTATGCTTTCGAGGCTAACATTTTTCGTGTTATTCGTGACATACGGCCAGCAGTGCTCGAAAAAGTAGCCCAAAATTGGACGTCCAGAATGCGCTTTGTCAAGAACAGCCGCGGTGGCCATATGCCCGAAATCATTTTCAAATGTTAATGCCATGTATTGATTTTTCGAATAAATAAAAAATTTTGATTAACATTTAATTTTTTGTGTAACTTTTTAAAATTTGGGCTTAAAAAAACACCCTACACTATAGCCATTCACGAGGTAGAACCCATATGGGTTTAGAACCCATAGCACATATCAAACTTTGTCGCAAGACTTCTCGATTATTGTTATTTTGACACACAATGCAATATCTATCAAATTTCAAACTTTGAACGGGCAGGGGTCTACAAAATATGAAACTTCCCGACGCTCTTTGGATGTTATGAAAATCAGTACGATGTGTTTTTTATACTTTTTAGAGAGTTTTTGAAATAATTCCTTTATGGTTCGACTTTGAGCGCTTCGCAGTCCAGAATGCAAGTCGGTCTTCGGCTTTGATCTTACTTTTCAGAAGGGCACAACTTGCAGAAGTCGGGCAGATTTTGTGGGCGCCAAATTTTCTTGAGGAGTGACTTCTTCAATGGTAAAAACTGGATCTAATTTCGACGTAAATGGTTCAAGCACTTGGTCTTACATTCGAGAACTTGCGTCATTTTTTTATCTTTTTCTTACCAACAGAAAAACTCTATTTACAATTTTCAACTCCATTTTTAGACCATTTGTTATCATAGTGGGCTAGGGTAACAAGGAATATGCCTAGTTACGGGCGTGCGTTAAATTATCTCATACGTAGTAATGTAACTATTATGTCTCGAGAAAATTGGAAAATACAAATAGCTAGTTAAAGATAAAAGTGGTTAATCTATCTTAGGATCATTAGGTGGATTAAGCTATGTTTTAATTAATTTTTTTTACACTATTGTGACTTTTTCTAGTTAAATATGTTGAAAGACTGCTTTTTAAATTTTTGTTTTATATTTATATTTCGAAATATTAAAAGAAATGAAAAATCAATTTAAATGTGCTCGTAAACATTTATTCAAATTTATCTCTAGAATTTCAATAACAAACCATAAAATCCGTTTTTTGTATTTCATATTAATCAAATCATAAGCAAATAATATTTCATTTGTGATAAACATGAGTAGTTTTAAGCGTTTTCAGTCCAAATTGATGGCAATATTAAATATAACACTCCATCAAGTACAGAACAGAAATCAAATCATAAAATAACACTTAAGCCAAACTTAACCTATCAACCCCTGGTATAAAATCCCAAGTCGAACACATCAGTGTGTTTCAAAGAGTCCTTCTATACACAAAAAAAAAATCGATTGACCCAAAATGTTGAGTGCGGCTCTCAATCATTTTGTGAAATATAGCGGACACAAATGGCCTTCTATACCTGGCGAATGTTGCGTTTCCCTGCCATCAATCGGGATATGCTCAGCCACTTATGGCCGGAAGGTCGTCAATGATGTACACATGATTTTGTTTGGTCATTGTCCACTGGCATTCATCTCATGTGCACTCCAGAGCAGAATTTCACAAGGCCCCCACCAATTCCAGGAATGTGATTTGGGTGAACAACTACCATCCCACGTAGCTGCCATCCACCGAATATCCCATGAAGGACTGCAATCTGGCGGAACAAGCAAAATGTTGACGAGTGCATCCAGTGTTCAACTAGGCGGATACTAGCAACATAACAAATTGTTTGTCCACCAAACTCCCTTTTCACTCCCTAATTTCCAAATGTCACCTCGAATGACAAATTTATTGAAATTTATAGAAGTTTCTGACATACCTTTCGTCATACCATCGCAATATCGCTGCCGCGACAGCACATCCAACCACCAGGTGACTCCGAGTTCTCGCGCATCATTGCAGCATAGAACAATACAAACAATGTTTTCTATATACTTTGCTCATATTTATGATTGAAATCGACTAGAATTCGCTATATGAGTACGTGCTGGATCGTATGCATTTGACGATATCCGCTTCAATATATGATTTTCGTTTTTGTCAACATAGAGGTTTCACTCTTATGCTACATTTACACGAATGACAAATTTGTCATTTTTTTCTTGTCATTATGTTAACTCCCGTGTAAATGGCATAATTTTTGTAATTTTTTCTGTCAGAAAATGTCAATCTCTCATAAAAGAATGAACTTGTCCATTCTTTTATGCCAGATTGTCATTCGTGCAAACGCAATATTAGTTATGACAAAAGTTGAATACTAAAGTTGTCATAACTAATATTGCGTTTGCACGAATGGCAATCTGGCATAAAAGAATGGACAAGTTCATTCTTTTATGAGAGACTGACATTTTCTGACAGAAAAAATTACAAAAATTATGCCATTTACACGGGAATTAACATAATGACAAGAAAAAAATGACAAATTTGTCATTCGTGTAAATGTAGCATTAGTCTCCTATGAAATTGGATACACATGGAAAATATGTCGAACGGAACTCATATTTATGTATCGTCAATCTGTTGGTTGTTGATTTTCTAAGAAATTGATACCTGTTTGAAAAACACTATAACTCAATGTGATAACAATTTAAATAAGTTTGACATAAATATTTAACATTTTCCATGACGAAATAACTGCATTGTAAATTGCATTATAAACAATTTTGTAATTTTAATTACAAAACTGGCATGTGGTTTTGTCTTAAATAAAAGCTACGGTTTTAAAAAGTTGGCACCCATAGGAGCGCTTTAATAAATTTATTACATGCCTTTTTTTAATTTCACTTACCCCTAATTTATTCACTAGGAGTTAAGCCGAGTTAGTGAGTTAAGGGAGTTAGCTAGTGTTATTTTCCATGTAAAAGGTGAGTTAAGGGAGTTAAGGCGATTTAACTCCTAGTGAATAAATTGGCCGTTAGATAGCTATGTATAAATCTTGCAACCTAGTTTTGACCCAAATCCGCATGTCCGATTGACTTGAAATGTGACACACTTACGTATGTCCAATAACAATTAGTGTGACGTATTTTATGGGCAGCTTCTAAATAAAAAATATCAGTTGTGATCAACACAAAATTTTTCTCTGCAATATTTATTTTCAGAAAAAATTGCAAAAAATAATATGTTTTCAAATATCTTGAGAACCATTAAAGATATGTAAAAACCGTTAAATAAATTTTATTTCATTTGAATCTGGTTATATACAATTTTTTTGATAAAAGTGTATAGTTTTCGAGAGATTTTCAAAAAACTATTTTTTTTCTAAATATCTTGAGAACCGTTAGAGATACAAAAAAAAAACCTTAAAGCAGGAAAAGTAGAAAATTTTATATTCTTTAAATTTTTCAGACTAATTTTTCCTTAAAGCGCATAATTTTCGAGAAATTTACAAAAAACGGTATTTTTTCAAAAAAATGTATGGGAGGTACCCGTTATAGATACCGTTACTTTTCCAAAAGTTGACAGAAAACTAAGATTTCTGTAGAACTTCTGTGGAAAAAATTTCAAGTCGTTAGATCAACGCTTTCTCGAGTTATTTAAGATACGTACAAGGGACAGACCGACGGACATCCTCATAATTTTGCCGGAATCTGATTTCGTACTGACCAGAAATTTTCTATCTGCCCCCGTTCTCGAATTGGTCTCTTTCATGAATACAATAATTTATTTTTATAGAAGAGGAAAGTAAAAAAGGCTGAAAGTTTTAGATGAATTTGTTTTGTGCAATTGTGATTTTCAGTTGAAAACTGGTTGATTTGATATATAAAATAGTCAATTTGATTTGTCAAAGGTTACATTTGGACAACTTATCTATATCGGTAATTTCGAGAAAAAAATTTATATTTCGATCAAATCGATTTGGAACATTGGAGAAAAAAGGACGATGCAGGTGTTTGCCCGTAATTCATATTGTGGATTTTTCTTGATTCTACACATTTATTTATTTTTGGTCATTGATCACGAATCTGATGTTGGGATTTCAAAATTCGAACCTAAACGTCCTGTAAGTGTAATGTGGATATCCTTTCAGTTCCTTTTTTCACCGGAAGAAACCCCTAGATGAGATTTTTCCCCGAGAATTTGAGGAAAAATGTAATCACGTTATCCTTACAGGACCTTCCCTTATCCTTACAAGGACGAAATAGTGAAAATATTGTATTGTCATCCGACTTACGTATGTGTGCAAAATTTCAAGTCAGTCGGATGAAGAAGTGGGTCAAAATTAAAACCAGACAAACAGACCCACAAATAGACCCACAGATACGAAGGCAAAAAACTTTTTTTATACCCGTATGGTGAAACCAAAGGGTATATTAACTTTGCCTTACCGTTTGTAACGCCAAGATCCCGTCATCACACATAAAAATGAATTACACCAGTGTGTTTAGAATGATAAAAATATTTAATTTCTGCATGTCCGTCCGTCTGTCTGTCCGTCTGTCTGTCCGTCTGTCTGTCTGTCCGTCTGTCCGTCTGTGGCGCGGATTGCGGGCGCACGGATTGAGCTAGAGACTTGAAATTTTGCGGAGATTCGTTTTTCGTAAAATGTGAGGCTAAGTTCGTTAATGGGCAAAAACGGACCATTAGGGGGGGTACCCCCCATACGAACGAAAACGGTTTTTGTGAATATCTCGAAAACGGTGTATCTTATCAAAAAAGTGCAAGAACAAAAGTTATTTAGGATATGATTCTACATAAAACTCCCATACATCAAAATCCGATTGGAATAAATTTTTAAAAATCTTATTGGAAAGTTTGACTTCAAAGTGGAATTTTGGTACAACTTTTCGAATTTTGATACGAATATCACCATACGGGTCTCCAATGATTGCCAGATTGGCAATTATAGCTTTTGTTATGTTTTTAATTTTCAAAATAGTGATCTATTTGAAAATTAATTTGGCAGCCTTATAATTTCCGGGACGTACATAAATAAAAAATGATCAATAAAAATACAACACCTCGATATACGACGTTTTGATATACGACGTTTTGATATACGACCTTTTGATATACAACGCAAAATCATGAGATTTTACCTGCACAAAAACGTTGTAAATCCATGGTCCTGTATAAGATAAGCAATGATCACAAAAATTATTGAAACCAAAGAAAAACTTGCATTAAACTAGAGAAGAAAATATTGCAAAATTCATAGGAGTTTTAGCTCTTCGACGTTTCTTCCAATTCTGTATTTTTTTATGCTTCCTGTTACCTTTATTCCATTATCCTGAATAATTCAAAAAAGTATACCATATAGTTGTAGATTTTCGCAAAGATGGAAATTTCCTCGAGATGAAATGGAAATTCTTATATCGTTTTCCTTTTCTCGTTGAAAATCTTATGAATAAATATTAAAATCTAGTCTGAAACTAAAATTTATCTATATCTGACACGGTTCTACAATGCATAACGTGTAAATCTTTATATCAGTCCTGATCCATGTATAGTATATATTATTTTTTTTTTATTTTAGATTTATTTTCCTGTGGAAAACATATTTTTAAAAGTTCATATTTTTGTTTAGAAATGTTGCAGCTTCTATGACTTTATAATAAAACCTTTTGAATGTTAAACGCTATACCCACAAACCGCCATAAAAGTCCCTCAAGTTTGTAGTACCTACTCACGTTATGAGTTTTCAGTTTTCTTTATGTTGCAGGCTAACATTTTTATAATATACTCACATGCGGATGTCATCTGCAAAATTGGTTTCTTTGCTTGTATGTTTTTATAAAATACAAAAGTAACACTCTTGATTTTATTATCTTTAATAGGTACGAGAGATAAAAAAAATTTAATGTAAGCCAACCTGGTGTCATAGATATTAAATCTATTTCTCGGTAGTTTATTATCGTTGATTCCGAATGCGGTATTCTTTCTGTAAGGAATAGGGAACCTTTCATCGTGTAAAAAAATTTGATTACATTGATTATATCAGCTAAAACGTTAATGTTAATTTATCCGTCAAGAAAATATGTTGCTTGAAATTTGCAATTAAAATCTTTTTTTAGTTTGGTAAATTTAATATTCTTCTTTGCGGAATATTAATTATAATTTACCTCACAACACCTTGCTATGGTGTAGAATTAAAATAAATGAAAAAAAACTGTATCAAAAATATTACTAAACTCACAACGACAACATAACTGAGTGCAGATAGAGAACATACCTTGTCCGAAACTTTTAAAATTATTAAAAAAAGTTTCGTCACATTAATCATCATAACCTTTAACAAAATAGTTTTTTGAATGTATGACAGTAACATTAGAGAATGTATGCTCCTTTTAATCAGTTGCACGAAACAAAATACTTTTTTAAATTAATTTTTAAAGAGGTGCCAAAAGAAAGGTTGTATCTTAGCTAGAATTACAAAAAAAGGCGATAAAAAATAAACGTAAAAATGAGTTTTTTAAACATATATACTTTCTAAATGCACTCATAAGAATAAAAAAAAATATCAGTTGTGATCAACACAAAACTTTCCGCTGGAATATTTATTTTCGGGAAAAATATGTAAAAAAATAATATTTTTTCATATACGAGGGCAGTCCGATAACCTACAAAAAAAACGAAAATTTTGGAAAAGTGAGCATTTATTTCTTAACATAGTCTCCTTTTAACTCGATACACTTGACCCAGCGATGCTCCAACTTCTTTAACCCGTCTGAAAAATACGTTTTCTCGAGGTCTGCAAAGTAGGCCTCCGTAGCGGCGATGACCTCCATTCGACTCAAATTTCTGCCCGGCGAGTGACTTTTTCAAGTTTGGAAACAAAAAGAAGTCGCACGGGGCCAAATCTGGAGAATACGGTGGATGGGGCAGCAGTTCGTAGCCCAATTCGACCAATTTGGCCGTGGCGACGGCGGAGGTGTGAGCCGGTGCGTTGTCATGGTGGAAGAGCACATTTTTCTTCGCCAAATGGGGCCATTTTTTCTGCAATTCGGCGTCGAATCGGCCCAATAATTCGGTATAGTAGAGCCCTGTGATCGTTTTGCCCTTCTCCAAAAGTCGATGTAGATCACACCTTGTGAATCCCAGAAAACGGTGGCCATCACCTTTCCGGCAGATAGGGCAGTCTTCGCCTTCTTCGGAGTACGTTCGCCGGGTACAGTCCACTGTTTCGACTGTTCCTTAGTCTCTGGTGTGTACCAGTGGATCCATATTTCGTCGACGGTCACGAAACGACGCAGAAACTCCTTCGGATTGTGCTTAAACAGCGTCAAACACTGCTGTGAAGTGGTTTCACGGTTGCGCTTGTTGTCCGGAGTGAGCAAACGCGGCACCCATCGCGCCGACAGCTTTCTCATGCCCAAAATTTCATGCAGGATATGACCCACGCGGTCTTTTGAGATGCCTACTGTCTCAGCTATCTCGCGCACCATCAATCGGCGGTCTGCCAATACGGGATCGGGGATTTTTGTTATGTTATCCTCCGTGGTAGCCGTTTTCTTAGCACCTGGGCGTGGCTCATCAAAAACCGACGTGCGACCACGTTGAAACTCGTTACACCAATTTTTGACGGTCGCCAGCGAAGGAGAAGAGTCACCGTACACAGCATCCAAGCGTTCTTTGATTTCGCTACGCGATTTCCCTTCCAGAGACAAGAATCGAATCACCGACCGATATTGCTCTTTTTCCATTTTTCTGAAATCCGCAGACACGCCCGCTTCCATACGCGGTCAAAACAAAACTACGAGTTTGATTCGGCTGAAATTTTGACTGTAGCCGTCTATGAGAATGTACTACACGATAGTAAATTTTTCCTGCGATAGTGGCGCCATCGGGCGGTGAGGCTACGTACTTATCAAACTGCCCTCGTATCTTGAGAACTGTTCAACGTACGTAAAAACCATTAAAAGAAAAAATGCAAGAAATTTTATTTCCTTTGAATTTGTATGTATTTTTTCATAGTAACGCATAGTTTCCGAGAAATTTTCAAAAAACTAATTTTTTATGAAATATGTTGAGAACCGTAGCAGATACATTAAAACCGTTAAAGAAAAAATGTACAAAACTTTATTTCCTTTAGATTATGTTTTATTTTTTTATGTTTTATTAAAATTTTCAAAAAAAAAATCTTTTTTTAGGACTTTTTGCAAAAACAAGAGCAAATCGTCCAAACTACCTGGAGATTCAGATTCAGCGGCATCAAATTATCCCAAAAGGATTGTAAGATCTTTCGCAACACAACATTTTTTTTGTCGGATAGTATAATTATTGATGGAGCCATTCAAATAAGCAGAATAATTCGAGAGTAACAAATGGATATCAGTGAAAAGTTAACTTTTATATGAATTTGTTGGAGGGGAGTGAAGATAGGGGGTCGATATTTTTCGCGAGATTATCCAAAGTGTATTGACACTATACGGGTTTTTCAAGAGCTACAAGAGGAAAATCGTATTTGTTAGTAACCTAACTTTTGTATGGGAGCGGTTGAGTGGTTTCACTGTGATGAGGCTTCACACATACGCACAAAGGATTTTATATATAAAGATTGTTCTAATATGCCACATAACAGATACGATTTCAACATCTGAATTGTTTTAATTTTGATCGCAACTTGGCATCCACAAAGTCTGTAACGCTGTAAAGAGATCAACTAATACTCCGGCTTGAACTTCGAGTTAAAATAAAACTAGTATAAACTTAAGCTAGCATCAGACGAGCACACAAAACCTTAACACGTGTGATGACTGACATAATTTTGACGTCACAAAATTGTAACACCAGTTAACACCGTCTGATAACTTAAATTGTGACAGAATTTTTGTTTACACACCGTGTGATAACCTGTGTTACGACAATTTTTTTGACGTGTGTGAAACGAATTTTGCCTCCGTCTGATAACCCTGTGTAAAACGTGGTATGTGTTTTGACATTTTTCGGTCTGTGTGGGAATATGTCCCAATGTGGAAACTGGCATGAATTCGTGCCATTTCACACGCACTGTGTTATAGCGAATATCTCAAAAACGGTGCATCTTATCAAAAAAGTGCAAGAACAAAAGTTGTTTAGGATATGATTCTACATAAAACTCCCATTCATCAAAATCCGATTCGGAGAATTTTTAAAAAATCTTATTGAAAAGTTTGACTTCAAAGTGGAATTTTGATACAACTGTTCGCTGTTCGATTAAACTTCAAATAATGCCATATCACCAAACGGGTTGTCAATTATAGCTTTTGTTATGTTTCTATTTGCGACTTCACCAATTGTTAGCAAATTATCGAATTGACCGACCGACATCCGTAAGAAATTCCGATACAATTCGGGTTCTTCAGAGCGCAATTGCACCATCAATTTGGCAAAGAAACCCTCCTTCTCGCGACGCGACACCCAATCCTTTGTCCAACAACTGCGCTTTCGACCCATTGACTCGTCGTCGTCGTCGTCGTCGTCGTCGTCGTCGTCGTCACTGCTTTCCAAAATATAGGCTGCCAAAACCGCCATATCCATCATCTCCTCATATTTCCTTTTTGACATTTTAATTTTAGTTTTCTTCACAAATTGAAAATACCGCACAATTGCTTGTCAAAATTGCTTGAGAAAAATACACAAAATGTCAGAGAGCTATCACACCGTCTGATAGCAAATCAGTGTGTCAGACGATTTCGACTGCTGTCACATGTCTTTCATCTTTAAACCTTTTGAGACGTTTCACTCCGTCTGATAACTACTCAATCTGCGTAACACAGTGTGTAATTGTGTGACAAAATTTCGTGGGAAGACTAGCGACGTTAACACGTTTTGGGACAAAAATCCGATTGTGTGGAAAAAAATTTCACACCGTCTGATAACAACACATTTCAAGTGTAAGGACGTGTCGTGTCAGATGTGTTTGAAATGTGTTTTGAGTTTTTTTCGTGACGTCAGTCATCACACGTGTTAAGGTTTTGTGTGCTCGTCTGATGCTAGCTTTAATATTAAATTAAAGCAATTTCGCTTTTTGCATTTACACTGGGCAGTAAGTTATATTTTCCTAATATTAATAGAATCATCTGTGTTTGATGGTTTTTTAAGCAAACTGAAAAAGGTTGGTAATAAAAAAAAATCTATTTTTTATCTATTTTTTATACCCGTATGGTGAAACTAAAGGGTATATTAACTTTGCCTTACCGTTTGTAACGCCAAGATCCCGTCATCACACACAAAAATGAATTACACCAGTGTGTTTAGAATGATAAAAATAATTAATTTCTGCATGTCCGTCCGTCTGTCTGTCCGTCTGTCCGTCTGTCTGTGGCGCGGATCACGGATTGAGCTAGAGACTTGAAATTTTGCACAGATCCGTTTTTCGTAAAATGCGAGGCTAAGTTCGTTAATGGGCAAAAATGGACCATTAGGGGGGGTACCCCCCATACGAACGAAAACGATTTTTGCGAATATCTCAAAAACGGTGCATCTTGTCACAAAAGTGCAAGAACAAAAGTTATTTAGGATATAATTCTACATCAAACTTCCATACATCAAAATCCGATTGGAATAAATTTTAAAAATTCTTATTGGAAAGTTTGACTTCAAAGTGGAATTTTGATACAACTGTTCGAATTTTGATACGAATATCACCATACGGGTCTCCAATGATTGCCAGATTGGCAATTATAGCTTTTGTTATGTTTTATCAGGGAAATACCCTCTAATTATTTTTTAGTTATTCATATTGAAGCAGAAAAGTTCAAAAAGCATTCCGAAGAAAAAAATCTCATTTTTTGCTTGTGCCTGCGTAAAAAAACAATTGACCTCTTTAATATAAATCTCAAGCGGAAGTTTTTCACGTCCATTATTTGCCAGAACTTTCGACAAAGGAATCGAGAATAAAGAAATAAAGTTTCTCCCTTCTGCAATTATCTACTAAGGATCAAGTGTTATCCGTCATGCTTGACCAAGGAACAAAGGGATATTTTAAGGAATATTCCTGAAAAATCTATGCTTTTATCATCTATAGCAGTGAAACGACATGAGCATTTTCATTTATATCCCTATAGCCTATAGGGAAATCCCCACGGAAAATTTTCTGGAATGTTTTCCCTTGAAGTTCTACACTACCCTTAGTCAGGACTATAATTACGTAAGCTATACATAGATTCAATCGGCATTTGTGAGCTTCATTCCGGCAATTAACCAAATCGACATAAACTCGAAAAAATGCCTAAACCTAATAAAAAGGTTAATATACATACAGTTAGGTGCACTCTATGAGCTGTGACGGGAAGATATTGCTTCACATTTAGCTCTTTTTTGGTCTATTAAGTGGTATGCGTACCTGCCTGAACAGAACGTGTTTTTTTAGAGATTTATGCCAGGGTAAAAAGAAATTCGATTCGCGAATCGAAAATAAAATTCTTTTGCATTTGAATCATTCGCGAATCGAATTTTATGAAATAAAATTCGCAAATGATTCTTTTCATAGAGAATTTTATTTTTTCGATTCGCTCGCGAATAAATAGAAACCAATTTTTAGCGGTTAACTTCCATCGCGTGCCAATCGATATCTATGTCAAACCAGCTAGTTTTCAATTAATTGCCGAAAAACGCTTTTTTGCATGAAAACGCCTTAAGGGGAAAACCCCTAAAACTATTAAAACCGAATTACTGAAAAAATAGGCGTCGAATACTTTTCACAGTTCTACAAGTGTGTAAAGTTTCATTAAAGTCGGGAAGTGATTTAAGTTTGCTTTTGCGAGCGATGCTAGACAAAATGTAAGGTATACTTTATCGAGGAGTATACAGTACCAAAGGTATACAGTATCGAGGTTTCAATGTAAACATTTAACTATGGCGTGGCGTGGATGGTTCAGTTAGCTAAGTGCTTGCCTTGTGATCCAAAGAGCAGTGGTTCAAATCCCACTCAGGGCAAAATAATTCGGTTTGAATTTGGAACTTTTCTGCTCATGGACCTAAACACGGACCAGTTTGGTCTTTGCCTCCCGCCGCCTGAATACTCCTTTCAGAGAGTATTGATTCCTGTTTTTTTAAGCATGTGAAAAGATTTTTATCTGGATGTGATTTGGGGTGACAGCTGTGGGTCATGCATCTGAAGTCAATGCAATGAGTTTTATATAACCGAAATTTTCGATGTATATTGATGTTGGGGGACGCGCCCAAAAAAATATTTGCATAGGAGGCGAAGACAAACGAAAAATTGTTATAAAATAGAAACCGGCGCAACCTAGTTTCCAGAACGTTTTGAAGACGTTCCCAAGCAAAAATTTTTAACTCAGGTTACAATGTGACTTTTGTCGCAAAGTGCCGGTGGCAAATCCGTTTATGCGACGGTGACAATGAAACCGGTTGGAAATTAGTTACACTGTGACCGGTCACAAATTAACCGTTGCAAATCGGTTAATTTGTGACCGGTTACAAAAAAAAACATTTAAAATCGAGTATTTTGCCACCGGTTAAAAAAAATCGTTTCAAATATTAATTTGTGACCGGTCACAGTCGGAAAGGTATGACTTGCTTTTCGTTGTTTCTTTCGTGCTCGTTTATAATTCACTTACAAATAGGGGTATAGAAGTATAAATAATCATCTTTGGACCAAGGAAATCATATTTACAGCCTTTTCTGATGTATACTTAGAATGATGTATACTTAGTTTCTTGGAAACCATTGGGCAACCGCCGTTACTTTATAACAATAGTCACAAAAGAGTTTCGTGGAAAAGGTTGTGCAACCGTTCTTTTGTAACTATAGTCACAAAAAACCTGATCAAAAACGGTTGCTTAACCGTTGCAGCTCGTTTTTGTGACGTTATGGCAACCATTTTGTGACCCCATATATTTTGCAACCCAGGTTGTGTGACCGTCGTGCAACCGGCATTTGACAATTTTTGGTCACGTTTTTCTGTATTACAAAAAGCTGTCTTTGCCGGGCCGGAATTTTCAAAAAATTAACTACGATCAAAATGGCGCGCTTTTGAAAGAAAAGTATTGATTTTTTGGTAAAAATTGGCCTTTTTTTTGACTGTAAAAAATTATTTATAAATTTAGAAAAAAAGCTGCAATCCAGAACTTAATAAATTAATGTGTAATAATTCTGCAAAATTTCAAAAAAATCGGGTGACTGGTTATTGTTTCTAATTATGTCGTAAATGCTCCAAATCCAGCTGGACACATCGATTTAAAGTCGCATAACTTTGGTAATTTTTATCCGATTAACTTAATATTTTATATATAAATTAACTTAATATTTTATATATACTTTTCTCCAAAGTTTTTAAATAGATATAACCTGAAGAATGTTTTTACGGTTTTTACATTTTAATTTCCAATTGTACGAACTGAAAATGGCAAATAAAAGTTCTGAAATAGGAATTACGAAATGTATACACGGGACACTTCAAGTTAGAAAATAGTTTTCAAATGTTTTAAAGTTTAACCCTAGGAACACAACCAACGCCGTCTGACGCAGTTTAATGTGCTGACCGATTAAAGTCAATCAACTTTAAACTTTTATGCCGGCGTAAATTGTAATCAGTTCAACGCCGCCAACGAGGTTTTGAAAATTCAATTAAAATGAAAAATTTGGAAGTTAAATTAATTGCAGTTGTTAAGAAACTACTCAATATTATACAAAAATTCTTGATAAGGTTTTAAGAGTATAAATCTTTTATCTATTGGAATTTCTCGGCTTATAAGGTCTGCAAAAAATATAACAAAATTGTTATATTATTTTTGCGGATGTTTTCAC
Organism: Chrysopilus asiliformis; assembly: GCA_964034945.1. Classification (NCBI taxonomy): domain Eukaryota; kingdom Metazoa; phylum Arthropoda; class Insecta; order Diptera; family Rhagionidae; genus Chrysopilus; species Chrysopilus asiliformis. The sequence goes on along the minus strand of OZ035961.1, from coordinate 81,544,610 downwards.
ATCCAAATTTCCGCCCAACGGGTCAGGCATGTCTGCCCAGAACACCCATCAGGAGCCTGTTTCTGGTATGGAAGCTGGCTCACCGTCGTCGGAGCCTGCTTCACCAGCTTCTATGCAGGCTTACAGGATTTTGGTGGAGTAAAACTCATTTTGACGGTGTCTATGATTCCCATTGTCACCAGTACATTTTCATAGTGGCGTTTCGTTGCGCCAGGCTGCGTCAAGACGTCGTTGATTGTACTTCGAGCATAAGAATGTTGAATACATTTTGAAGCAAAATATTTAAGTGATTGTTTGAACTTTTCCATTCAAAATTCACAATGCGTAAATATGCGAAGTTCAACTATTTAAGCATTAGTTAAAATGTGTACCTAATGCAAAAAAATTAGTAGAATATTAAGGGAAAGTGGCGGAGCTTTTCTTTACAAATTACATTTTTGAAAAGGTTTTCCCATTTTCATTAAATTGACTTTTATTTAAATATTTAAAAATGCTGAAATGTCATATGAAAAACAACAAAATAATGCCAAGTGCTAAAAGTTAGGCAGCCGATTTTTTTTATGTATTTTGGGGTAGGAAAATATCAAATAGATTTAAAAATCAATATTTTTTGTGAAACCCTTTCGCTGAATTTTGATGGCAAACTTCTTTGATCCAGTTGTAAAATATATTTGCATAAGCCAAACACAAAGTTAATTTAAAGCCAAACAATCTTTTGGGTATCGATACTGAAAGCTGACAACAAACATGTGAATAATTTATGAGAATTTGATGAAGTTATTTCTGTGAGTTATATTGCGGTTTGAGTTATGTTTTTATACATTTTTAACCCAATTTCACATAAAAAGGGGGCCATATGCTTGGTAGATATTTCCACAATCAATTCGTGAATCGTTAGAGATATGGTGTTGAATTTTTTGTGTTGTGCTCAAAGTAACACTAGCCAGGAAGGCGATTAGATAGGGTGACTTTACGCCCCACATACGCCAGGATAGTCTTGGATTTAAGCACATTGTCCCGCAATTTTAATCTTTGTTGATTATTCAATTTAGTTTTGACATCGAAAATTTTCGCTCGCGGCGTAATTTTTTCATAAGATTCTTGTTTTATTATGTCTCTATTTAAACAAAAATCGTCTGCCGTGCATTTCCTTATAAAATTTTTGATTATTACGTCAAAATCTGAAAATTTTGAAAAAGTTACCCTGAAGAAGTGGGCGAAACTTTGATGCGTTTTAATGAAATATTCCTGGAATAAGTTTTGTTAGACCGACAATGTTCCAGGAATAAGTTTTGTTAGACCGAGAAAAAAATTACGTATATTAATCTCTAAAAATGTTGCCCCTAGGAACACAACCAACGCCGTCTGACGCAGTCTAACGTGCTGAACGAAGCTGACCGCAAATTCTATTGTGTTCTAGCTTATTTTGTAATATTTGTATTATTTCGAGGTATTAAACATTTCTCCTTCCTCAAAGTATTTATATTTAAAAAAAACTATACATTTTTAAACTGTCGGAAGAAATAAAAAGCAACCAGATAAAACAATTTAAGTTTATTTATCGACGATAAAATTATGACTGACAATTTTTTTTTGTTCCGGACACAATATTATTCAAAACTAACTTAAACCAATCTATATTTATTTACAATGAATTTAGATATCTTAAGGTGTTATCACACATAAGTTCAAATGGTTTAAAAAATGGTAATAATGAAGAAAAGAGAAAGATATACCTATACAGCAAAAGTGCGGTTGATATAAAAACTGCGCGAAAAGTTGGACATAGAAAAATGTGTCGTATTTCTTTTGCTTACAATTGAATTGAAGAGTTATATTAAAAATATTTTCGAGCAGTAGCGTTAAATTAAAAAAACAAAAACACTTTTGCTTAAATTTTGGCAAAAAATACTTTTCTTTTATTGTTTACAGGAATCTAGACGAGTTGAGAAAGGCATTTAATTTTCGTACGCGTCTGGTTGCCCAAAAATTAAAATCAAAGTTTGGCTTAAAACTTAAGAGCACAAATTTTGACAGACAATCTCAAATTTTTCGCCCACTTGGTCTTAAATTCGAGAACTTGCTTCAATTGTGAGTTCAATTTTGTTCTAAAGTTTATCGTGTCGCTGTCTTCTTACACGTATATTTAGATCTCTCTTGCCAATGAAAAATTCCCATTTATTCTTTTAAGCTCAATTTTCAGACGATTTGAACTTATGTGGAATAGTACATTTAGAAATATTTTTCAACAAAAATATTGAACATCGTATATATTGAAATGTTTTTCTTAATTTTATTGTATTCAAGAGAGACTTTGTTGGACCGAACCAGCTCGATGACCCATCAAGAATGCAATGAATATCGATCGGCAATCGATCTCACAACACCCACCGAGCTGGCTATCCTTGTCTCCCTTCCCAAGGATAGTAACGCATACCATCAAGCTGGGATTTTGCTTTGGTAATTATTTTGGTTGCTAACATTCGGCTATCCTGACTTTTCAACGTCCTCGATGAATTGGACACCTAGTCCACGCGCTTAGCACTTTAGACACATAGTCTTTTCATATTTTCGGACACCTAGTCCACACACTTAGTATTTAGACACACAGTCTTTTCACATCTTCAGACACTTAGTCTTTTCACAGTTTCGGACACCTAGTCCTCATATTTTGATTTCATACTTCTCCTGTCGGAAACAAATTCTCGACAAAATAGCACGGACACACAGTCCTAAATATATGACACGAAGTCTATATGTGCACATAACATATCACTCAGATTTATGTTAATATCCATTGCCACACAGATCTCAAATTGAGTTTTATTTAACCACTAAGGTATTTTTTAATTTAATTAGTTCCTTTTTTTTAATATTTTTTTTTTAAACTCAAGTTCACATTTTTTTTTGAATTAATACACCTGGCTGATTTGTGAAATTCTTTCCAATCATCAAAGGTATCGATTGAGCCTTGCAAGGCACAATTAAAAGTTCAACAGTTAACTCAACATCATCGGTTCGTACCATTTTACTCATGGCCCCAATAGCCCCACATTCCCCATTTCCAAATTCCTTAAGGACTACCGTCGAATCTTTATAAATTTTATTTGTAATTTAATTTTACTTAATCCTAGTCTATTCGTGTTGAATTATTTTTCCGAGGCCCATCGTCAAATTTCCTTTTGACTGCTCTAAAAAGGGGTCGAAAACCCGATTTGCCATACTCTTGGTTTTTTAATATTTCCCGACGAGAAATTTTGATAAAATTTCATTTTATTTAATAACTCGGCAAGAGTGTTTAAATTTGCTGCTATCAGGACATTTTTAAATTCTGAATCCTGAATTCCCGCTATAATATAATTCATAATCGTGCGGTCATTTAATTTTGCCCGGTTACCCAAAGCCACCGTACTGTAAAAGTACTCTTCGATGCTTTCTGTGACCCCATTCCATCGTTTGTCCACTAAAATTTTATGGATAGTTGACTCATCGAACATATCAGGGAAACTCTGAATTAATTGAATTTTGAAATTTTCCCAATCTTTAATTAGATGTTGGTTTCCTTGAAACCAGAATTTTGCTGCATCGTGTAATTGCAGCGAAGCATAGAAAAGCGCCATTGTTTCGTCTCAATTATAAATTGCTCGAAGGCGTTCAATGAGCTCTATCCATTGCTGGGCAGATAAATTGGGTTTATTATTCCCAAAAACGGGAATAAGTCGCTTTACCTCCTCCAGTCCCAGGCACAGTGGTGCTCGACCGCCCCCTTCAGCGCTGGTCCTAACCCCATTACCTTGACCACCATTTAACTGAGCCTCCCTAATCAGCAACTCGTTCTCTCTCCTCAGAAGATCATTTTCCCGGCGAAGAATATCCATTTCGCGCTGCAAAATAGTAGCCCCCGAGGACACGGCTGCACCACCATGCTGGGCCGAGCCCTCTTCCTGTGTCACAGGATCACTGGGAATCTCCCGGCTGCCCACGTTTTTACCATTTCTGCGCCCTCTCATATTCATTTGTAAAAAAAATAAGTTAAATCGCTTACCGCTAACTTCCCGTTTCTTGCCTCTTGTTTTTAAAAAAAAGAAAGATCCTATTGTTTCAGCTTACCAAAACGATCCCTAACAAAAGGATCCGTTAAAACGGTCACGTTTTATAGAAGTTTTTCCATACGTGTTTCACTGAGTTCTATCTGGTTTTTTTTCTTTTGAACTCTCGCTGCACACCGTTATCTGTTCTTTTTTTTCACTTGATGGCGTGTTTTTCCACTTTTTTTTTTTAAATTATCACCTTCACTTTTATTTAATTAATCACCTCACTTTATTTTATTCAACTTTTTAATTTTTCGCACGCGGTTTGTTCCACTTCTGAAATATTGTATTCAAAGAGAGACTTTGTTGGACCGAACCAGCTCGATGACCCATCAAGAATGCAATGAATATCGATCGGCAATCGATCTCACAACACCCACCGAGCTGGCTATCCTTGTCTCCCTTCCCAAGGATAGTAACGCATACCATCAAGCTGGGATTTTGCTTTGGTAATTATTTTGGTTGCTAACAATTTTTAATGTTTGATTGTCATAACCAGAAATATTGCTATTATTATTATGATATGATTTTGCATTTCAACACGACACTTTAAATGAAAGTGATTTTCCAACATCGAGAAATTGCAACTTAATCAATTTAAATTCTTTCAAACTTGCTTTTTTTTCAAAATAAAGTTAAATATATAGTTGTAAACTTTTTATTACAGGTTTACAAACTAATTATTTTATAGAAAAAATTCTAGCTCGTTTATAGTTTGTGGCACTTTAACTATTTTATGCCAGATATTTGTATGTGAAAAGCAACTTTTTATAAAAGTTTCTCATACAAAAGTGAAAATTAAAAATTTTGCAAAGAATAACAACCGACAAAAAAAATTCGAATGGCAGAGGAAAAAGTCGGGCATGCAAGTATTATAAATAAGTACCACCGCAGATTGTTAAATGATTTCCACAACTTTTTGCAAGTTAACAGAAAGGAGTTTTGAGGAATTCTTTAAATCCTGCATAAAGTTTACGTTATTATGAAATTGAATAACCGTAATTTTCTTGCAACTAGAAGCCATTCGGTCTAGAATGGTATCACGAATGGTATCACGACCTATGCTGTTGATGGATTGAAATAGAACATAATTTGTAAAGAGAACATTTTTTGTTATATTTTAACAAAAACTAGTTTAAAAACTATTTACGCATTTTCAGCTTAAAATAATAAAAAAATATCTTGGAAAAATAACTTAAATAAAAGCATAAAAAATAAAATAGAATAATTATTTACCTCGCTTTTATTTCTGACACACCTAAAAAATTATTTTTTTCCTTTTTAGTGCATTTTTTAAAACTAAAACCTTTTTTTAATTTTTTTTGTAATTTTTTTATGTATTTTTAAATTAAAACATTTGAATTATTTACGCAAGTAATTTTTTTTCACCAACTGAATGGCTAAAACGAGATCGAAATCGGTTCACAGAATCAAAAGATATAAGCAGAGGGAGTGTAAAATTAGGTAGAGGGGGTGAATTTCTAATAAAACATTCCTTTCATTATTTTCAACCGAAAACGGAATCAAAATCGGTTCAGTGGATCAAAAGATACAAGGTGAGGGAGTTTAAAGTTTGGGGTACACTGAAACATCCCAAATAGCTTTTTAACCCTTTCAGACCTGAATTATTTTTTTAAAAAATTTGGTTGTGATAAAATTTGTGTTGATAAAGTGGGTAAATAAGACTAAGAAAATATTGAAAAAAAATCCAAGATCTATTACTGTTTTCGATAGCTTGTAATGTGTACAAACGTTCGCAACCGGTCTCAAAGACGAAATAATCTTATGAAATTGTTATATTTGGGAAAAACTTTAATGTGTACAAATGTAACCACCGGGTCTGAAAGAGTTAAGCAGCCGTGTTGTCTTTATTCACATATTTCGTCACCATGCAAATCGCGGTGATAAGGAATATTTGTCGCGGGCATATCGCTGTTGTGCGAATGGAATGCGCAATGACACCCGAACACTTTTCAGTGGTTTGCAATGCCGAAATTACGACACAGGAACGTAATTCTGACGCTGCCATTTCACAAAAACAAGAAACACCCCCATTAACAAAATTAGCTGCTTCCAGCTTTTTGCGAACGTGATCTGATGGCATTGCATCGTAACACAAATCTTCGAGCGGAGTTTTCTTTCTTCCTCGAATGCTTACATAGCTTAGCGACCGAACAGAGATGAACAAATAAAGACGTAAACAAAAAGCGAACAAGAAAAATCAAATGGCGATAAATTAATGAAAACTTTTTGTGGAGTATTATTATACCCGTATTGTGAAACCAAAGGGTATATTAACTTTCCCTTACCGTTTGTAACGCCAAGATCCCGTCATCACACACAAAAATGAATTACACCAGTGTGTTTAGAATGATAAAATAATTAATTTCTGCATGTCCGTCCGTCTATCTGTCCGTCTGTCCGTCTGTCCGTCTGTCCGTCTGTCTATCTGTGGCAAGGATTGCGGGCGCACGGATTGAGGTAGAGACTTGAAATTTTACACAGATCCGTTTTTTGTAAAATGCGAGGCCAAGTTCGTTCATGGGCAAACCTCATACGAACGAAAACGGTTTTTGCGAATATCTCAAAAACGGTGCATCTTATCAAAAAAGTCTAAGAACAAAAGTTATTTAGGGTGTGATTCTACATAAAACTCCCATACATCAAAATCCGATTGGAACAAATTTTAAAAAATCTTATTGAAAAGTTTGACTTTAAAGTGGAATTTTGGTACAACTGTTCGAATTTTGATAAGAATATCACCATACGGGTTTTCAATAATTGCCAGATAGGCAATTATAGCTTTTGTTATGTTTTTATAATGTACCTACTTTTCCTCCAATTCTAGTTGCAACTAAAAATGTTCGACAATATCGAATCTAAAATTTAAACAAATTTTAATGGGCCATCAAATTACGTTATTTTTAACGAAAAACTTCTTTGATTTTACTTTGCGGGTCAAATATTTAAAAAAAATGTTTTTTTCTTAAACAAAATTTGATGCCAATGAAATTGTGCCGCTTTAAAAAAAACTTCTATCCATTTTTTATGCAATTTCCTTCAGTTATTAGCCTGAAGAAATTTAATTCTCGGAGAGAAATCGTTTGAACCAAATGTCGATGGGGAATATGGCAGTTGAAGGCATAAACTTTTTTTCTTCTTTTTTTTGTAAAGCGGGTGCTTTGTGGTTACTCTAGTGGCAACCGTTTTGACCCTGTTCCCATTACACGCTTCTTCAAAGTGAAACTGACATTCAGGTTCTACAGCGAATCACTGTATCGACCCAACAACCGTCAAATGCCGCTTTATCGCTGCAGGATTTTTATGAAGCGAATATTGACCTAAAGACGACTCGACAATCACCAACTTCCGCATTAAAGCTATTGTAGCTTTGCAGACACAATATTAATCAGTGTGTCGTTCTTTCCCACTTCGTATGCTTCTTAAATCTTTAGTACTTTTCGATGCTATTTGGGATTCGAAATCGGTTCAGTGGATCTAAAAATGCAAGGAGAGGGGCTTTTAAGGGAGAGGAGGACGGAGAATTTTTATGCACTAAAACCCTCCTCCCAGTTTAACCAGCCGATTGCCAAAAACAGCACCGAAATAGATTTAGTGGATCAAAAGATATGCGGGAAGGACAAACTCTGACCTCAAACGCGCATATAGCCTTCTTGTTCCGTCGGGTGTAAAAGCACTTGTAGCTATTTTGACCATAGAACAAGAACGGTCAAATTAATATCACTTCATGGAATTGTATTAGAATATGTGTTTACATTTATTATTGTTGCGCTCTACGGCTTTTTCGTAGAGAAAATAGCATTGCTGGGGCCTTATTACCGAACACGATTCGAAAGTTCGCTCGATACGATTTTCATACACGAATTTGTTTTGAGTTGGTATTACTGAACCCGTTCGTAACGTGTTATTAGTATTGCCGCAGTTTGTCTCGATTTTCACAATCACAGCTAACTTCATACTGACTTTATATGTCAAATAGTACCAGCGCGTATTTCAAAACTTTTAATTTCGTGGAAAAAGCAACGATGTTTAGTGTGGCGAATTTTGAAATGGATTCGGACAGTGACGAGGAAAATGTTGCTCTAACGCGAAAGAGAATACGGGACAGTTCAAACCCTATAGAGCTTCCAAATTCCAGGTAAAGAACAAAAAAATATTCGTAAAAATTGAACTTCAACAAATTTCTTGTACCTTTTTGTAAGGTTTATCAGATTATATCGAATTTCAAAGGAGGCTTTTAAATCCCTGCTGGATGAAATCTCTCCACATTTAAAACCAGTGGGTAGATCATCATCCATTCCTCCGATACTGAAATTCGCAGCTGCTTTAAGATTCTTCGCAGAAGGAAGTTACCAACAAAGCTGCGGCCAAGATTTGACAATTGGATTTTCTCAATCAGCTATTTCTGAAAGTTTAAAGGATATTTTAAACATATTTGAACATTGTATTTGTTCTAAATGGATTACTTGCCGTTTAACTGACGAAGAGAAAGAAGAATCGAAGGGATTTTTCTATAGGAAAAATGGTTTTCCAGGAGTAATTGGTTGTGTAGACGGAACTCACATCAATATAATAGCACCAACTCAAAATGAGCACCTATTTTTCAATCGGAAGGGTTACCACAGCATAAATGCAATGATTGTAACAATTGCTTTAAAAACAATTGTAGATATTTTAATAATCTATTTAAAATTAGGTGTGTGATCATAAGATGAGAATTCGGTCAGTGGATGCCAGATTCGGGGGTTCGTCTCATGACTCAATGGTTTGGGAGGGCAGTGAACAACGAAGGTATCTGCAAGAACAAAGAACTGCCGGAGATAAAAACAGTTGGCTTCTTGGTAATTATTATGAATTTTACGTGTGATAAATACTTAATAAAATATTGGTTGCAGGTGATTCAGGTTATCCATTAGAACCGTGGATTATGACTCCTTTTCGATCAGGAATTGAAGGAAGCTCCGAATCCCGTTTCAACACCATTCACTCAAAAGCAAGAAATATTGTCGAAAGGACAATTGGGCTTTTGAAAGCTCGGTTTAGATGCCTTCTTGGAGCACGCCAGCTTCACTACCGCCCGGAAAAGGCTATTCAAATTATAAATGCCTGCACAGCACTGCACAATGTTTGTATTTTTTACAACGTCGAACAAAACTTCGACCTTTCCAATATTGAAATTGATGAAACAGATGGAATTCCTTCCGAGGAAGTGAATGATTCATCTGGCACTTCCGAATCGCAACGAATAAGGAATAATATTATGCAAAATATTTTGAATTAAACTCATTGTCATAAACTTCAAATAAATATTTTATTTCAATGATCACATTTGTTTTAAAATTCAAATAAACTTTATAGTCTTATATATCTAGAAAAGAGATGAACACATAATTCTTTGTAATATTGCATAACTATTTGCAGATTACTCCAACTGTAATTCCTGCAAATCTAACTTACGCTTTTTAAGCTCTATTTTTGCAACAAATTGATTTTGTTGAATAATACTGTTGGCCTGAGTCTCTTGCAATAACTTTAATTCAACCTCATATCTTTTCTGCTGTATTTCTCGAATTTTTTTGAGCTCCTCCGCATTTTCTTTATTGTTTTTAACTGTTTCGTCCAAAGAAGACTTGATATCTTTATATAAGTTAGCTTGTATATTTGTTTGCTTCTCGAGTAATTTGTAGTGGTCTTCTTTAGACCTTTTATGGCTACGTCTGATTTCTGGAATAGAATCATTTTGATTAATTTCACTTGGCGAATTGTTTCTTGGAGGTGAAAGGCTGTGAATATCCTGTTCAGGAATCGTTTCTTGATGGCTCGCAGAAGGTCTGGCCAAAGACAAGCTGGGCACAGGTGTTGCACATTGCGCACCAAAAGATTTGGCACCTAGCACGCCAGTTACAGCAGTCCTCATGTCAACCAACTCAATGACTTCTTCCTCTAGGTGAGAGAAACTATATTGTTTATTTGGACCACCGCCAGTTCCACTTATTTGGTTTTTATTGTGCCTCAACTTTTTTTTAATGTTGAATTTATAATCTGCCCATACCTGGAAATATAATAAAACAATATGTACGGAAGTAGAAGGAACTTGACAAACTCCTGGGAGCATTCTGTCTTATAAAATTGCTTTCAGAAGATATATTCCTACAAACCTTCTTCCACGAAATCCAATCACGTTCGGGTGGCCCATTTTGGTTTAATTTCTCTGAAAGCTGTTCCCAAATATTTTTCATTTTTTTCTTTCCATCTGGTCCGCTTGCATATCCCACAGCTATATCTTTATGCTCTTTCATGCAATCTACTATGATTCCAAATTGCTTGTGATTTGTAAGCTTCGCCCTAAAAGTTAAAGTATATTTATTGTACACAAAATAATGTCCTCTAAACATAAAATATAATTTGTACAAAATTAGGCAAAATACCAACAAAAAACTTACATTTTATCACAGCGATATTCTTCAAAGCCATCACTCGTTAAGTAAAATGTCATCGAATGAAATACACGATCAAAACGAGTGAGTCACATACGAATTCGTGTTCCATGATACCATTTATTCGAATTCGTGTGCCACACGTTTCGAATCGTGTTCGGTAATAAGGCCCCTGATTGTGCCGCATTGCCGGATGTGGTGTATATCCGGTGTTTAATTTTTTTCATGGTTTACCTTGAAAAACCGTAGTTAAAGAGCTAAAAACTGTAGAAAACCACCATGAATGATTCTCTCAAGGTTTTTATCGGCGTAACTACATATAATTTCGACAAAGAATAGAAACACGAGCCTTATGTTAACCACAGTCATGGATTCTGTAGCTCAATCTCAATTTCGTCTAACAATTTATTGGCAGCCATTTGGCTATCATTTTTTGTATTACCGTGAAATCACACTAAACTCTCAATCTTCATCGCCAAAATTGATGAGGTTACTTTCAAAGAAGACGTCATTAAAGGCATCTGGCGACTCCATGCTGGCAACCTAAAAAAATATGATATCCTTCTCATCATTTATTATTCGCAGTTCTTTCAGCCCGTTCCAGCTCGCCCCGGCGTCGTTGTCCAACATTCCTGAACTTTCATTGTTCGCATGTGTATCAGGTGTGGACAAGGGAAGATTCCTGTGTCAAGTGAGAGACCTGGAACAAAATATGGAAAACAAATGGCTAACCGGGAAAAAAGGGAATTGCACCCGAGTATCGTTCATAAAGGATGAATAGCCAAATCAGTGAAGCATTACCAGATTCCTTGGTAGGTTTCGTTTAACAAATTGGCACACACTCGAACAAAAAGGAAAAAATACGAAGAATACGCACATGTGTCAAAGGGAGGAAGGACGACCGGCAGTTATTCAATTACCGGACCAAATTGCACCACTCAAGATCAAAAACATCAAAGGGAAGTCAAAAGGGAAGTAAAAGAAAATTTCCAGCCCAGGGTCGGATGTGGAGATGGGGCCGAATTAAAGATCTGTCGGTATCCTTTTTTCTGGAAATGTAAATGGCAGGTCGAACTGTATAAGACGTGCAAACACACATTACAGAAATAAAATAACAACGAAATGCAATTGAAAGCATAGCAAGGAAAAAAATAAGAACAGGACCTAAATTTCGTTCTACCAAAGTCAAGAAATTTTTTGGGATTCGGAATAGATAGGTTTTTTGTACGACGAAAAAGTGAAACTAGGATCCAGCAGAAAGGATAAAGTAGAGGATGTTAAAAGGAGTGAGTTGCCTGTTTTCAGAGAAAAACGCAATCAATCAAGAGATTTCCTGTGCAAAGCAGGACTCAGCACCGAGTTTCCTTCTGATTATTCAAATTTTACCAGGAAACTTGTCTTTGGGTTTCAGGATACAATCCTCCGAAAGATTCTTCATCTCCTCGAATATCCTCTTGAAATGAAATGTGGGAGTAAGTAAAGATATTTCATTGAAAATCAAATACAAATTCAACACTCACACAAAGGCGCCATCATCGTCCTATAAAGGACCAAAAAGAACCCGGTAAATATTGACGCCAAATATCGATTTGGGCAATATTAGATTAGCAGGATATAGAAATAGGGCCTGGAAATGTTCGTATTCATTCTATTCATTTATCCAATCCATCCACCCATTCATCTTGAATCAATCCGCTTCCAACAAGGATATTGCCTTATTGTTTCGCCTGAATATATACTATAGATATATCCATATCATTATTAAACCGGTCTGCAAGCGAAACAGAAAAGGTATTCTGACTACGGTGAATTGCTACACTAGGATTGGTGTGTTTAATGGCAAAATATCCTTTTTCTCAGTAATCTAAATGTTTTTTATTTGAGGTTCCTTTCTTGAATTGTGTTTGTCTATTCTGTATTTTCAATTTGTTTTCGTATTTCTTTTGGTTTCACGCAGTAAGCAAAATGAAAATGAAATCTGTTGGTCAATAAATTCATTTAACGATAATCTTTTCGTTGAGCTCCGAGACATGTTTCACCATTTCCAAAACTCGGCTGCAAAAAGGTGCTGAGTTTTTTATTAAGAAAAATTGGTATTTCTCTCGCAAAAAGAATATTTAAAGCTTATTTTAAGACATAACAGTTAATTCGAGTTCGTGATTTTCAGTTGACAAAGAAATGGATTGAAGTGGAAATTGCTGTTACTTTTTTAAAGTGTTTAATGCTTTAAAAAAAACACTTTTATTAAAATGTATTGCAAAGAAATTATAATTTTTTGGGGCGTTGTGTATCAGAAATATAAGCATTACGGGTATTATTTTGATTTAGGTATTTTTATTTTATCCTTTTTAGTACAGTTAAAAATAAAAAATGGCATTTGTGTTTTGCAATTCTCCTTTGTGTGTTTGGAACTATTTGCCTACGTTCTTTCATTCAGGATCCCAAACCATGGGTACTTTATTGTTTCGATTTCGAAATATAGTGTCATGGATCCGTGATTTTGTTTTTCCTGAGTTTACAATGATTAGAAACCTCTTTGATTAGAAACCCCACATATTGCGTGCTTCCTTTGAACGATTTTAACAAGATCATGCTTTGCTAGCGCCATTTTGTTTTATCCTGATTCCAAATATGGTTTTATGGTTAGTTTTTCCAAACCCTTTCATTGAAGATCCTATTCAATCGGTACTTGGCATATATTTACAAGTAGGTGACATGGTGCTTGAGAGCAGAAATTTTGTTTATACTCTATGTGATATACCAGGGATGTTAGTTGAAATTTGCCGGTTTTTTCTATAAAGAAAACACTTAATTCTCAAGGGAATCTCAAAAATTTTTTATTCAAAGTATTGACCATTGGATTTTACACATTTTGCCCATCTTTCAGGCAAATCATGGATACCATTCCAAAAAAACTTTTTCTCTTTCGAGGAAAACCATTCGACGAGCCATTTTTCGACTTCTTCAAAATTTGCGAAGCGCTGGTCTGCGAGTGAGTGTCCCATCGATGCGAAAAGGTGATAGTCGGACGGGGCGAGGTCTGGAGAGTACGGCGAGTGCGGTAATACTTCGCATCCAAGTGATTTGAACACTTTTTTGACTGATTTTGCTATGTGAGACGGCGCGTTATCATGATGCAAAATCACCTTACCATGTCTTTCAGCGTATTGCGGACGTTTTTTGATCAATTCATTGTTCAAATTGATCATTTGTTGTCGGTATCGATCAGTATCAACTGGTTCTCCAGGATTCAACAGGTCATAATATACGACACCAATCTGGTTCCACCAGACACGTTTTTTGTCCTGGATGTTGAAATCACCACTTTTGGATTGTCGAAACCACGTCTCATATGTTTTTATGGTTGGGGAATGATCACCGTAAGTTTCTACCAGCAAACGATGGCTTTCAGCGGCCTTTTTCTTTTGATTAAAGAGAAAAAGTAATGCATGCCGCCAATGCACGTTTTCAGGCACAAAACTTGACATTTTCAAACAGCTTCAACGCTATGATGTTGTTATTTTGGCGGAACGTAACTTGTGTAGTTTTGAAGATTAATGTCAATAGAAAAATATGACATAGATGCCAAATCGTAGAAATGTATACATATCTCTAGCGACAGCTATTAGTAAAACCGGCAAATTTCAACTAACACCCCTGGTATCATGTAGGAGTATATTAGACTTAGTATACCGTTTGTAAAGCATCGAATCAATCGTCGGATACAAAAATGAATTACACCAGAGTGTTAAGGATGACAAAAGATTTTGATGTCCGCATGTCCGTCCGTTTGTATAACTTTCGAAAGGATTCAGCTGGAGACTTGAAATTTCTTATAGTTGCGTTTTTCGTAAGGCTAAGTTCTTAAACGGGCAAAATTCCTTCCCCCTACTCCATATAAACGAAACATTTTTTTACAATTTTCTCGAAATCGGTGAGTCGTATTGAAAAATTTGTAAGGGTAAAATGTGTTTAGAATATGATTTTATATGACTTATCTATACATCAAAATCCTGACCACTCCTTCCTCCCTAACCCATGTAAATTGAATTCTTTTTTTCTATCTTCTCGAAAACGATGTATCGTATCGTAAAATGTGTTTAAAATATGATTTTCCATAACCGTTTCATACATCAAAATCATATTGGATGCAAATGGATTTTTTTCATGGAAATTTTATATGTCCTTATATAGAATATTTGAAGATTGGCACCTGGTAATTGTAGTTTTTTTTATGTTATAGTGATGCATGAGTGTGTGTGTTAAAATTAAAATCTATTAGATTTGAATTGATTTTGAAAAAAAAAATCGGATTTAAAATACCGAACAGAAAAATCTGATTGAAATATCCATTCGTGGCATGGAGGTGTTAAAGGGAATCGCACGATCTTGATGGCCAATTGAGTTCACTGTTTCGAGAGATACCGCGACCTGGCAACTTCTCATTCAGTAAAGCCATTGTTGCGTTGGCTGTGTGACATGTGGCGCCATCCTGTTGAAACCACAAATCATCAACATCCATACCATCCAATTCAGGACAATCGGTTAGTCGATTATGCTGACCCAAAAAATCTCGAAGTGCGCGAAATGCTTTTTTTGTTTGAGCGCCCATTTTCGTAATAGGCTTCAATAACTTTAACACGTTGTTCGAGTGTTAAAATTTCCATGGTTGAAATTGTCAAAGACTAAACTTGTCAAGTCTGAAAACAGATGCCAAAAATCATTAGAAATTTAAGCCTCGATCGCATTTAACATCGGTCCAAGCAATTGGAACACCCGATATTTAAAAGCCAAATAGCACTCACACAGTATCTCCCGAACCACTAAATCGATTGCCATGAAATTTGCACAGGAATTTGTCTCACGTCATAGGGGCTCGCTAAGAAACGGTTTTACGATATTCGAAATGGAAGGTCCTGTTAGGATAACGCAAATATATTTTTCCAATTTTTTTTCGGAAAAATTCACTTTAGGGGGGTTTTTGGGGTCGGTAATCCCGAATCTGATGTTAGAATTTCCAAATTTGAAACAAAAGGTCCTGGGGGCAAAAACACGTTTTTTTCAAAAGTTTTGAAAGTATTTCTTTATTTTTTGGTGGAAAAAAAACTTATGCAAGAAACTTATACCTGGCAACGAGGGGTATGCAAGCTAGTAAATCATTAATTTTATAATTAATGCCAGGACAACATGCCTGAATTCAGCCTAATTCAGATCGTATTGTCCCACTAGTTTTTATCTATATTTCCGTAAAAATCTTCTCAGAGATTCAGAGAATATGAGGTGTGCGATAAATGTGAAAGGATATAATACGATTTAAAATGTCAGATACCTGTTAGAAGGATTCTAAGGATTCTATGGCATGCAATTTAATATATTTATATGGTGTTTGAAAGGAGAGAGGGGGTAGGGGGTGGGGGGATGAAGTAAATTTATTTGTTTACGAAATTTTCTTTAAAATCCTTCTTCATTCTAGATAAAAATATTTAGATAGAAACTACAGAATTTGGAAAATGTTTTTTTTTTAAATTCGGTCCTAAAAATTACAAAAATAATTTCTCTACGATTTTATTAGATTCATTTATAGATTGATGGAAATTGGATATTTATTTTTTTTAAATGAAACTTTTCTAATTATATTTTTGCAAAAAACACTTGAATTATGTTCTAACTGATATGTAGGTATAGGAGAATTTCGATATTTACGAGTTAATTAAAATTTGTTACCTAAAAACGTGTATAAAGTCATTAACGTAATGTTTTCGAAAATTAAACCTTTTCTTATCTAACATTCAGTATCTTGTTATGACTCTGATTGACTATGATCTTTTATTCAATTTCATATAAAGCACCTTTCTATGTTATGTTATATCATTTTTCACGTAGAAAGCTTTAATGTGTAAAGGAGGACAATAACAAAATGAAAATATAGGTAGGAATATCTCTGGATTTACTCTAATTTACTTCGAAAGTTTACCACTATTTCTCCATCAAAGAGTATGATAGAGTTCTCTTTTTTTAAGTATAAAAAATTTCCCTTTATTCAGCATTCCAGGAGTTGAACATTTTCTCTAGCGCATGTCCTCAAAAGGACTCTCAAAAGACCCTCTCAGAGAACACGAAGATCTTTCAGTAAATGTCTAATCAGTACATATCAGTCGATAAACGCCATTTCGGCGCGATTGACTGCAAGGACACAGCAAGGATACGTTTCATAAGTTTCACGTTTGTATAAAAAAACCACATTCGGAATTTCCTTTTTTTATAATTTTTCCTTTAAGTCTATTTTCCTTTTCATGAATTTTCACTTTTGAATCAGGACTAAGGAATACAAACGTGTAGCTTAATTTTTTCCACATTTTTTTTAAATACAGAAAAACTTTTTGTAGGCATCAAAGGCACCATCGAGAAAAGAGGAAAGTTTTTGTCGTGTGGTCCTGAAATTGAAAGGAATGAATGCCTCCCGCAAAGATGCTCTTTGGCAAAGTTAAAGATTTAAAAAGTTTTTCAAATTCGGTAAAATAAGTGACTTGGCTTTAAGTCGAGTCAAGGACGTGAAACTCTGTTGCTGCCTCATTTTGATTACAGGAGATGAGCAAGAAAGGATAATCATTTTGATGGTGAAGCGATGAGAATCTAAAACACATTTAAGTCTACTAAATTCACTTTATTTTATAGCGACGATATTGTGACGATTTTTTTTCCAGACTTTTTAATGCTTTGAGTTTTCAGATTTTTTTTTCGCTGTTTGTTTTTGGATTATTGCTATTTCAGCGTTTATCTTTTGTTTTGGTGTTTGGTATTTCTAGGAAAAAGTTTTTATAATATTATAATTGACCTTAAGTAATTTTATAGGCTTAACGTAAAGTCACATAAGGCTAAGACATCAAGTTAAGTTGATACGAAAGTTCTTAGGCAAGTTAAATCCTAAAAGATTGTGTTTTGAATTTCTTATCATTCTCATATAAAATGTTTATCTAATTGGGAAAGTTGTTTTCTATGTTTTAATGGTTTAGAAATCATGTTTCGTAAGTTAAGGAAAAGTTTTATAATTTTCACATGGTGGGGATTTTGGGTTTCTTAAAGGACCAAACAAGGAAATTGGTTTAAAGCAGTGGATTATTTTTTTTTCAAATTTCAGGTTTGTTTAGTGTCTGCTCCGTTAGTTGATGATGACAATGGACACTATTCGACATATTTTTTTATTATCCTTTAAAATCGAAAGTCCAAAAATAATTCCAAGTGTCTAATAAATGTAGAGGTATGGTAGACAGTTCTATTTTATGTAATTCTAAATATTTGAATTATGATGTAACCTTTTTCCGAATACTAGTATATGAAAATAAACCAGAAAATGTTTGAACAATTCTCTTGGTGTCTTTCTGTACTTCTATGTATAAAAAATTAATTTTTTTTTTAAATTAATTGAATTTGTTTGTTTTTCATACCACAAGGTCTATTGGTTTAATTATGTACCAACCCAAAAGTACTAATGCGGCAAATAGTCCGAGGAGCCCCTTTCAAAATTCCTCGGGCGGGGTGTCCCAATCAGCTCTACCAAATGAAAATTTTAAATGAGTACAAGTTCAAACTTGTGACTTCACAATATGAACAGACCTTTCTTCCATTGCTCTTTTATATTTAGTTTAACAAATTAATTGACTAGACATTGAAGCTGGGTTCGAGCATAATGCTACATTTACACGAATGACAAATTTGTCATTTTTTTCTTGTCATTATGTTAATTCCCGCGTAAATGGCATAATTTTTGTAATTTTTTCTGTCAGAAAATGTCAATCTCTCATAAAAGAATGAACTTGTCCATTCTTTTATGCCAGATTGTCATTCGTGCAAACGCAATATTAGTTATGACAACTTTAGTATTCAACTTTTGTCATAACTATATTGCGTTTGTACGAATGACAATCTGGCATAAAAGAATGGACAAGTTCATTCTTTTATGAGAGATTGACATTTTACAAAAATTATGCCATTTACACGGGAATTAACATAATGACAAGAAAAAAATGACAAATTTGTCATTCGTGTAAATGTAGCATAAGAGTTCGTAATCTTTCTGAGGCGGTACTTTAAACGACATTTGAAAGTTCGTTGCGTAAAATTCGGATTTTTCATAGGACAGAATATGGCGATACGCTTCTGTGGCAATTGCTAAGTGAATTTAAGGTTGTATTTGACTTTGGCATTTAAAAATATTTGACTGCGGCGCATTTTTTTAAAATAATCTTTGCCTATAGGCATTTTTATGGTTGTTTATTAAAAAAATGCATATAAGCAGATATTATATTTGGTCGAATATCGAATATCATTTTTTGTTACCTGCGGCGCAATTTTTGTTGCATACCGAAGAACTAACACATCCTTTTTATTTATAGATAATCACAAACGAAAATTGAGACAAACCTTCAGCTCTCTCATCGATTTTTCAAAATTTCCAACCACACAAAAATTCTTTTTTATTAGTGTTGCAACGAATATTCGATCACTATTCGGGGTTTTTACTATTCGGCCGAATGCCGGCCTGTAAATTGTCCTAGTATTCGCACTTCGGTTTTTGGCCGAATACACTGTTCATTGTAACCCTAGTTTTTATCATTTTTTTTAAAGGGGCCCTGCCTGTGGAGTCAGAAAATGCCACATGTCTGTGTTCTTTTCTTTATAATATGATGTTGTGCATCTGTCAGTATAACTTTTTTTTATAAAATACTAAAAATAACGCAGGCTAATTTTTTTATACAGGTAAAATGTGTTTAAAATAAGTTTTGACATAACTCGTCCATACGTCAAAATCCAATCGGACCACTGCTTCCCCTCTCTTTCATACAAATGGAATACTGTTTTCCTGTTTTCTCGAAAACGGTGCATCGCATCGAAAAATTTATAGAGGTAAAATGTGTTTAGAATATGATTTTACATACCCGTTCCATACACCAAAATCCAGTTGGACTTCTCCTTCTCCCTCGTCCACACAAATGGATTTTTTCCATAAAAAAAATTGTCCGCCTTCATATAGAGTATTTGACGATTAGCCCCTTGCAGTTCTAGCTTTTCTTGCTTTTTTATATTGTTGCTACAAGTGTGGTTGTTTGGTTGGCTTAAATATTTATAGTTTTCCACTGCTCACCTGAAAAATTTCGAGTTTCCTCTGCCAGGAACTGAGACCACGTCAAATATTTTGATCGAGGCAGCTCTTTTTGGGCTGAATTAATATTTCGATGTAATTAATACCCTTAAAAAATATGGCAAAATATTAATAAACTGACATCATTACTTTCCTCCGCTATAGAGGGAAAGAATTGTATTGATGACGAAGACCGACTCTGTTATATATGTACTCTAAGATGAATTATATTATATAGGTACTTTATAATAAATTGTAATTGTATCAAAGGATGATTAATAAATCAGTTGCACACTGGAGAACAAGCTTATAACAAACAAGCTTATAACAAACAAGCTTATAACAAACAAGCTTATAACAGAGTCGAGAACGGGGAAGAGGGGATAGAACATTTTTGAGTAGTACGAAATCCGTTTCGGGCAAAATTATGAGGATTTCCGTGCATCTGTCTGTCGGTCTGTCTGTTTTATGTATTTTAAATAACTCGAGGACGCGTTGATCTAACTATTTGAAATTTTTTGTTAATAAGTTTTACTAAAATCGTAGTTTTCTATCAACATTTGGAAAAGTAGATTTTTTTTTTTTGTAAAAATACGATGTTTTGAAAATTTGTCGAAAGTTACGATTTTATGAAAAAATGCATATAATCAAATATATAAAATTTTCTATATTTTTTGGTTTTAACGGGTTTTACTTATCTCTAACCGTTCTCAATAATTTTGAAAACATTTAGTTAGTTGAAGATTTCTCAGAAACTATTCGCTTTTGAGAAAAAAGAAAATAAAATTTCTCCCATTTTTCTTTACAACGGTTTCTTTGACGGTTCCCGAGAGATTTGAAAAAAAAAAAATATTTTTTACATATTTTCCCCGAAGCTAAACATTGCAGAGGAAAATTTTGTGTTGATCACAACTGATATTTTTTTTATATATGAATGATTAATTATTTCAATATTACGACCTCTTATTCAAAGGAAAAATTTATGATTAATTTTTTAGAAAAACTTCACCAAACAGATTTTTAGATATTATAAAGGTATAATAAGTTGCTGCTCCACATGAAAGTAAATGCCGACGAGAACCTCTCGATAGCAGCTACTCGCAAATGGACACGTCTCTGAGAGTCGCTCGCAGAAACTGGCAAAAACTCGCGAGCTAGTTTCTGCGAGCTGTCAAAAGTGATTCTACTCTCTAGTCGACATGCACCCACTGAACTCTCGGGGAGTTGCTCGCCAGATACGAACGGCGTTTGAATTTCGCTAATAGCTCTCGAGAACTCGCCAAAGCAAGATGTCAAAAAATCAAGATATTGGTCTTGAAAAGAGAAAAATCGCCGAAATTAACTCTCAAATGGACAACCTCCTGCGAGTAACTCTCGAGAGTTTTTGAGAGTTACTTGCGTATTTACTCTCATGTGGAGTGGCACCTTAAGACTAATTAAAATTTCTAACTGAAAAATACAAACCGATACTAATTGGTAACATTTAAATTTATTTTTTCTGTGTCTATGTGCCAGCAAGTATGAAAGGACTTGTAGAATGTTAACATCCTTGGTATAAAAAAAAATACCAAATATACTTGAATAATTTACAGTAGGATTAATATTGAGGAAGATTTAAGTAAATAAAGTAATATTGACTTAATGACAAAGAAATGGAATTGAATTGGGATTTTCGCATTAGATAATTTCACATTTAAAATATTGACTTAAATCCAATAAAAAAAAATCCCAACGAATCGCATTTTGATCAAATAATCTGGCTTACAAGGACTCCTTATACGATGTACAGCATTTGTAATAAGACATAAATCTCAATGGAAGCTGAGATTTCAAGTTGTTTTTCTTGTTGGTCCAAGTATTACTAACATAACAGGACAGTAAATTTTCTTGTGTGCTCGTCGGTTAGCAAATGGACGGAATTGAGTACGTAAAAATCTCCATCAGCCATTTTGTATCCCCTGTTATCCTTTAGGGTGTAAGCATTGAAGTTTTCAGGTTTTTCGTAGGGATTCCAGCGGAACAAAATCTAAAATTTCTGATTTCATGATTGTTTGCATTTCATACCATGGCCATGGGAATGATTCGTTGTTGGTTGGCTACGAAGCAACTCTACTGATGAATGTGTCTGTAAATGTCTGTGTGTTTGGTTTGGTTTCGTATGACTCCAAGCTCGGTTCTTATTGACTTATTCTGGAAAATTTATGCGCTTGGTTTACTTAAACAGCAAAATGACTATAAAAAGAGATCAATTTCATCCCTTGTCGTTGCAGTTCTGTTCTGTGGCCACCATTTCTTGTAGTTCTTTTATGGCGACTTCTTGGAATACAAATAGAGCGGCTGCTGCCGTTGAGATTTATGTTAGCCGTCGTACTTATTTAAGCAGCATAAAATTAGCCTTTACACTGACAATGAGTCGGTGATCTGGCGGATCCGAACGGATACACGGAAAATAGAAAGAAAATCCATCCGAGCGACAGGAAAATAAAACACGAATTAAGTCAAAGTAGAGTGATTTATTTATAATAAAAAATGCTAATTTCTTCTGTTGTCATTGTGTCACAAAGGTAAATCCACAGAATTAAAGTTTGTCTCTAACAAACAGGAAATTATTTAACCAAGTTACTGTCCTTAATTTGAGAAATGTGAAACAACTACATCTTGCTCACTACATGAGTATCGTGGTTTAGATTTTTTTATACCGTGTTAGGCCCCGTTTACACTTGCGAAGTTTTCTTGAATTTCTTCGCAATTTTTCTGTCGCAGAATAAATTCACTTAAAGGAACCTTTTTCAGTTGTCCGCTTCCGATTCTTGTCGCATTCACATATGTTATAGCACTTAAAAAACTAAGCGACACGTATATTTTTAAATCTGCGGATATTCTGTTTTAAGGGGGGATAACTCCCTCGAAAATCAGGCGAATAATCAATTTCTCTTAGCAACCAATCGTCCGATTTAAACGACACAAAAACCGGAAGTTTTCTTTTTGGGAGTAAAATTATACTGCATAAAGAAATATTTAAAATCACTATTGTAGGGTAGAAGAACCTATAAATATTCAAAAATTTTGATCCATAACTTGCAAAAGGACTATTACATTTGCAAAGATTAAGCTAGAGACTTGAAATTGTGTACATTTATGCTTCTCGTAAATAGCTAGGCTAAGTTCTTGTACGAGCAAAATTGGACTATTGCTTTCCCCCTCCCCCATACAAACGAAACAGCTGTTTGCAATTTTCTCAAAAACGGTGAGTCATATTGAAAAATTTGTAAAGGTAAAATGTATTTATAATAGGATTTTACATAACTTATCCATACTTTGACGGACGACTACTTTGCATCAGTGTTGTGCCGCGTAGTCTACGTGATGTAGACTACACCATTGTCTACGCGTAGACTATTACTGTAGACAATGGTCTATTCTCTACGCGTAGACAATGTAGACAATCAATAAAATAAAGGATAGCTGATTTAGTTTTAAAATCTCATTTTCTACAATTAATTTTAACATAATAAAGCACAATTTCCAGGAAGCAATCGCCAAATGCTGCATTGGAGAACTTCGGAGCAAACTTTAGTGGCAATTCTAATTCTTTTCATGCAATCTAAGCGCTTTTTTTAATTTTTGCAATTGAAATCACATTGAAATCTAAAATCTTTTTGCTTTACACATTTTTCAATATAACGAACCGTTTGTTTAAAAAAACTGATTCATTTGTATGGGATGGCTCTGCTCATTTAAGAATATCTGTTTAATTTGTTCGAAAAACACGTTTGTTTCTAGTCTTTAGCTTAATTCCGTTGAGAGTTGTCGTATTTACAGATAGACGGAAATCTATAAGGAAGTAATTCATATCAAATAATATATGTTCAAATCAAATAATATATAGACCTATCAAAGGTCAGTCGATTTCGGCTTTGACAATATATGACTCACTAATGACATTGTCTACGCCAATGTCTACATTGTCTACCCGAAATCTATTGTCTACGCTATTGTCTACACTAAAGTGTAGACAATTACAGTCTACGCGTAGAGGAACAACACTGCTTTGCATACAAATGGAATACTTTTTACCTGTTTTCTCGAAACTGTGCTTCGAGTCGAAAAATCTATAAATATGAAATATGTTTAGAATATGATCTTACATAACTTATCTATACACCAAAATCAAATTGGGCCATTCCTTTTCCCCTCCCTATACAAATGGATTTTTTAAATCAATTTTTTGTCTGTCATCATATTGAGTATTGACGATTGGCCCCTTCCAATTGAAGCTTTTCTTATGTTTATATAGAGTATTTGACCACTGGCCAATTCTACCGTTGTTTGGAGGTATATTCTTCAAGACAGCGCGGTTTTGTCGAGCAAAATGCAAAGATTTCTTGTGAAATAAGGTGAAATAATAAAATATTCAAATTTAAATTTATTATTTTCAAGTATTTAAATATCCAACATGTCCAACATTATTGACTTAGATTAATAAATATTTAATGTGTAAGAACTAGACGATTTAAAAATATTAAGATAGATAATGTGAATATTTTAAAAATTCAGTGTTGGAATACAAATTTACATAACACTTCCACACATCAAAATTCAATCAGACTACTCTTTCCTCCTCCACTATACAGTTGGAATATGGTTTGGTTTTTACTCGAAAATGGTGCATCTTGTCGAAAAAGTATTGATGACTTCTGGCAACACTAATTGACATGGTCGTTGGCAGGGAGGAGCAAGTGGCGGTTCTTGTTTTTGCCCTGGAATAGCAAAAAAAATTTGAAAGCAAAATTGTTAGATCAATTTAAGGGTGTATTTGCCTTAGGCATTTAAAATGTTTGCCCTGCGGCGAAATTTTTTTTAATGATTACTGTACATTTCCTTAATTTGCGACCACAATGTCACGTGATTTTTAAAGAGATACTTTTCAAAGTTTTGGATTGCGTGATTCTGTACTAAATTCTGTAAGTACACACATATTACAAATGTTCTCCAATGGCGAGTATTTCTTGTAGAGTTTAGACGTTTTGGCAGATGAGAGAACAATTCAAAATAAGTCTTTCTGCATCATTACCTAACATTGTTCATTCTTGAGTTATTGTCGCAAATTAGAGATAAGTATTTTTTAAATAAAAAAGCTGCCTGCGGCTCAATTTTTGCTGTACACCAAAGAACGAAGATATTCTTTTTATCTAGATCAGGGGCCATCAAAGTAACTGTCGCTCCCTTTACAATCAAAATTTGTAACCACTACAAATTAAAATACAGTTCAATGAAACACAACCTTTCACGGCAATGGCTTGACACGAACTGGTTTAGAATGAAATGCGTCATGCTAATAATGCACCGATTCCAACTCAAAGCACGATTCGTTTTATTCCTGCGATCCGAAGCCGCAACATACAAGCATTACAGCACACAATAAAAGGTCGATTATAGTGGCTACGCTGTTAAAGCCAATCTGTGTGATGAGCCAGCCGAGCCACTAGCTGATAATGCCTGATCTAGATAATCACAAAAAAAAAAAAATGAGACAAAGGGTCTCACAATTATTTAATTTAAAAAAATGTACTAAAAATATTTTTTTTTAACGCTGTGTATCAGAAATGAAATCGAGATAAAAGCATTAAAAATAAGTTAAAATAAGTATATTTGTATAAAGTGTTTTAAAAACTCCAATATTTCGCAAAAATTTTAAAAAGGTCATTTGACGATTTGGATGGAAAAACCTTGACGATTTGGATGGTTTTCCCATCTATTACGGAAAAAATCTAAAGGTATTACAATCTATACATACATATATGTAAATATTAGGACGCCTTATCGAATCGATTAGATAAATTCCAAAAAGAAGTGCTTTCGAAATATCAACATGACCAGATACTGCGTTTTATCCACACACACAAAAGCCGTTAAGCACCTTGCATTACGACCTGAAGAATAAAAGGTGTTTCACAATGCCGTAGGGGAAGAAAAGAAAATTTCTGACTGGAAAGGCGTATCGCAACTACCAACTCGATTTTTCAATCTCAGCATTTGCGATTTATTTTGATGACTAGCAAAAGGTCGTCACTTTTGTGAACACGCCACGCCACCACACATACGTTCACTTTTCTTTAATATTATGATATGATTGTTGCGGATTTAGTTAAAAAGAGGATCACCGCCTTAGAAAAATGTTATCCTTGTCATCTCACTTCTGGCCCCAAAATTGAATTGCGTTTTGTTGGACTGAAATATATTGGGAGTGGCTGCTGGCTGGTTACTCTTGATCATTTTATTACAATATTTTGATAAAGAATATTCTGTAGCCATAATAAAAAAACCTTAACATCAATCATTTGGCTGCCAAGAAGTTCCCTCATCCCACCCTTTTAGAATGTTATTTTCTTTCTTCCCGTAAGGAGCTTTTCGTCATAATAACGACTTTTTCGCAAAATATAAAAACATTAAACGGCAGGGTGATAACTTGATGCTCGGGGAAGTGAAATAAGTTATTGCCGGTAGTGTCCCAATCGAAGTCCCTTCCTTCACTATACACAAAAATTTATCTTTTGGGAGACTCTTGTTAGATTCATTGTCCTCAAAGGCTTTTATCGTAGAAAATATTTTACCAGCTACGATATAGAAAATGATAGGTAACCCAAATAGCACTGAAAAGCAAGGGCATATGAGGTTTGTTCTTTGAAACCTAAAAATGCCATCGACCCCTTCCAAGAACGTTTCTTTCAGTGTACTTTAGAAAAATATTGAATGGACTTTATGTTTGTGTGCGTGCATCCGATACCAATCAATTTCTATCAAATATGACATTGCGTATGAATTTTCTGCACAAAATGGAATTAAAGCTAGCCATACGTCGGGTAACCGCAATCTGGGTACGAATTCCGGAAGGTCACAGGCGACTGTCGATTCGATGACTTGAGGCGATAACACTGAAAAGTCATCGAATCGACAGTCGCCTGTGACCTTACGGAATTTCTACCAAGATTGCGGTTATCCGTCATATGATGGGCTCTAATTCTAGTTTCATACACTCAGAGAACAATGTTAAGTATTTCTATTCACAATTTGGGATAGATCAAAATTGGATAAAAACTACGCACTTGCATCTAAAAATCATAACATGGTATATATTAGGAGAACAAATGGAAAACCGCAGTTTTTTTTCGAAATTTGAGGCTTTTTTGTGGAAAAATACTTACATATTTATTCTTCAAAACTATTGTCCATCATTAGCTACAACTTTTCCCATCTTTCTGGCAGCATATGGATTCCGAGTCGAAAAAATTGTTCGTATTTTAAGACAATCCACAAATCGATCCAATTTTTGGTTTCTCCGTTGGAACGGAAGTGCTGCTCAGCCAGGTCATGCGTCATCGATCGGAACGGGTGGTAGCCGGAAGAGACGATGTCTGAAGAACACGGCGGGTAGGGTAGGACACCCCAATTCAGTGTTTCCAGGTAGGTTTTAACGACATTAGCAACATGTGGTCGAGCGTTGTCGTGCTGCAAAACTTTGTCATGGCTTTGTTCAAATTGTGGCCATTTTTCCATCAATGCTCGGCTCAAACGCATTAGTTGTGTTCGCTAGGTAGCTCCTGTGATGGTTTCACCCGGTCGCGTCGCAAAAACTCATAATTTTTCTCCAGTCTGGGAGGCTCTTTATCTTCCTGCCAAAATCACCACTTTTGTAGCGTTGAAACAATTCGCGACACGTTCTTTCATTAATAGGAGCCTCACCATAAGTTACTATTCGACGCGCCTAAGCCGCAGATTTTTTCGAAATGATGGCAAAAAGCAAAACTTCCCGCAAATCAAGCTTATTTGGCTCAAATTTCGAAATTTTCACGCACGAAAAAATATATGACTCCGATAAAAAATTCACAAATTTAATGATTAGGAGTTGTTGCCGTATGCCTAGCATATCATTTGACGTTTCTGATCTGACATTTTTGACAAGCATTTTACTGCTAGCGCCATCTATTGGAAAACGGCGGATTTTTCTGAGTATTGAATTTAGACCCAAAATGAGATATAGAATTGTGTGTAAAATTCATCATCACTAGGTTCAATTTTACCTACATGACGAAAGCATTCAATTAGTCGATGGGTATATGTTTCGGAGATGTGTGGGGCCATAGGAAAGGGGTATCCTAGAAAGGGGGAGGGTATTTTTTGGGTGCACGATAACTTTCTTTGGGGACAATTTACTCAATGGTGTAAACTGCGTCAAGATTGCTCCAACGGTTCAGGAGACAGCAGGAGAGGGTTTACTCTTTTCGTTCTCCGCGGAAAACTTAAACGCATGAATTATTGCAATATTCCGTTGCTATTGCGATCGGTCAATGTTTGTATAGAAAAATCGCAGGCGAAGCGAATCCCTCACCCTTAGAGCACAATGGACGCAACCAAGCCGTAACTAAGGACGCTTTGAACTGTCACGCAACGCAGTTCAGGAGCGGTTGAGCACAATAGAAGCGTCGTCTGTTGCGTTGTGAGACAAACAGAGAAAAATTAAAAGTGGACTAAAGTATAAAAATATATAAAAAATGGGAGATTTTGAAGCAATAATTTGCTTTGTTGGTCTTTATCTTTGTTATTTGTATGTTATTGCAATAAAGCTATCAATTTTTTCTTGAACGACATTTCCCCAACCTCACTTTATGAACTGTCAACGCAGAGTTGTTGCGTTAAAATTCAAAGTTTGGCAACTTTTGCGTCGATGGTTGCGATCATGGTTGCGTTCACTGTGCTCACTCAAAAGCATTTCTGTGAAATAAACTCGTAAGTGACATTTGGATGCGTGATGGTTGCGGCTTGGTTGCGTTCATTGTGCTCCAAGGGTCACTTTAATTGTTTCTGCCAGAAAAATGTTCTTCCAAAGGTTTGTTGAGTATGTCTGTATGTGTGTGTATGCGTGTGTTCGTTTGCATGTGTGTATGTAACGAAATTTGTAATATCGGCCTCTACCAGTATATCTTAACCTATTTTGACACGGTGTTTTGAATTCGATCGTCCCTTAGTACCCTATGGAACGCGAAATTCGCAAAAATCTTTCAATTTATGTGGGAGAAGGAGGGCGGGGCGATTCAATATTTCTCATTTTCGGAAGAGATTTATCTATATTAATTTGTGATCGACCGTTATTTTATATTTTATTAATTATTTGAAGGTTTTTTTTAAATCAAAGAGTGTTTTCTTTGTAAATCCTTCATTATTTATTAATTAATGTTTATTCCTCGACGTTTCGACTACGTTTGTAGTCATCTTCAGGATGGGAATCTGTTTTTTTACAATTTTCTCACACTTTTGTTTTTTTAAGGATTTGAAATACAAAAATACTTACTTACTATGTTTCTTTGTTCTATGATGGTGGCGTTGTAATAATTTTCATGTCTTTGTTTTTAAAAATTTCGCGGTTTCTGTTATTTTTAGTTGAATTATCATTTACTTTATATAAAAACTTTTGAAAAAATTAATTACCTAAATGTTTATTGTTGTCCGGAGATTTATCTATATATAAAATCCAGATACCACTCACTCCCTTACTCACTCACTCACACAAAATATGAAATTCGAAACGGAACAAAATTCGAAACAGAAGGTCCTAACATTTTTACAATTTTTTCTCGGAAAAACTGGATTTAGAGGGTTTTCTGGGTCCTTGATTTTCAAAATTCGAGACGGGAGATATTGCAACGACAACGTAAAAATCCGTTTCCATTTTTATTCGGAAAACTTACTTTAGTCTGATCACTGGAATTTAAAAAAATTCCAAACGGAAGGTGCTGTAAGGACAACACCAATATCCTGTTCATCAATTTTTTTTTTTCAAAAGTTTTTACTTATGCAAGAAACTTTAATCCGGCAACGACGGGAATGCAAGCTAGTTTTTTGATAAAAGCCTAAGCCAAATTTCAACTTTCTACATTATGACAAATTTCAGCTTTCTACGTCAATTAGTTCTCGAGTATTTCCTATACCATGAAAATTATCAAAATAAATAATATTAAAATTCAAATGATCGAGAAATACAAATAATTGCCCAATTCGATTCATCATATTCATATTCATTATATTCATCATATAATTTGATTATGTAAAAAATATATCATTTCACCAATAGGTGGATTAAGCTGTGATTGTTTGAGCAACAAACTTTCTTTTTGAAATTCTGCCGAATTGTATTTACTGTTTACAACAAGAGAAGTAATTCTCTCTTGATATCAAATGAAAGATAGATCATAAAATCTTTGAGTTTAGCACAGGAGAATTTAGGTCAATAGTTTATCACACGTTCTACCAATGCTTCAACTTGTCATAATTTTGATGAAGTCCTTATTCTTATTACGCTTTTTCTTCCTGGTTTTTTATACTCTATATGATGTATCATATAGAAGTATATTAGATTTCGTATACTGTTTGTAATGCATCAAATTAATTCAGGGTATTAAGGATGACTAAAAATTTTAATTTCCGCATGTCCGTCCGTCCGTGAACACCATAACTTTTGAAAAGATTGAGCTAGAGACTTGTAATTTTGTACAGTTGTGTTTCTCGTAAATGACAAGGCTAAGTTCTTGAACGGGCAAAATTGCACCATTCCTTCCCCTTCCCCAAACAAACGAAACGTTTTTTTTGTAATTTTCTCGAAAACGGTGAGTCGGTGATATTTGAAAATGTATAAAGGTGAAATCTGTTTAGAATATAATTTTACATTACCGTTCCATACATCAGAATGTAATTCTCCTATAAAAATGGATTTTTTTGAAAAAAGATTTTGTCTGTCATCATATAGAGTATTTGGCAATTGGTCCCTGGCAATTGTATCTTTTCTTATGTTTCTACTTGTAGCAGCGATCATCCGACAGTAAACAGAAATAAATCATAAAAACATGAAAACTTTGATAAGGGCAATTCAAGCTTAATTTTTTTTGGGTTTCTGAGGGTGAAATTTAGAAACGAAAGTAGGAAGAAAAACTAAATAAATAGTTAAGTAATTTGTTCCATTTTACTATCAGTTAGATTTTTTGGTACTGGTAGGGAACTGGATTGTCATTAAATGAACCAAAACATGGTGGACGAAGAAATCTAATCATCCGTTAGATTTTTACTACACTTATACTACTTTTAGTACGCCACGAGTAAACGAATGTAGCTTTTCATCATTTAGTCGTATTTTCCTCTAAATTTTTTCATGTTTTATGTTTGTGAATGTGAGGAATGATGTCTCTGTGAAAATTCAGTGACTGATGGCGCACATCAACCCTTCGTTGCGTCCCGTTTTCCTCAGTAAAGCTCCTTTACCGGAGACAATTTTTAGCGTATGAGTAAATCAAGTTTGTTATATCTTGAATCTACCACATGAATGGATTTTGTCAAATGCCAAGAGATCATCCCATACCAACGATCCAAATGTGACCCACCCCATTAACATTAAGTTCATGTGCGTGACTCATCAGTTGAATCAACTTCGGGTAATTTCTTTTTTTTTAATATGGACTATCAATGTGGGTTGCTCTAACGTATGTCAAATGTCTGAAAATAACGTATGAAATAAGATATAAAAAAATCGCGAATCTGAAAAAAAGGAAGATTTTCTTAAAATACTCGTAATCAACATTTGATTACCGATATTAGAGTTGTGCAAATAATGGCAATTTATTTTCGTAAATTTACTGTGAAGCATAAAATTGTGTTATATTTTCGATTTTTCAAGGACGTTATTATGGCTTATAAATTTTGTACCTTTGAATTTTTTCAAATATGAACAGAATCGTTATTTTTGCATCAAAGAATCATTGCATCATTGAAGTAAATTTTACTCAATATTCGAAATATAAACGAAAACTAAAGTTGAAGAAAACCTTTAAGTAAATCAAAAACCATTTAATTAGCCGAATCGGTGCAAAAACGTGCAAATGGAACACAGAACAGCAGTCAATCGATGGTTTCGGGGGACGGAGTAGGAGAGTATTGCCTAAAGAACGTAACATAATACAATTCGACAATCATTCAGAATTAATCAGCAAGTAATTTTTTCGGCTATAGCCCTAAATAAGTAAGTTCTGTATCGGGGGTATAAATAGTATTAGTGTGTTCATCCAGATAGTAGATTCCTACCTCGATAATAGTCGAAAATAAATCAAGGTCCGGCCTTCATGCGGTGCTTTTTTTTGTTTGCTATACATTCTTACCGCCATTATATCATCCCCAATGATGGAAGAAACAGCCCCAACCTGATAAGTGAATCAATCCTTCCAAGAAATGAGTTTCTGAAAATGAATTTACCATCAGGCGTTTTGGTATCTGAGTAAGTTCTGGTTGGATGTGGTCTCAGTCTTAGTTGGAAATGCCGATTCATCTTCGATCGACCTTTAATCTGATGTTGTTGGGAAATCGGCCATTGGCACTGTTTTGACCTTGAAAGGGCTGAAAGTCGAAGAAAATATGAAGTTCCACGAAATGAAACACTGTTTCAAGGATTACTCCTCATCAATGGTTCGTCATTAGTCTTAGGATCATCATTTTTTCTTCGGTGTTGATACTTAAAAGTTTTGAATGATTTTTTTTGCATCAAAGTGGGTATTACAAGGGGCGTAGTAAATAAAATGTAGCAAAAGCTTTTACTAGCATTTTGGTCACTTTTAGTGTATTTTGTTATTCTATCGGGTGTTACAATTGCTTGGACCGATGTTAAATGTTATTAACACGTTGGCTACCAGCCAAAAAAACGCTTACTCCGCTAGTATACACTGGGAAAAAACGCAAAAATCATTTCTGTACTTTGTGAGTCACCAGTGAACACAAGATCAATACAGACAAAAACGAACGAATCGAATAAAATATAACGGACAAAAAAAAACTCCTTTGTACCGCACGAGCGACTGCACTCAACCATGGAACTTGAGAAACTGACGGTAATGACAATAGTGTGTGTACACCGGTGACTCACATGGTAGCCAACGTGTTAAGGCTCAAACGTGTAATGGTTTTTGATATCTGTTTTCAGGTTTGACAAGTTCGGTCTTTGACAATATCAACCATGGAAAGATTAACAATCGAACAACGTGTTAAATATTATTGAAGCTTATAACGAAGCCTATTTGTTTTTTCTTAAAAATTTATGAAGATGAAATGTGTTTATAATATGATTTTACATAACATTTTGTCTGTCCTCTTATGGAGTATTTGACGATTGCTCTCTGGCTATTGTAAATGCTTTTATTATAGCTTGAAACTTAGATGGACAAGATTTTCATTCACTGGAACAAGGAGTAAGAAGCATTTGTTAGTGCAGGCGGGCACCGATTTAGTAAGCATATAGAAAAATGCTAAAATGGCAAATTTTGTTTTTAAAACGCATACAAACCAATATGGCAGCTGGCAACGAAATTTATTTCAACCTACTTACATATTTACTACTTACTTATTTCTATTTAAATTTACTTCGATGCACGCTAAAATATTAGTTTAAAGGTATTTTTAAAACTCAGATAGTAACGTCGGGACAATTCTGCATGCTTGTCAAGGTGATGCGCGCCTGCAAATAAAGTGTGTGAGAAGGGGGACGGAGTGGCCTAAATATCGGGTCTTTCAACAAGGACATAACGATTTTGTATTTAAATAAAACACAGAATAATTGAGATATCGGGCTGAAATTTATTACAGGTGTAGTGGACATGTTACATTTAAGTATGAAATCCGATGTCTTTCATATGGCCACCGCGAGCACGTTTGCTGATTGATTCTTTGGAGCCAATTTCCCACCACTCTTCCACACATATCGGCCGGAACGTTGGCAATTTCGCGTTCGATATTTTTCCTGAGCTCCTCTAACGTTGTTGGCTTGTTGGCATAAACCAAAGACTTAACATAACCCCATACAAATAAGTCCAATGGCGTTAAATCGCATGAGCGAGGTGGCCATTCGACCGGACCATTTCTCGAGATTACACGATTGCGACCACCGACTCAGAATTTCGGTAGTAAGTTTTAATAATTTCCAAACGTTGCTCGTTCGTGAACTTCACAAAAATGTAAACCTTGACTGACGTTTTAGCATTGCCAGATCATAAAAAAAAGTTTTAGGGTGCGTTTTTATTAAAATACAAAATTGTTATGTCCTTGTTGAAAGACCCTTTATTTTGTCGAAAATTTTGGATCGTGACGAAAAGAAATTTAGAGTCGTTATGCTTGACTTGTAGTGAGAGTTTTCTTGGCAAATGGCGAAAATCGTATCAAAAGTGTTCCAAAAGTATAGGAGATTTCATAAGAGGGGTTCAAGGAATGGGGTCACTTTTAGTGGACAAAAACTTTCTTCGTACCTACACGTGCCAACCAAAAAATTACTTCTACGGTTAAGCAGGAGAGGGGTTCACAGAGAAGGGGTGGTGTCGTTCT
Organism: Chrysopilus asiliformis; assembly: GCA_964034945.1. Lineage (NCBI taxonomy): Eukaryota > Metazoa > Arthropoda > Insecta > Diptera > Rhagionidae > Chrysopilus > Chrysopilus asiliformis. The sequence goes on along the minus strand of OZ035961.1, from coordinate 81,510,516 downwards.
TAATAGGCTAAAACTTTCCTTGAGAGACTACCTACTCAATGGCAAAAGCCGCGTTAAAATTACATCAGAGATTCAGAAAGTAGTAGGAGAGGGGTTAAAAGTATGGGGCATATTGGTTAGAACACGCCCTTTGTAACTATGAAAAAATCATTTGCTGCTAAGACTCATAGTCCGTCTTCAATGCTTTTTTTTCAATTTGAAAAAAGTGAAACTCGGTTAAGGAAGAGCACTTGACCTTTTATAAGGTATTTCGTTCAAAACAACGTCTATTAAAGTAAAACCTGTTGATGCCGAACCCTGTATAAGTTGGAAATTTGTCTAAACTAAGCAAATTTAATGGTGTCGTGGGATTCCGGCTCTACCCTTAGTTTAATTCTAATTAATTTTCAACTATCTTAGACTTAACCACAAATTTATTACAAAATGAACCGAATCAATGTCGTTCGCCTAATATAAGTCGTATGCATACTAATTCCTCATTCTTCAATTTTTTAGGGCAGACTCCTTGGGAGGCTTATGCACACGGAACACATCGGATATGATTAAATTTAGTCACGTAAATGATACATTGTATCATTGGTTCCGAAACATGTTCGACGTTGTGAATACGTCTGGCCGTCGTTTAACTATGTCAAAAAAATTTCCACCATCTCAAAAGGATTTAGCAGAATTTCTAATTTTTCCGTTGAAATAACATGGAATTACAGTAGCATCACTAAAATCGATTCAGTCAGATCCAAATTCCAGAATCATCGTCTAATTCTTTTAGAATCGTCTAGTGATCATTTCATAGACGTGAGAATGTCTCTGCTTTCTCATAATCGGAAAATCCCTTAAACACGTTCGTGTACTGGGATTATCTTGTATCAAAATCATTAATTGGATTGAGACAACTAATTTTCTGTAGTGATTGCGAAAAAACTATTCAATCCGATTTTCAGAAGATTTCAGAAGATTTTTATTCGATAGGTGGTGGTAAGATTTTTAGTAAAACCAATTAGGGCTCAGAAAATAATCATATTATCATAGATATTAAATCATAAAGTAAAGTCAGTTTTATTTGAAGCGAAATTTCTTAAAAACTACTGAGCCGAATTTAATGAAGATTTTACAGTTAGGCTCAAGATTTCTTCCTTCTTACCTGAATATTTTTTGAACCGGTCAAAAAAGTTAAACCAGGTTTTTACTATTAGAAAATTGTTCGCTCACTAAAAGTTTCTTGCAAATTTGTTTCCCCAACAGTCGTTTGCGAGGAAGTTGTAGGCCGATTTAGGGGGGTTGGATGTAGCCTTTAGTTTTTGCAACAAATATTATTGGATACTATCTCATCAGACAGAAAACATTTTAAAAATTAAAGTAAGGTATAATAAGACAATTCATTTTTATAGATTTTTCTTGAGGGTTTGAAGTGTTTTTTAACCTTTTAGCGAATTCGCACCGCATTGCGAAAAAGTTCAAGTTTACCACGCGATCTTATGTCTACATGAGCTCTAATTTTGCAGAGACTGCAATTTTGCGGAGACCGCATTGTTATGTAATATAAAATTAGAGCTCATGTAGATGACATATGACATAAGATCGCGTGCGGTGCGAATTCGCATAGAATCTCGGCGAAATATTCAAACCGAAAACATGTGATGTTAATGAAAAATGCCGGTAGACTAAATATTTAAAAGCTTTTATTTAGCGTGCTTTCGCATCTGTCTGTTTGTCTGTCAGTCACGGTAAAATCTTGTAATGTAATTTTGACCCACTTTCACTCATCTGACTGACTTGAAATTTTGTACACATACGAAACTCCGATTACAATACCATATTTTCGCTACTTCGTCACTGTAAAGCTAACGAAGGGGCCTGCAAGGATAACGTGACTATCCTTTTCTCGAATTTTCCGGAAAAAAATCTCATCTAAGGGGTTTTGGGGTCGCTAATTCCGATTCTGAAGCCAAAAAGTCCGTAAATATATCTCAAAGGCAAGGATATATATTGGAAGACTAAAATGTATAAACACGCGTGGCGAAAGGCAAGCGTCATTTTGGATTTTTAGTCATATAATTAAATACAAAATGACTAAAAGGAATAAAGTCAAAAATAATTAAAAAAAAAAGCTTTTATTTAAAAAAAAGTACTTAAAAGAAAAAAAAATTTTTTTGGGGGGCTGTGTGCCTAAATATTTATCTCGCTTTTATTTCTGATACACATTCTGAGATCAAATGTGGGGTGGACACAAAATCTCTTCAATTCCAACCGATTTTTGTCACATTGAAAAATTATTTGATGAATATGACAAAACTAGAGGAATTTTTATCTCGGAATAAAATTTTTGTCATATGGATAAATTATTTAATTAATATGATGAAATAGCATTGGGCGCATTTAGACCGAGCTAACTTTGCGCTTGACAATTTGGCACTGCTAAACTATAAGTTTATACCGCGTGGACTGTCAATTTTTGTATTGATGTAAATCTTTTACAATCTATAGCATGAAAAGGCAACCATATGGAAGTACCAAGAGTTACCTAAATTGCTAAAGCAGAACGCATTTATTCCGGAGCTACCTTGAAAAAAACCGCCAATTTAGCACAGGACTACACGCGCCCAATGTGGTTAAAGGGCTGTCCATAAAATACGTCACAATTTGGAGGGAGGTAGTCTATGGTAGTATGACGGCGGTCCCAAACTTTAAACAAAAAGCGAAAAAGGGAAAAAGCAAAAGAGGGGAGGGGAGCGTTCCAAAGGACTAAAATTAACGTAACATATTTTGTGTACAGTCCATTATTGGAAAGTTGGTCAGCTGGAAAGTTGGTCAGCTGGAAAGTTTCAGGATCAATTACAGTAAGTGGCACGCTTTCAGTTCAAAACCACTCAGTATTCTTTATCGAATAGAGTAGCGAAAGTTACTGCTTGTTGCTAACGACATCATCAATCTAGACTACTATAGAAACATCATAATAGGTGTTTTTTTTAAGCTCGATAGAACTTCAAATTTTAAAAAGTAAAAAAAAAATTAAATTTTAATCAACAGTTGAAAATGATTTCGGGCATATGGCCGCGGTTGTTCTTGACGAAGCGCATTCTGGACGTCCAATTTTGGGCCACTTTTTCGAGCACTGCTGGCCGTATGTCACGAATAACACGAAAAATTTTGGCCTCCAAGGCGTCAATTGTTGCTGGTTTATCATAAACCAGTGACTTTACGTAGCGCCACAGGAAATAATCGAGAGGTGTTAAATCGCACGACCTTGGTGGCCAATTGACGGTGAGACGATACCTTTCTTACATAATTAAACTTCATATGACGAATATAATTGGGTATAATGTTGATTTTTTTTATATAAAAATATCAGGTTTGTAGTGGAAACGTCAGGTTTGTAGTGGGAAAATCGAAAGCCCTTAGCCCCCTTAGTAATACTGTAAAGTTTCATTAAGATCGGACCATCCAATTCGAAGATACCAGGCGGGGGTATCGAGGGGAGGGAAAAGTCAGGTTTTTAGTGGAAAGATCGAAAGCCCTTAGCCCCCTTAGTAATACTGTAAAGTTTCATTAAGATCGGACCACCCAATTCGAAGATACCAGGCGAGGGGTATGGAGGGGAGGGAAAAGTCAGGATTGTAGTGGAAAAATCGAAAGCCCTCAGCCCCCCCCGTAATACTGTAAAGTTTCATTAAAATTGGACCACCCAATTCGAAGATAACAGGCGAGGGATATCGAAGGGGAATTTTCTCAGGGGTGAGACCTATCTAGATCGATTTCTTGTCCCTAACCACCAAGTTTCGTGAAAATCGTTAGGCGGGTTTTCGAGATCGTTTGTGCAGACAGACAGACAGACAGACAGACAGACATTCCTCGTATTATATTATAGGATACGGTCCGATGATGCTACTGCAGCAATATTTTCATTACTACGGGCTGCACGCACTCTGGTTGATGGATGAATGTCTAATAGTGTAAAATTAGTTCGAAATTTGGTGATGGTTTCACGAATAGTGCGTTCAGTGGGACGATTCTGACGACCAAAATGTGGACGAAGAGCGCTATAACAATTCCTAACTGAGTACTGATTTTGGAAATAAGTTTCCACAATTAGTAAACGTTGTTCACATGTAAGTCTATTCATGATGATTTGCCAGAGTATACTGTTCATAAATGTCAAAAAGTGAGCGCAATATAACAGCTCGTTTGACAGTTAACCCTTTCGTAAGTTCTATCTAAGCAAAAAAAAAAACACCCTTTATGTCACAATATTCAAATTGACAACCCATGTCAGTTTGTGGACTATTCCTATGTAAGTACAGATACCTTATTGGAACCACAACCATATTTATAGGTAAAACTCTTTAAATTATTGTAGTGCGCCATATTAGAATTTTCTTCATTCAAATTTCTTTCACATCCCACTTCTTAAAGTTTTCTTCAGAATCCATTTACGGAAATACAGACTAGATTATATTGTTATTGTTGGTTTAGCTAGTAGGAAAACTATTATGTCCCATGGTTGAATAACATTAATACAATAATACCTCAATATTTATAGCATGGTCTCACCATCACATGGACAGAAAACTTTTCCCTAAACAATCCAAGTTATCTACACAGCGAGGTACACAATAAAATTCTTGGGAAATAGATAGGAATTTTAAGATTGCTATGCACACCTTTATCTCTAAATTCGAGAATTCAAAAAGAACAGCGAAACGAGAAAGCCAAACGAAGATGAGGAGAAAGGAAATCATTTTGTATTGTATAAAATACAAGACGAAGATGAAATGGAAAAGTTTTTTTTTATTTTTTTGCAAAAGTATTTATCTCATCCGTTTAGACTTTTCCTGCATATCGCATTGATTTCAATTCAATTCACGCAGCCTGTTTAAGGACGAATATATCGTCACATTCTCAATAACTGTTACAGTTGGAAAATATGTATACCGAATAAGAAAAAAAAAACTAACCTAGAAAAAGGAAAAAAAGGGTGGCAGCAGTGAAATCAGGCGAAAACATTGAATTGAACAGGATCCACACGACAACGAACCGAAGGAATCGAAATTGTTCAATCGCCACTTAGTATTCTTCGTAGTCCTTGGGGAACGTGACAGTAATATTGAAAAAAATATTCTATATTCGCGCCAATCTTTTATATACATTTCAACGTCTTCCTATAGACATTAATAAGTAAAAGTGTAACAGCACCAAAAACTATGTTTAAGGATGCGGGTATGCTATTGGACCAAAAAGTTCCTCGAATATTCAACACGGTCCGGTCCTCGAATATGTCCTTGGCAGGATGTGCCTTTGAAGTAGTTAGTTTTACCACTCCGGGGGAATCTTTTAAAATGGATAAATTGTTAGACACCCAAGAGTAGAAAGTCCAATAGAGGATTTTCATTTTTTTTTTGTCAACCTTTTTTCCCATTTTAATTGAATTACCCGAAGAGACACGAATAGATCCTGAAATCCGGTTGAACTTTGAACATTTTGCACTTTCAATTGAAGTTTTTCTTTGATTTTTTTTTCAACTTGTTTCCGGGTTGGAAAAGCCAAGCGAAATGCTTAAAAATATCTTAGACGCCATTCTGCTTATTATTTTTCTTTTTTGCTACAGGATAAGATAAAGAATTATTTTTATTGATCGTAATTGTTCGTTTATAGACTATATTTTTTATATTCATGAAAAGCATGGACTTTTGGAAATTTTCTTCTTCCTGTCGTCCTTTATTTGCGTAAAATAAACTGGGTGTGATTTTTATATTTTTAAAATCACGTTTGCTCGAATTTCTTCTGCAAATTCAGGAAAAATTTCTTGGCAGTTTGTAACTTGCTGCAAAAATACTCAGTTTTAAAAGTTTCGAAACTAAAATTTTTAAATATCGCGACATTTTATAGATGCTGACAGGAAATTGTGTCGTTTTATTCAATTGACTGTGAACAAATTTCCTAACAATCGAATTATAAAAGTTTTTATTTCTTCAAGCAATTAAAAATTCACAATTTACAAGTTCTGCGCGACGATCATAGCAAAGTTTTTTTTAAAATTAAGAGATCTACTCTTGCGAAAGACGCAAATACAGGAAACCCTATCTAATATAAAAAAATGGATGTTTGTTGGTTTGTTTGTTTGAGTTTACAAAACTCAAAAACTACTGGACCGATTGTTACCAGGAGCAGATTTTTAGCTACACTCTAGTTGATTTGTTTGAATTCCAACAAAATTTTGTGGGTAAAAGCCCATTTTTGGAGCATATTCGCATTTTTGATGAGTGATTTTCAACAAAGCGAGTGAAATTCCTATTGCAGCGTAGTTTCACTACTAAATTGGTGTGATTTGTAACAAACGACAAGTGATTTCCAACAATCTAAGGTAAATAAGTTCGCGTAACCAGTTAAATCACAACATTCCCAAATAGCATTTTAAGTAGCAATTATGGTGTTTATCCCCATATTTCGTCACCATGCAGATCGCGGCGATAAGCAGTTTATGTCGCAAATACGTATTTAGTTGTGCGTATGAGACGCGCAACGACACACATAGTGGGGAACACTTTTCTGCGGTTTGCTACGTCGCAATTATAACGACAGGGACGTAATTAGTTGCCTCATGCGCGAGCGTCATCTGACGGCATTATATCACACAATTACACAAATCATCGAGCGGGTTTTCTTTCTCCCTCGAATGCTTGCTAGTAAACAGAGATGAACAAATAAAAACGTAAGCAGAAGACGAACGAGAAAAATCTAATGGCGACAAATTAATGGAAACTTTTGTGGAGTGTTATTTTATAATGGACTTTTCTTCCGGTTGCATGTCGTGATTTTAATTGCCATTAAAATTTTTCGACAATATTGGATCTGAAATTTAAACAGATTTTAATGGGCCATCGAATTATTTTGTTTTTAATCAAAAATTTCTTTAATTTTATTTTATCGGTAAAATTTTTTTTTCTTTTGCAATGAAATTTTGATGCCAATAAAATTATGCTGTTTCAAAAATGTCTGCTATCCACTTTTTATGCAATATCCTTCAGTCATTCGCCTGAAATAAGAAATTTAATTCTCGAAACGAAATCGTTTCCATCAAATGTCAGTGAGAAATATGGCGGCTGAAGGCATCAATTTTTTTTGGTGTTTCTCAGACGGGGAGCTTTAATGAAACTTTAGTGGTAGCAGTTTCGTCACTTTTTCCATCACACGCTTCTTCAAAATTAAACTGACGTTCAGGCTCCACAGCCAATCACTATTTCGGCCCGAAAACCATCAAATGCTGCTCTATCGCCGCAGGATTTTCATGAAGCGAATGTTGCCCCAAAGATCGTGCTCGTCACTTCTTTCGCTTCTTTTACGCGGATGTGAATTATAGGTGTAAATTTTTAATCCCGATTGTGTAAATTTCTACTCTTTCAAGTCGCAAAGAACAAATCTCATGTTCCCGTACTTTTCGATGCTGTTTGGGTTGGCGTGATTTTACTATTAAAAGTGAGCAAAAACAGTTTGTATGAGTGTTAAATTATGAGTTTTTCGGTAAACAGTTATGTAGAGCGTCATTCCAAGTTCAAACGTGGTCAGGGTAAGAAGTTTGTTTAATTTGTCGTATTTTTTTTTATTCTTTGGAAGTGTTTTTATGAAAATGATAGTTAAATTGAAATAAAAAATGAAAGTTAAAATTAATATGAAACATAATTTTTTAAGGTGTCGTACATAAAGACACTGGAAAATTTGGAAATTAAAAATATTGGGCGCTGTGAATAATATTGTGGATTCTGGATATAATCACTGAATATTTCGTGTGGATTTACTTTGAAATTTGTTGAAGGAAGCTTGTTCTGTGTAAAATCACTCTGCGCTTTGTGGGAAAAACCACTTATTTTGAGTAAATTCACTATTTATCTGAGGATTTTTTGTGTGAAATCCCTCCATATTTTATGAATATTTTTGTGTGAAATCACTCTATATTTTTCGAATACTCTGCAGTGTGAAATCACTATATTTATTGAAGGCATTTAGTTTCCTTCAATTAATGTAGTAAAATTCAACGAAAATCAACTAGAGTGTGTGTTAGATTTCAAAACTCGAAATAGAAGGTCCTGTAAGGATAACGGAAATGTCCTTTTTTCCATTTTTCCCCGGAAAAATTGGCATTCTGGGGTTTTTAGGGTCGCTGATCATGGCTCTAGTGTTAGAATTTCAAAATTCGAAGCGGAAGGTCCTGTAAGCATAACGTTTTGCTCAAAAGTTTTTGAGTTATTTATGTTTTTTTGGCATTCTAAAATTTATACAAAAAACTTTAAGCTGGAAACGAACGGTCTGCTAGTATTATATATTTAAAAAAAAATATAAAAAAATATTATACTATTGCGGTCCCATCATGACACTTTACAGGAATGTTTGATTGTGAATTTAAAAAAAAAATATCAGTTGTGGTCAACACAAAACTTTCTTCTATGAAATCTACGACCCTGCGCAATTTACGCTAGAGCACTGTCGCGTTGTCAACCTAAGACGACCTCCCAATAAATTCTTGGTTTATTCAAAAATATCAAAAACGTACAAAATTTGAGATAACTTGAGAACGGTAAAAGATATCAATTTACGGTAAATGGCAAAAATGTAGAAAATGTTAACATCTTTAATTATTCTTTTAACTGATTTGTCGAAAAACCGTTAGTTTGCAAATTATTCGCAAAAATATGATTTTTTACATATTAATGAAAATATCTCAATAACGGTAAAAGATAACGGATAACGGTAAGAAACAAAATTGTGCAGAATGCCATTATCATTAATTCACTTCATACATTCAGTCAGCAAAAACCCGTTAATTTTCGAGATAATCGCAAAAAACTGTTTTTTGGAAATAACGGTTTATCTCGATAACAGATTGAAATATCGAGTTATAGTTAAAGACAAAAGTGTGGGAAATTTTATTTTCTCCAAGTTTTGTCATACTTAAGGCCACTAAAAAACGCGTAGTTTGGAAGTAAATCGAGAAAAACGAAATTGCGATTTTTGAAAAACCGCCATTTTGGATACTTCCGGTTAACGGATTTCCACCAAAAGTTGATAGGATCGTCCCATTTCAGGACCCAACATGCCTATAAAATTTCATGGCGCTAGCTCTATTAGTTTTTGAGAAATCTTGTACACAGACTGACAGACTGACAGACTGACAGACAGAAAGACATTTTTTAAATATGACTCCAATCGACTCAGGAGTGATCGGGAAATGTTTTTTATGCAAAATTAAGAGGTCGAAATTTTTCATGAATACAATACTTTATTATACTCCGTAGAAGAAAGTAATAAATATGGCTTTTTCAGCAGGTTCTGATGCCGGTGAGCCATACCAGAAACACGCTCCTAGTGGGGTTTCAGAGCAGACATGCCTGACCTATTAGGAGGAATTTTTCGGGTGCGAAAATATCCACAAAAATAATATAACATTTTGTCATTTTTTTCTGACCTGTAATCCGAGAAATTCCTAGAGAGTTCAATGCTAAAAAGGTCATCAGAATCAGAAATGATTCAACGGTTAAACACAAAATAGCTTTTCGATATATTCAAATTCAAATGTAATATGAGATAACTTTGAAATTAAAAACTATTCAAAATATGTGATTTTACACATCAAATGAAAGCTTATAAAATTGCCTTCAAATTGTGATTAACACTAAACCTTGAAGGTTTGGCCGAAGCTGTTATGACCACAGGGGGATTTACACAAATAAGGAGGGTCCTTAGTGCAAGGATGTAGGCAACAAGGGGGGCTTAGCTCGCCGGATGTGGGGGGGTTCTTTCCAAGCACTAAGGATATTTGCGGCCATGACAAAATTTTGCCTACAAACAACACAACGGGATGGTGAAAGGATTGAAGGATAAGGAAGGGATGAAATTTTGAAACCGAATCAAATCAGCAACGTTTCCATGATTCTCATCTATATTCCAGACTCAAGTAATCCTGGAAAAACCAGGCTTTCGGAAAATCTCTTTCTCATCTCTCATCGTCTCCAGCCACCCATAAATAAAAACTCTCAGAAATTCATTATACTCCTTTTAATTTATAATATCTAAAACAAAGACGCAACGGAATATAAAAATGTACAAAAATGTATAGCGCAATTGATTTTATATAATTGGTTAACCTATTTAAAATAATTTGAATAAATAAATAATATGGATATAAATATAAACATTAGAAATAATTAGCATGCAATCTAATTAAGTAATATCTTATTATAACCTATCATTCTATAATACGCACAAGAAAAAATCGCAGAACATTAGCGTAAAATTAAATTTATTATAACGACCTTCGCCACATTTAATTATTGAGTATTGTATTAAACTAGAATTTCGCATTTAGGGGTGAATTTATGTGCACAATAGGGCCCTTTGCTCGCAGAAACCACCTATCATTGAAAAATCATAAAATCTGATGTGGATTCGGTTAACACTCGAATTTACTAATAAACTTTTAAATAATTTAAGAACTTGTATTTTAAATTAAACGTAATATTTGCTGCAAGACGAAATCCTTCCAGAATAGCGACGCAATCAACGTCCGGGTAGAAATATCGGAGAAAATTGAAGGTGGTTAAAACCAGTAATCGATGAGCAAAATAAATGAGATATAAAAACTATTCTCATTGGATAATTTTAAGCTATTTGATAATTTAACTAGTAGTCGACGAAACATATAAATAGGATTTAAAATCTATTGTTTTAATTTAAAGCCGGGAAAGGGTCACATGTGTATATTGTCTTAACCTCAATTCCACGAGGTTTTCACACTGCCTACTTAAAAGAAATTTCCACTAGTCACTATAATTTTATTTGGTTAAATCTAGTCTTACTTGATGTAAAGTTTAATGACTTTTATTTGGCTGGCTACACAACCTGGTCGAATCTACCGACGTTTTTTGAAGGAGGTGCTGGAAATCCGCCCATATGCTTTCGGCCCCAAAGAAAATTCTGGGTTTCTGAAGAGGAAAATCGCCTGCTTCATCCGCCAAATGGTGATCATTCCGCCCTTCGAAGTAGTGATATTTCTTGTCTAATTTATTCCAGATTAAGAGCATATGGTCCTGCAGAATTTTAAACTAAGTTTTTTGTCCTAACCAAAATTTGAAGAATCTTACCCTTTCCCGATTATGGTCTAATTTAGCTCCTACGCCCTAATTATTTTTAACAATCGATGGTGGAAAACATCGTTAAATAAATCCACTAAACTAAAAACTTTAAAATGCAGCAAATTGCTGCTAAAGTAGCCAAAAAGAAAATGTGCAGTCCTTCTACTTGCTGCTAAATGAAAATGGACAGGAAGTGGAAGAAAGTTCCACGTCGCAAAGAGGAGATTAAACACCCACATATTAATCTATTACAAAAATTTAACCATCCCATGACTTATTTTCCAAGAAAGTTAGAGTACTTTTTACGGTAATAACATAAAAAAGTTATTAACAAAAATTAATGAAAGTGAATTACAATTTAAAGAACCATCAGGTGAGTAGAAATCGTAGAAAATATTGTACATCGCATTTATCGCAAAAAATTCAAATCTCTAATTTCATTTCAGAATGGAAAACAAATTTTCAAAATGCAATCTCAAACTAAATTAAAACAGATTAGCGAATCATTATTATACGCAGGTAAGTTTGTTTTATTTAAATTTGGTTTATCTTTTTTGTGATATTTGCATGTAAGAAATTCTCGCTATTCACCATGGTAAAAAACTATCATGAAACTCTCATGATATTTACTGACATGATAAAATAATTATCGTGATGATCAAATATATAACAAGAGATATTGTCAATTTTTGGATTTGTTTTCTTTGCTATTCGCTTTTATTGCTTACTGTTTTGCCTTATTGTTGTTGTTGTATTTTGGTCCATCGCATCGACTTTATCAGTGCCATTTGATGACATCAAAAAGAAAAGAAAATTCTAAATGGATGGTAATTGTTGTGACGTTTTAAAAAAATTGTGAATTTTTGAAGTTAAAGTGCAGAATTTGCATCGGGAAAAATGTTAAATGTTGGTGCAAATAGTCCTGTTTATTAGTTTTAATTAATTGGTCAAGGTGTTTTTATATTCAAGTGCTTAATCAAATTTGACTAAAACGTTCACCTCGTGAAGAAACATTTTTGGTTATCACAATTTAGCAAAGATTTTACGTTTATTCTGTGTTTTATGTTATAGGTGCAAATGTCAGATCTTCTGGTTCTTGTTGTTTTTTGTGTATTGCATGCCTTCGGTGTAAAGAAAAATTTTATTTTTAAAACTGCTAGCGAAAACATTAGTGAATACATTATTTAATGTTTGTGTTTTAATTTTAGGAAACTTGTGGGAAAATCAAAAACAAAAGTCGTGGCTGCCGCATCGAGGATTTAGATGAATCGGACCGAGGTGAAATCGTTTTGGATTTTGAAGTGAAAGGGACTCCAACAAGTTCACAGACAGACGAAAGGTTTGGTGAGCCCCTTCGAAGGGAAGTAAAATCTCATCTAAATTTCGGTGATTTGCTATTAAAATTTCCTTTTTTTCTCATTTCAGGTAGCTGCATCAAAGCCGAAGGTGCAGGTGAACTGGAAAATATCAATTTAATGAGGACAAAAATGAGGCGTACGTTTTCGGAAACTCCAGTTTCCCAAAAATTTTGTATTTGGTGAAAGTCGCATCATAGGAAAAGATTTATTTGCCAGTGAAATTTCCTCGTCAATTCGAAATATTTGGCCAGAAATTTTTTGACTGTAAGCATTATACTCGAGAAATAAAACTACAGAGAGATTTTTTTTCGAATTATTTTTGTCCAATAAATTAGTTGTGCATTGGAAAATGCTGTCTCCATGAAATATATTTTGTGGCTGAATATGAGAATAGGCAAAATTTATGAAACCAAGAATAAATAAAAAATGCAAGAAATTGTAGGAAATATATTTTTCTTTTGGGATATTCCTCTCCTATGGAAGGAAAGTATTGTATTCATGACGGAGACACACTTGAGAACGCGGATGACGGAGACACACTCGAGAACGCTGACGGTTGAGTTTTACAAAAATCAAACGTACCTCCCACATATTTTTTTTTTGAAAAAATGCAGTTTTTTGAAATTTTTTCGAAAACTATTCGCTTTTATGAAGAAAATGCATATAACCAAATTGAAAGGAAATATAACTTTATACATTTTTTGTATAACGGTTTTTAGGTGTCTCAAACAATTCTTAACATATTTAAAAAAAATTCAGTTTTTTGAAAATTTCTCGGAAACTATGCACTTTAATGCATATATCCAATTTGACAGGTCGATCGTCTTAAGCCTAATTCAGACTGGCGATTGCGATTATGGTTGTGATTACGATTACGATTGAAGCTTCTCGTTTTTCATTTGTTGAAACCTTTGATCTCATTGTCGAAAATCTTTATTTTCCTATCGTTGAAAGCTTTGATCTCATTGGTCGACGAAGCTCCATCGTAATCGCAATCGTAATCCCAAACGTAATCCCAATCGTTGGGCTTTAAGCCCTATAAGCCCAATTCAGACTAACGATCGCGATTACGATTGAAGCTTCTCGACCAATGAGATCAAAGCTTTTAACGATAGGGAAATAGAGATTTTCGACAATGAGATCAAAGCTTTCAACAAATGAAAAACGAGAAGCTTCAATCGTAATCGTAATCGCAATTGTAATCGCAATCGTAATCGCAACCATTAGTCTGAATTGAAATTTAGACGCGTCACTTTACGTGACTCGAAATTTGCCTGTTGTATTTGTTGTTTTGTACCAACAACAACAGAAAATTTCGAGTCACGCGATGTGACGCGTCTAAGACAATGGACCTGTTAAAGAAGATTCCTGCATTATGTTCTTTAACGGGTTTTACGTACCTTTAACGGCTCTCAAGATATTGGGAGAAATATTATTTTGTACTTTGTATTTTTGCCAAAACTATATATTGCGGAGGAGAGTTTTGTGTTGATCACAACCGATATTTTTCTTTTATGTTTTATTTTGATTGCTTTTAACCCAAGGATGTATTTTCTTTTTGATAAGTTTTATTAATTTTTGTTGTTTTTTTTATGGAACTGAACTAAATTACTTTGTGATTAAAGGAGGCCCTCCATTACCATGACTTCGGCAACTGCAAAAAAATAGAGACACATTTATGTGAAGATACGTTGACGAGAAAGGGAGATAAGGATCAACTGCAAAAATTTGTCGGCAACTGCAAGAATAATTTCCCCTGTTTTTTATGGCGATTTTATGGCGATTTCTACTACAATCACACATTGTCCCTGTAAGTGATTAGTAAGCCCGGACACATTCAAACTGTTATTATAGCGTGATGTCATTTTTCTCCTTCGCATGCATACACGGAGAAAAAATGTTACTAGATTTAAGAAACATGTGGTAGCGTATGGCCCTAATACACATGTTTCTTAAATCTAGTAACATTTTGTTACTTATATGGAGAAAATGTTACTTCATTTTAAACTGATTATAGAAATCGGTTACTTAAATTGAGAAACATGTTTCTTAATTTCGACCGCTCTTTAAAAATCGGTTACTGAAATCAAGAAACATGTTTCTTAATTTCAGCTGCTTTATCAAAATCGGTTACTTAAATTGAGAAACGTGTTTCTTAACTTCGACCGCTCTTTAAAAATCGGTTACTGAAATCAAGAAACATGTTTCTTAATTTCAGATGCTTCCGCTGTCGGAAGATTGCATGTGTTGGTTGGTGTATGAAAATGTGGCTAGGTTTTACATGTGTTGTGTTTTGTTGGTAATTTACACATAGGAAAGAAAGAAAAACCGCATCCACGAGTATATCGGTTATCTTTACTCCAACATAGGTACACGTAAAAATTCCTAGGTTTCATAACTAGTTAAACTATGGTATCGGTTCGAGGATTTCTCCCGAAAACCTCAAAGCCGATTGCACGGTTTATGGCCAAAAAAATGAACTAATATTTACTAAATATTAGTTAATTTCAGTTCGATTATTTTTCCTTTTATATGTCTATTCTGCTGTTTATATGCAAATTATAAAAGAAGATAAATATTTAGAAAATATTTTCTTGATTCTAGTAACCGAAAATTTTATTGATTGTCGTTACTAAATTTAAAACAATATTTTCTTGATTCTAGTAACCGATTTTTAACGAGCGGTGGGAATTAAGAAACATGTTTCTTAATTTTAGTAACCGATTTTTATAAAGCAGCTGAAATTAAGAAACATGTTTCTTAATTCTAGTAACCGAAAATTTCACGGTGCAAAAATGTTTCTTAATTCAAGAAAAATGTTACTAAATACCGGATAGAAAATGTTGATGATTTAATGGAAAATGTTACTAAATTCAAGACAAAAGTGGCATGATTTCAGTAACGGAACGAGATGAAGTTGACACAGAGAAATATGATTTTGGTAAAAATCTCAAGTTTCTTGATTTAAGTAACAGGTGGTGTGATCCATAAAATCCGTTACTGTATTCAAGAAAAATGTTACTAAATAATAGTAACTGAAAATTTTGAGCCACTTTTATTGGTTTAGTACAAGCCTCGGCACTGCTTGGCTCGTCTGGCTCCTCAATACGATAACATTTTTATTCAAATTTTACGAGGTTACAATCAATGTATGAACATTTTTACTCGACTCTCCAACGCAATGATACGTGTTGGTAGACGACGGCCACTTCGGCAGCCGAAATCAAACGATTGACTAACAATCGATGGAGCGAGCCTACGACAGTCATTCAGTATGATTTCTGCTGTTGATGCGTACGGGTGTATACATTTGCTCTCCAAAATTATAATTGCTTCCCAAAGAACACTGATGTACGAAATTTTTTCAGAAATTTGATTTTTTTAGTTTTGCTTTTCCATTATGAAGCGCTCATATTCAAATTCAAATACTATGTCGTAGAATTGGGAAAACAAATATTTAATAACCACAAATAATGCTAACCGTCAATGTCTAGTTTGCAGTTACATGTCGAATAAAAAATTCAATCTAAAACGCCATTACAACAGCTGTCATAAGTTCGATTTTGCCCGATGCAATGAAGTAGAAAGAGTAAGACAGGTTGACAACTTAAAGAAAGTTTTTTTTAGAGAAATTTCCTTTAGGCGGAACAAATGATTCTGAAATTGCATAATGATAAATTGTGTAGTTCACTGTTCCTAAACGTCTCCATCAAAAGCGAAAGAGCGTAAAAAATGAAAATGATGCGTTTTCTCATTTTGTGTTATAGTATATGAAGAAACATAAAATTTTTTCGAGTAGTAGTAAATCACTACATACATGGTGCCGAGGCCTGGTTTAGTAACATGTTTCTTAAATTAAGAAACAACATTTTTCTCCGTGTAGTCAAAAGCTTTGTTACCATGCCAATTTGAACATTATATTCATAGCATAAGGTTTGATATGATTGCTATAAAATTGTAAAACTGGAAGGGATAGCGTTTAACTTGTATTCAGTCATTCCTTTTTATACCCGTATGGTGAAACCAAAGGGTATATTAACTTTGCCTTACCGTTTGTAACGCCAAGATCCCGTCATCGCACAAAAAAATGAACTACACCAGCGTGTTTAGAATGATAAAAATATTTAATTTTTGCATGTCCGTCCGTCCGTCTGTCCGTCCGTCCGTCCGTCTGTCCGTCTGTCTGTGGCGCGGATTGCGGGCGCACGGATTGAGCTAGAGACTTGAAATTTTGCACAGATCCGTTTTTCGTAAAATGTGAGGCTAAGTTCGTTAATGGGCAAAAATGGACCATTAGGGGGGGTACCCCCCATACGAACGAAAACATTTTTTCTGAATATCTCAAAAACGGTGAATTTTATCAAAAAAGTTCAAGAACAAAAGTTATTTAGGATATGATTCTACATAAAACTCCCATACATGAAAATCCGATTGGAATAAATTTTAAAAAATCTTATTGGAAAATTTGACTTCATAGTGGAATTTTGGTACAACTGTTCGCTTTTCACTTAAATCACCATACGGGTTTTCAATAATTGCCAGATTGGCAATTATAGCTTTTGTTATGTTTAGATCTACATAAGTCTATCTTGCTCTAGTTTTCTGCATTTTTTTGCAGTTACAGAAGTCATGGTAATGAAGGAAAACCTTAATAAGCTATTATTTATATTATAGTACAATTTCAAAAAAAAAATCAGTTTCAATGTAATAGACTCAACTTTTTTGGTGCAAATTCTCCAATTTTAATGAGCAAATTTTGTACTTCGGAATCCAAGCCTTAAACAAGAAAATCTAAAAACTAGAAAATTGGTTCCAAAAAAGTGGAGTATAAGCGTGTGCTGATTTTTTATGCATACGGCCCCATGTGTATCGAAATAAAAACGTTATTAAATGGATTTTTTTGTCGTTACGACTCGAAATAGCGTAACGAAACAAATTTGAATTTCGTCACGTAATGAAACGTATAACGTTACGATTTTTTTCCGTTTGCCATCCCTGGTTTAAAGTTTATTAACAAATAAAGAACGAAAATATCAGTTTAACAATGTTGACACCTGACTTCATTTTGAAAGGTCCTACATATGAAGGCGGAACATAATTTATAGAAATTTTCCGGAAAATGTTTAACATCAAAGCAGCATAATAAATTTTTAGCATTTTACAAATCGTTTGAAAATTTGTGTAAAAATTCTCTGGAAATTCCTATCTTTCACTTCTATGTAGCGAAAGTTTGCTATTATAGGTATGACATTAATGAAATTCCTTAATACGAGTGTACTTACCTAAAGTCTCCCCATTACGCTTATTTGTAATTGTTCTTCATTTAACATTAGGTTGATGGAAAGAGGCTTTCATATTTTAAGTATTCTCATAAAATTTCCTCTCCTTAATATTATTTAAGTAACATCATTAGGATAAAAATTACCATCAGTCATGTTTTTGGTCCAATTCAGAAAATTCACCTGCCCCTTTTCTTTCTTCCTCAAAAAATAATTGAAGATTTCTTCCAACGTATCTTGATTCGCGATGGCAATAATCTGTTACTCATGCATTGCGAATCGGTTTACTTAATGTTGTATCCCCAATGTTCATGTTTGAAGACATTGTTTTTGAACTTTGGTTCGAAATATGTTTACATGAATTTGCTTATGTTCAGTGAAGGCTGCAGTTTATACTGACGTTGTTTGGGTTTTATGCCATTACCAATACTATCTAGGCAGATGATACTTTTAGTCATTAAGAAGAAGATATTAACACACGTTGCTTTAGTGAAAAGATCAATTAAATAAATATTTAAATAGTGAGGATAATTTGTCAAAAGAAAACTTGATGGATATCCTGGAACACTTATCAAATTTCAGAAATATTAGAGATAAAATTATGTACACCTCTATAAATTAATTAATAATATTTTTGTAGTTGAGTGTGCTTGCTACAGTATTAATAAACAATTATCTCAATACTAAACCCAAATTTTCTGCGTTGACGATTGATGAGAAAAGGCAAAATTTGAACGACGTGTTTGGATTATTTATTCAAAGGAGTGTACCGCAAGGCGGTAGGTGTACATTTATCATGGAAGGGGGGATGTTGAGTAAGAGCCAAAGTTAAGTGTTAAATAGGGCTTTCAAACTCATTTACCGCCAAAGGCTACATTGAGTTTTCTACACTAAACGGCGGGCCGCATTAGAAATAAATTACGTCAGGAGTTTTTTAATATTAGCATTGACAATTTACATACTATCAAAACATAAGGAAAAAATGCGCCGCAGGCGAAATTAAAAAAAAAATCTGCTCTGGGCGCAAAAATGTTTGAATATGAGCTACAGGCGAAATATTTCACGCATCGAATCTCAATATATATTACCTTTAAGTTGAAAGCTACAACATTTTTAATTGTAATATAGTCTTTTTTCGTCTAGACTACTCTAAAATGCAAGGCTGCCGAACTCAAGAGCTAATACGAGTACGGCTATTAATCAGTGATAGGTAAATGTTGTGATTTGTTAATTAATAAACTGGCGATTGAGTGGTCGAGAAGCTTCAATCGTAATCGATTACGATTGCGATTACGATTGCGATTACGATTGCGATTGCGATTACGATTGCGATTACGATTGAAGCTTCTCGGCCACTCTAAATTGGCCTTAAGGCAAAGTGGCAAAAAGCAAAAACTGTATTTGCCGACCCCCTTTCCAAAACATTGATAAAATGCATATTTCTCCTCCCGGAAATTTCAAAGTAGTTTAAACGAAAGCACTTTAAAATTGCTTTGTAATGTGATGCATTTTCGCCTTTAAGAGATATTTGAAAAAATATCATTTTTTACATATTTCTTTCGAAACTAAATATTGCAGAGGAAAGTTTTGTGTTGATCACAACTGATATTTTTTATTAGTTCGATATAAAACTTCTATCTCTGTTGAGATAAACTCTCAAATATTGTTCGACACTTTTTTGATTTCATGTGAAAAAATTTTACTCACCAAAAATAAAATACTTTGTTTATTTAAAAAAAAATGAAAAGATTTAAGAATTTCTAGTGCACTTTCAATACGGGAACTTTTCAATGATCTGTTGAACATTTTCCCATTTGCACCATGTGTGATGAAAATTCTATGCTGTTAACATTTTTATGGATCACATTGTTTGCTCACCTATAGTTAGTGTTCACCGTAGGGATTTGTACAAAAGATGGTTATATGTTCAAGATGAAAATGCAATTACCGTTGGATTTAATGTTTGAAAATGAAGTTATTGGTTTCAAACATTGCACATTCGATAGAGTATGGGAATTCGTTTTGGGAATCACTTCATCAAATTGTATGATGAGGGGAAAGTTTATACTGGATTTTTTTCTATTTTTCAAATGTTGACAAGATTTGGCAAGATTTTTTCCAGACCTTACGGGAATTTCATCAACGGAAAAAAAAGGATAAGATATTATCTTTAAACTATTTTTTTGAAATTCAAGTGGATGAAAAAATAAAGAAAATGCTTAATTATAAGGAAAATCATATCGCCATCTTTTATATTCTGTATGCATAAAAACAAAGAAAATGTGTCTGCCACGAAAGACGATGATGATCTCTTTTCTATTTGTCATTGTTAATAGCTCCGATTAACTGCACTCAGAAAAATGTCCAGGTCAACTTTTTGTCAGGTTAACTCTGACCTTACAGAGGTGTCTGTAAGCCAGCTAGCGGTCAGAATTAACCTATCTAAGGTCAACTCGTGCAGCTCCCAATGCCCTACTTCACCTGCTGGTGGTTTAATTTCAGAATTTCTCCGACCACAGGTCAACTCAGTTTTACTTGCCCACATGCAGGCGAACGCGCGCCTGCCCGAGGCCAAGTATGTAGGTCGTCGAGTTAGCCTCCATTTTTCTGAGTGTGCCTATCCATTCAAAGCAAATGCTCGATTATTTATTTTGACTGCTTGACGTAAGAAAGCACGCTCTGTCAGACAGTCTAATTTACTGATTGGATTTTTGTTCTAAATACTTTCATTTAAATAATTTAAGATGCATTAAAATCAAATACCTACATTTATAATGAAAGTTTTGGTCTTTGTCCTTACTACTTTGTCTTTTAATTCAAACAAACAAATATTTGATTTTGGGGTATAAATGAAAATCGGTTAAATCAAATGACGATTTTTGATTCTACTACATGCCCGATTTTCATCAGTGTAGCGATTCCAAAAAACGCGCTTTTTGAACAAGCTCTTCCTGATGGATTGACAAATGGGTCCTCCACACCACGTGGCGCCCTAGGGGGTGCCGAAATCCCCACTAGGAAAAGGATATGGACCTTCGACATAGTAAAAATATTGTATTGTCATCGGAGTTACGAATTGTGCTAAACTTAGTGCATCGAAATTTTATTACAATATTTGACCCTAAAGTCTGCCTTACATGGTAAATATTTTTTATACCTGTATGGTGAAACCAAAGGGTATATTAGATTTGCCTTACCGTTTGTAACGCCAAGATCCCGTCATCACACAAAAAAATGAATTACACCATTGTGTTTAGAATGATAAAAAAAGTTGAATTTAGCATGTCCGTCCGTCCGTCCGTCTGTCTGTGGCGCGGATTGCGGGCGCACGGATTGAGCTAGAGACTTGAAATTTTGCACAGATCCGTTTTTCGTAAAATGTGAGGCTAAGTTCGTTAATGGGCAAAAATGGACCATACGAACGAAAACTTTTTTTCTGAATATCTCAAAAACGGTGAATTTTATCAAAAAAGTCCAAGAACCAAAGTTATTTAGGATGTCATTCTACATAAAACTCCCATACATCAAAATCCGATTGAAATCAATTGAAGTTCGCCGTTCACTTAAGCTTCGAACAATGCCATATCACCATACGGGTTTTTAATAATTGCCAGATTGGCAATTATAGCTTTTGTTATGTTTTACATTAATGTTTATGTCGTTTAATATATAGAAACTATTGCAGAAAACTAAACGATTTAATTTTTATTGAAGACCTTTACATATATTTAATGACAAAATTGATGAAGCTAAAATGTCTGTCGAAATTTTGCACATTAGTAATACAAATACTCCACACATGTTTTTTATATTTAGGTTTTGGGCGTTTCCCCCAAGGGGAATTTCATGCGAAATACTCGCAAACAATCGGGTTTTCGGTTGTTAAATTTTTGAAATGAATTAAAGAGAATACAATTTCCCACAATTTTTACTTTTACCGTTATGCGTGATCTATTAACGTTATGCTAATATTTCAGTCTTTGTAAAAAAAATGATATTTATAAGGAAACTAATATTATATTTGTCGGTTTATGGTGTAATTTGCGTCGAGACGTAGATTTTGTATAAAAAAGTCATGTGCTGCTCACATCGGATACTTTTGTTGCGCAATCGGATATTTTTGTTGCGCTTGCAGATTCAGCATCGTTTGGAGAAACATACTTGCATCCGTTGTCGTCGAAAGGAAGATTGTAAGTAACAAAATATTGAAGCAAAAATATTGACCGTGTAAGGGAGGCTTAACAGAGTAAAGAACTAAAGCGGTCCCTACACGTTCAATCTTGCAGTCAATCATCGCATGCTGTGACAGCATTTTGAACGTCTATGGTGATGCTGTCATGCAAAATTTAATGATTGACAGCATGCTGGCCAATATCAAAATCATTTTGATATTTTTCAAGGGAGCTTTTTGAATCACAGCATGCTTGAACGTGTATGGCGATGCTGTCAATCAATTCGTCATTTCAGTGTAATTTTTTATTGTGAAAAGGTGTCGCATATAAAATATAAAGTATTTTGGGAATCCTTTTTCGAGTTATATCGACAAAGAAGTGAGTTGTGGATGACGAAAAGTGAAAAATATAAGGACAAAGATTTTTTAAATTTATATTAAGTGTTGTTTTATACAATTTTTTTTTGAATTTATATTAAGTGTTGTGTGCTGTCGGTTTGGCTGTTTCGAAATAAGTGATGCTTGCGTGCATGATTGAGCGTCTAGTGCAAATAAGCTTTTTGCTGTGACAGCATGATTGACTGCAAGATTGAACGTGTAGGGGCCGCTTAACAAACAAACAAGTGAAACTATATAAAAGCTTGTAAAAAAGCAAGCTAAACAAAAGCTTTTAAAAAACATGGTTTTTTCATCGTTGCGGCCCCTACACTTTCAATCTTGCAGTCAATCATGCTGTCACAGCAAAAAGCCTTTTTGCACTAGACGCTCAATCATGCACGCAAGCATCACTTATTTCGAAACAGCCAAACCGACAGCACACAACACTTAATATAAATTTAAAAAAAACTTTATATAAAACAACACTTAATATAAATTTAAAAAATCTTTGTCCTTATATTTTTCACTTTCACAACAAAAAATTACACTGAAATGACGAATTGATTGACAGCATCGCCATACACGTTCAAGCATGCTGTGATTCAAAAAGCTCCCTTGAAAAATATCAAAATGATTTTGATATTGGCCAGCATGCTGTCAATCATTAAATTTTGCATGACAGCATCACCATAGACGTTCAAAATGCTGTCACAGCATGCGATGATTGACTGCAAGATTGAACGTGTAGGGACCGCTTTATCAAATGATAATACGTTATTAAATTCTGTGCAATTTCAGTAAGTTTTACCAAAGATTAGGAGAATAAAGATAAGAATCCTAGAACAAATCCGACATTGGAAATGGAACCTTTAGGATGCCTTGCAAAACGATTATTTTCGTTTATATTTTGACACTTAACTGTCAAAAAATCATTAAAAATATTTAAATTGCACGCGTTACTTGATTGAGATTCATTTCCACACATTTAAAAAGTTATATGAAAAGTTCTGTTGTTGCTTATCTGAAGCTATATCTATTATTTGGTTTTACTGAATGTTAAGTATTGGATTAAAAATGTATAATACTTGAAGATTATGTGATATAATTTTTGTAATCCGTTTTTGGTTGTTAATAAAAATCTCGTCAATGGTAAATAACTGTTATGTTTTATTACTGTGACATGGTTGTTTTACAACAACTTCCCATTGTTTATTTAATTTATAATAAAAACGGTATAAAACCCAGAAGAAAATGCACACCTTTCTAATTATAAAACTTAATTTACCTCTATTATACATGTGGTCTATTGCGCCAGTTGGGAGTTGATAAACAACAATATTCTGACAGAATGTAAGTAATATAACTTGAAGGTTTCTTTATCGACCGTTTGCTTGAGCCCACAGGGTTTATGATGTTTTATTAAAGCGAAAAAAATACTTGTAAAAATACAGGTGTATCGTATCCATTTATGAACGTTAAAGATGTAATTCGTTTGCCGGTATATCAGATACTTTCAGCTAATAAAAACGCATTTTAACGGTATACTCATAAAGATAATGGATTTAATGTTGGTACGACATATCTTTCGTATCTTCTTGCTATATTCGGTTACTGTTTACCATCAATCCCAGCCCAGATGTATTTTAGTGTCCAACAATTAATGTTTTTGGCCGCAGTGTGTCGAATGCAAGCAATGGTCCATAATTCCTTCCAAAGACTCGCTTTATTCGCTTTTGGTTAGGCAATAAAGCACTTTTGTTACATCTAGTCGGTTCTCACATAAATTTTACCAAATAACCTTTATGATTAAATTTATATGGGCAAATGTACCTAAAATACGATATTTTTGAATATGGAATTAAGACTTTATTGTTTTGAAAAAAGTTGAAAATTTAAGACTTTGATTTTTCAATCTCTTCTATAGAGGGAAAGTTTTGTATTCACGACTAAAGTTCGTATCTCGTTTTCGCTGAAAAACAGGATAATCATGCGAAAATTCGGCTATTTACAGTATTTTTCTCGAAAAGCAGGATAAAGGCGGAATACATTTTTATTAGGGCACAGAGTCAAAGAAAAAAAGATTAATTAGTTTATATATTCGGAATCGTTTCCTTCGTCGTTTTCATATAAATTTTACCAAATAAGCTCTATGATTAAATAAAGCTCGATTCCACCTTCGGAGTGCACAGTGTATTTTTCTTTCGACGAAATCATTTCAAATCATTTCAAATCATTTCAAAGTCATTTTCAAATTGACTTTCTCCGTAGAGCGACTATTGGCGTTTTCCATTGGAGAATCCGGAACGTCCCGGAGCGTACAGAAGTAGATCGGCATGATTTGGTAATTTCCGGAGTACTTCGTAACCTGAGATGGAGATGAATATCTAGAAATTTTAGAATTTTTCCGCATTAATCGGTTTACCGATCCTGAAAATTTTTAAAAAATCTTTCTTTTTACTAAAATTTAAATCTAACTAAAATTCAAGATGATTGATGTGGGAATTTAGTCCTTAGAGGTTCTGCATAAGGGAAGTGCCATCTCGCGGAAATTTTTGAATTTAATTACGCCTGATCTACTGGAGTCGTTCAATTTTGCTACTCCTGGAGTGCTACTCCAAGGCCAATGGAAAACGCGTAATGTGTGTGAGAGAGTGTGTTTTATTAGCATGTAGCTGTTTCGATGCACGTTTACAGCGTTAACTACGGAGTTTTTTTTCCATGTTTCTCATACTGATAAAATTTGAATTTTCGATGCATGAAATTGCCGGGAAAACAGGATAAAACCAGGGCGAAAATGCAGTATTGTAAATTTCCCAGTATTTGGGTCGAAAAAGCTGGATTATCCTGCGAAAAGTAGGACATATACGACGCTGATTCATGACGGAGACCAACTAGAAACTTTTTGATTAGTACAAAATTCGTTTCAGGGAAAATTTTTACGATGCTCGAACATCCGTCTGTCGATCTGTTGGTCTGTCGGTCTGTCGGCCTGTTGGTCTGTCGGTCTGTCGGTCTGTCTGTTTGTCGATCCGTCAATCTGTTGGTCTGTTGATCTGTCGGTTTGTCGTTTTGTCAGTCTCCCGGTCTGTAGGTCTTTCGATCTGTCGGTTTGTCGGTTTGTTCCTTTGTTTATTGAATTTTTTTATAAATAAATTTTAAGATAATCGTAGTTTTCCTTGGAAAAGTAACGGTAGCTATAAAAGATACTTTTTCCGAAAAAAAATACATTTTTTCAAAATTCCTCAAAACCTAAGCGCTTTTGGGACAAAATGTGTATAAAAACTTTAAAGCATATAAAATTTGCCACATTTTTTCCTTCAACGGTTTTTACGTATCTCTAATGGTTTTTACATATCTCTAATAAAAAAAATTATGATTTGTTGAAAATTTCTCGGAAACTATGTGCTTTTGAAGAAAAAGAGCATATGACCAAATTTAAAGAAAATAAAATTTGCTGCATTTAAGGGTTTGCTGTATCTTTAAGGGTTTGTTGTAAAAATACCATTTTTTATTTACAAATTTTTTTCGGAAACTGAAAAAAAATATTGCAGAGGAAAGCTTTGTGATGATCACAACTCATATTTTGAATACCTACGCATGTCAGAATAAATGCAAATTTCAGCAAAAAAATAAAATTAGATAAAATATTATGTAACAAGCTTTTTTTGCTGATAACTCAAATAAAAATCACCCAAAAAATATGAGAAATCCCTAAGCATTCTTAATTATTCGTCGTTGTAGCTAAAATCGGTATATAAATGAATGAATTCAATCACACTATAGGGCTAGCAACATTACAAAATTAAGTAATAAAGTGTTCATCGTGTAAATAATTTTGTAAATATGGATTCTGATTCGAAATTGCCGGCCGTAATTCATTTCAAATGTAATCGATAAGAGTCCTCTCTCTGGGAATATTCTGCCAGATCGCGCATTAGTATATGACTGGTGGTAATATTGCCCCATTTCGTATCCCATCGAATGAAATAATTACAACCGCTTAAGGATGAAGTATTAAAATTAAATGAGCACTTAACTACTTTCGTGTTTAATGGCATCCCTGGGAGCAGAGCTAGATTATATTTTGTATTCCCGCCGAATTTCCCTACAGCCCCAAATGCCGCCAGAACTCCACCCGGCATTTTCATACCTCACACTTGCAAGGCTAGTTTTGTTGAGTTAGGTTCAATTCAGCTCTTAATATAGGCAGTGCTTGGTGAAGGTCCTGGGAAATCGGTGGCAAATATCTCTCGTTATAAGCTATTGGTATGGAATCGCAGAATGTTGAACAAGGACGCTGATGCGTTGCGAATTCAACAGTATTTAAGGATGGAAATTATTAGGGTGAATGTGGCACGTGAAAAGGATCTTTAGGTAGAGTGAGAGTTTTAAGTTAGAGTAGGCATTCGTTTCGAGGTACAGGAGCACGGGTCGGTGGCTTCAGTGTATGGGATTTGAGGTATTTTATTTGGTTTTTGCTACTTTCAGAAGTTTGTAATTTACGAGTTTAGGACGCGACAAGCGAGACTTTGGTAGCCTTACAACTAATCGAATAGCAAAGTCGTCAAGATACAATGAAAATATCACGATATACACAAAAAGTAATTAAGATTTACATTGGATGAATAGTTTGAGAGTATGTAATATTTTGGGGCATTATTAGTTCTAAATTCAATCCGACCAGTTTCTTAATCTTAAGGAGTTATGGCTACCTGAAGGCCTGAACACCCATGGACAACTCTTCAGTTGGGAAGTAGTCGTATGGCACACGAACCTACTGAAAGTCATGATTAACAACCGTCGTTACAACTCAAATTGTGGTATTAAAGAAGTGCTGTTGACCCAAATATGAATGAGTGGCGAATAGCCGATACCTCCCGAAGACGTCGGATATCCCGCGGTACAACTATGAAAAGCCGTCCGAAAACCTACGTAAGTGGGCTGCAAGGACCATTTTCATGACCGGGAGAGAAAAATGCGCGAAGATGCCACACAATGACAAAAAACTCTCATCATAAAATGCTGACACAAATCAACATTTTATGATGAGAACGCGCCCTGCAGAAAATTCTTTTTGCACAATTTTTTGCACTAAATAATTTTTCTCACGACAACATTTGAGCATTTTTTTACTGGCATTGTATAAAAATGTCACTTAAATACCTTGAAAACACAATACTAATAACTTAAACGCCTGTTTAAGACACAATTAGGGATGCAACATCATTCATAAAACCTCGATATATCGAAAATCGACATCGATGTCAAAAAACATGTTTTTCCGATGTTTTGAAAAATTTAAATTTAATAAATAATTTAGCCACCTGGCGGATGCTTTACTGTGGGTTGAGTGCACCCAGGTAGAATTAACACAGTTTTAATTCTTCTTATACGTTGAACCACCAAAAACCAGTTAGTTTTCGAGATATTCGCAAAACACTAATTTTTTTGAAATACCGGCATATCTTCATAACGGCTTGAGATACGGAGCTCTAGTAAAAGGCATAAATGTAGCAAATTTTATTGTCTCACAGCCTTATTAATAAACGTTAGTTAATTTTTATCAATGGTTTACGCAGTGGATAACTCGAAATTCTTATTAATAAAAAATTTTAAGAGTTAACTGACGTTAGTTAACTCTGTGTTAGCTAACATACCGATTTCCTCGAGTTAAGGAGTTGATAACTCTTGACGGCGCATAACTCTTGCAAAAAAGACTGGAAGAAGCAATGATCCATTAAAAAAATGCAATTTATGTTGTTTTATTATATTACCTTATCACTTGAACACCAATTTTCTGATCGCTTTCCTTCAATTTTTAAATTTTCCACTTTTAATTACTTTGCAGTGAATCACAATTAAAATAAAAACATTAATTTCACTCCTATTTTAATATTGTCTCCAAGGAAACGGATTTAAAAAACCAAAATATGACTTATTTTAATATCGTCTCCAAGGAAACGGATTTAAAAAACCAAAATATGACTCAAATGTAAAAGATTTTCGTATTTTTTGGTACAATTCAGCACAAGGGTTGCCGTATTCCAGCGAAATTTTTAAATAAAATACGAGTTAGCTATTATATGGAGGAAATTTTTTTATTAATAAGAATAGTTATCTAATGGATAAGTTTGCTATCTCGGAGTTAGTTAGCACATGAGTTATCTCCGTGTTAGGGATTTTTTATTAATAAGGCTGTCAAAGTTTTGTAATACATAAGACTACTGGAAAATGGTTAGTTTCGGACTAAACCGCAAAAAACCAAATCGTAGTTTTTAAAAAGCCGGCGTTTTGGTTACTTCTGGTTAACGGATTTCCACATCAGGACCAAAGTTCTCTGCAAAATTTCATGGCTAGCTCTGGTTTTTTTTGCAAAATCTTGTAGAAAGACTAACAGACAGAAAACCGAAAATTGATATCAAAGGAAATTTAAACAAATCTTTAAGTAGAGTGGCTATATTAAATCTATCTAAAAACTAGTCCCTCTAGTCCTAAAATTAGTTTCTCTACTAATTTTATGAAGAGTAATGTTCCAACATCGTGGATAACAACATCGATACCTCGATATATCGGCCTGTTCAACATCGAGGTTAAAACTCGATATTTTTAGACGATACCTCTATGTTTTGTAAACATCGAGGTATCGTTGGCATCCCTAGACATAATCCGGTCAAAACTTCGATTTTTAAATTAATCCATTTTATTTAATGTCAAAAAGTAGGGTTGCCGTTTTTATATTTTGCTCCATTTAAAATACTTTTATAATTGTTTTTAGTTGCCTTCGTTAAAAATATATCAAATTTCATATAAGATATAAACAAAATATTCTGTAGCGCGTCGTTCCCACAAAAGTTCCAATAAAAACAATGATAACAGAAATTCATTAATTTGGAGTCTATATCTCAGACCCAAGTTATTTTTTTAAATTTATATATTGGTTTGGGGAATATGTTCGTAGCGTTTTTATATTTTCTTTTGTTTTACAACGATTTTTTGCTGTTAGACAAAGTGTATAATATTCATTCGATAGAGATTTGCTAATCT
The DNA here is from genome assembly GCA_964034945.1 of Chrysopilus asiliformis. Lineage (NCBI taxonomy): Eukaryota > Metazoa > Arthropoda > Insecta > Diptera > Rhagionidae > Chrysopilus > Chrysopilus asiliformis. The sequence continues at coordinate 81,481,166 of OZ035961.1, read as the reverse complement.
GTGCTAATCATTTTTTTGAGTAATTTAATTTTTTATTATTTTCCTGGCTTGGAAATGGAATATCCAGGAGGTAAAAATCAGCATTTTCGACAACTGCTCTTCTTCGCTTTTCAACGAAAAAGCTGCTGAAGCAACCCGGGACATTTGCAACGTATACGGAGAAGGTGTCATAGGCGAGTCTACAGCACGGAAATGGTTTGCAAAGTTCAAATATGGCGATTTTGACGTCGACGATACGCCCCGCAGCGGAAGACCTTCTGAATTCGACGAAGAGCGTCTCAAAGCACTTTTGAAGGAGGACGGTAGGCAAATGCTCGAAAGCAATGCCACGGTCAACAAAGAGCTCTACATAGCCCAGCTACACCGCGTGAAAGAGGCTATTAAACTGAAAAGACCCCATCGACAAGGCCAAACCATACTCCTTCATGACAACGCCAGGCCCCATGTTGCACAAGTCGTCAAAGCCGCACTCCAAGAGCTCGAATGGGAGGTCCTTCAGCATCCACCGTATTCTCCGGACCTTGCACCGACGAACCATATGAGGGGCGTTACCATCGACAATGAAGAGGACCTTAAAAACTGGCTCAACCACTTCTTCGATACCAGACCCGGCGATTTTTGGCGCAACGGCATCGACAAATTGGTCGAGAGGTGGGAGGAGGTCGTAAACAGCAACGGCGCATACATAATTGATTAATTTATTGTTATAATTATTGATTTTTGTTTAAATAAAAGTCTTAAAGGTAAAACGCTACGAACTTATTTCCCAATTTATGTTAATAATGTAAATAATTACGCATATACAACAAAATAGTTTTCTATACCTCAAAGGTACAGAAAAAATCAATTAAGTTTATAGAAATTCGTAGCGTTATGATTTGAAATTTGATTTATAAGTATATTAGATTTAGTATACCGTTTGTCGAACCAATCATCGGACACAAAAATGAAATACATCAGGGTGTTAGGGATGACAAAAGATTTTTATTTCCGCATGTCCGTCCGTCTGTCTGTCCGTCCGTGAACATCATGACTTTCGAGGGGATTGAGCTAGAGGCCTAAAATATCGTATAGTTACGTTTCTCGTAAATGGTTAGGCTAAGAACAGGCAAAATCCGATCATTCCTTCCCCTTCTCCAATACAAACGATACAGTTTTTTTGCAATTATAAAGGTAAAATGTATTTAGAATAAGATTTTACATAACTAAACCATAGATAAAAATCCAATCGGACTGCTTCTCCCCACCTTTCCCCCATACAAATGGAATATTTTTTTTCCTATTTTCTCGAAAAACTTTGTATCGTATCGAGAAATTTATAAAGATGAAATATTTTTAGAATATGATTTTACATAACTCATCCATTAATCAAAATCCAGTCGGGCAATTGCTTCCTCCATCTTCCATACAAATCGAATACCTTTTTCCTGTTTTCTCGAAAACTGTGCTTCGTGTCGAAAAATTTATATATAAGAAATGTGTTTAGAATTTGATTTTACATAACTTATCTACACATTAAAATCTAGTTGGACCACTTCTTCCGCCCTCCACCACACAAATTGAATACTTTTTTTTCTATTTTCTCGTATTAGAAAATTTATTAAGGTAAAATCTGTTTTGAATATGATTTTACATAAAAATCCCATACAACAAAATCCAATCGGACCACTCCTTTCCTATAGAAGGGGATTTTTCTAAATAAACATTTTGTTTAACATCATATAGAGTATTTGACGATTGGCCCCCGGCAATTGTAGCTCTTCTTATCTTGTAAAAAACTTGTTTTTCATCAAAATGATTTTTTTGGATTATTAATAACGATTATTGATAATGTCAGGCTACATCTGGCACCATTCGTAAATGGATAGGCGAAGACCTTCGATGCCTCCGTGCATGAAGACGTAATATCCGCCATATTTTTGGTTGAAAATATATGTATATCAGCCACGCAATAAATTTTCAGAACCCTGAGATGAGAGGATGGGCTCTCAAAGATAAAGGAGAAAACTTATCCAAATCATGTGTTTTGAGATGTTTATATTAAATTTTTTTAGCCATTTTTGAGCATTTAGTTGCTTCTCACGACTGCAATATCGAATTGTTATAAAAGATAGATTAAACAGATCTAAGGCACTTAAGTCAAGTAACTTTCGGTATTTGCACATTGAATGTGAAATCAAAAATAATTCTAACCCACAAGATTTAAAAACATCAAACCCTTTAAAACATTCACACATAATAAATTGTAAAAGTTCCAAAAATAATTAAAATTCAACTGAACAATTATTTCAGCACAAAATTTTTTTTTTGTCTGATTTAATTAATTTGAAATATAAAATATAATTATTTTTTTTTGTTAGCAAAAGAATTATAACGGGTGCCACCGAATAACGATTATTAAGAGTCAAAAGCGGTACAGAAGACTTAAATGGGAAATGTGGAAATTAAAATTTGAGAAACGGAAAATGGTGGGTATATAATGTTAACCCTCGTCATTAATATTCGCATAAGAGAGTAGAAGAAAATTAGCCCTCTGGATTAATTTTCATAAGCATTATAGCCGTTTGTTGCCCTGTACCCGTTTTTAATCATAAACAGATGGGGTGAGCAAGGAAATAGAGGATTTCAAAAAAGGACATCCCGTCGCCTCGGCCTAAAAAGACGATAAAGTCTTATTAACGCTAGACTTAAGTAATTCTCGTTTAAGCTTCCATCACTCTTAAGTTGTTATTAGCGTCAATAAGTTTTCCTTTTTAATTTCTCTTTCCTGTTATCTTTAATGTTCTTCGAAATATTTTTGTGTATTTCTTCACACTTTCCAAGTGATGAAAATATGAAAAAAAAATGTTTTGTTTTAAGGAAGGAAGAAATCTTTTGACAAAATGTGTTTTTCTTGGCGAATTATAGACGTTTAGAAGACATTCGAAGATCCAATGTTACTGGTTGATATCAATTATGCTGAACTGGCTAGGCTTGCCATTATTTGGCATTGTTCGGGTTGTAATGAATATTTTTTTTCTTCAAATGTGTTTTGATGCCTAGAAAAATTATGCAAGAAACATATTTTAAATTTAAATATGCATTTTTTTAAATAAATTTTTCGCTTTGACGCACTGTTGTCAAGAAAATTGCAAACCGGACCGCGGAGGGGAAATAAATGGACTGCCAAAAATACTTTTTTAAAGCTATACTTGAATATAAAAAGAACTCCAACGTAGACTGCAGTGTGTTTTTAAGTTTTTTGACAGACCTTGGTGTTGAATTTGGTAAGAGATTCAAAGACTTTGCAGAGATTGGAAAACTGTAGCAATTAAAAAAAAATCCTTATGAAGTTTCTCCAATGGGACAATGGATTGACGTAACTACGAAGTTGTTCAGACTTCCAAAATATTCACTTCAAATGGAAATTATTGACTTACAAGAAGATATTTCATTGAAACTATACAAAACTACATCTATAGAAGATTTTTGGACAAAGCAAGTTTTGGATAAGTAAAACACTGGCCATAAAATTAGCTACCATGGTTGGCTCCACATACACTCAGAAAAATGTCCAGGTCAACTTTTTGTCAGGTTAACTCTGACCTTACAGAGGTGTCTGTAAGCCAGCTAGCGGTCAGAGTTAACCTATCTAAGGTCAACTCGTGCAGCTCCCAATGCCCTACTTCACCTGCTGGTGGCTTAATTTCAGAATTTCTCCGACCACAGGTCAACTCAGTTTTACTTGCCCACATGCAGGCGAACGCACGCCTGCCCGAGGCCAATTTCGCCGTATGTAGGTCGTCGAGTTAGCCTCCATTTTTCTGAGTGTACATATGTGAAACTTCGTTCTCAAAATTGACTTTTTTGAAGAATAAATATCGCTCAAGATTAACTGATCTTCATCTTCATAACACCCTGCGTATTAGTTGTTCTTCAAGAGTACCAAATTTTAAAAAAACTGGCTCAGGACAAGAAATGTCATTTCTCTCATTTATTCAAGTATAAAATTGTATTATTATTATTATTATTATTATTATGAAACTTTATAATTTATATTATATTCTATTAAATAATATACCTTATTAAAATCCATACAATATGTTAAGATGTGACAAGCGGCGGGGTTCGTATATTGCGGGGGAAGTTTAAGTGGGTGAAAAGTTTCCTTTACGATCGACCGAACCAACATTTAAATACGTTTTAAAATCCATTAAGTACGTTAGGAGATAACAGGAGAGGGGTTCGCATCACACGGGAGAGAATGGTTTGAGTACGCAAAAATTATCCTTGACGATCGGCCATTTTAACAATAAAACCCGCATTAAAATCCGTTAAGTAGTTTAGAAGATAGCAGGGTGGGGGAGGTTTGCATAACCCGGAGGAAGAGGGGGGGGGTTTGCATCATCCGGGGGTGGGGGTGGTTTGAGTGGATACAAATTTCCCTTGACGGACATCACTAAACACCATCACTGAACACCGTATTCAAATTCAAATCCCTGTGATAACAAGCAAGGGGTAAATGTAGAGCCGATTTTTTGAAATGCAGCTAATTTATATTGAGGCTTAACAAATAAAGCAATAATCAGGGTATTCACAGTCGTCTTTTAAATTGCGGGTAAATTTACCGCTCGGTAATTCAGTCAAATTTAACAGATTTTTACCGAGACGGTAACTTGGTTCATGTAAAAATGAATTACCGGATTCGGTAATTGTAGACATGCCTTGAGTCGTGTTTTCCGGCCCGGTTATTCGGTATCAAGAATCAACCGCGAGTGGCGCTAGTAATGTTTTTAGTTGTCAAATTTTCTCGCTGGTTTTTTGTTAATCTCATCGGATTGATGCAAATTTTTTCAATTTTGATAGCCGTTGCCACAATAGAAATTTAAAAGAATACATCAAACATGGATATAAAGGTATGTGACATATTTTACAATCAAATTCGCAGTTCATGATTTGGTTACGTATCAAATAAAAGCGCTGTTCTCAAATCTGTGCTGTGGGTTGTTCACAGCAGAATATTTTCAGTCTTTTAATATTACCGAAAATACCGAATACCGAAAATTAAAAGAGGATTGTGAATACCCTGATTGTGTACATTTTTAGCCATATCGGGCTTGCCGTCCAGCTGTGATGTCGTCAAATGTTCAAAAACGGTGAAACTTTTTTATACAAAATCACGGTGGGTAAAAAGGGGTTTGGAGAGTGAAATCTCAAATTGCTGTCTAAGCCACGTTTGACAAAAAAAAAACGCATCAAACTCGGTTGAGTGATTTTCGAGCCAAGTCGTGCAACACATACATAGAGAAATTCGATTTTTATCATACTAATATATAAAAATGAGCTGGTATCTGTCTGCCTGTGTCCGTCTGTATGTCTGCCTGGATTAGGGTTACCATCTCGTCGAATTGAAAAAAGAGTATTTCTTACTTTGAAAAAGAGTATTTTTATCAAATCTGAAATAAAACGTTTTTTGTAAATGTCAAAAAAAATCAGTGTGCTGTACGGGCGTGTTCGACTTAGGTCCTAGTGTAGCCACAAACTAATCATAAGCAGACTAACATTTTCATTAAATCCATTTGAGAACAAAATTGAATTTCAACTTCCAAAAAAATAAATACCCATAGCAGCCACTCCAGCCGTAGCAGCCCTGAGCTTTTCCGCACATCTAACCTATTTCTTTCTTCTGTCCATTGACTTTCAATTAAAGAAAAAAATCTTTTCTTGACAGCGTTATGAGAGAAAATTCAGAATAAAAATTCACATATTTTTAAGAGTTCATATCGTCGGCTAAAAGTGAAATTGTGCTAAGTCCATTATACCAAATTTGACAGAAGAACAATAAAAAACCTTGTTAAATCATTTTAATTTTCATTTAAAGAAAACAGAGTCTCATTTAAAGAAAACTGAGCCCAATTTTTCTCATTTAAAGAAAACTCAGTGTTATTGAAAGAGAATTAAAACGATTTAACAAGGTTTTCATTGCTCTTCTGGAAAATTATACCAAATGGACTTAGGACAATTTCACTTTTAGCCGACGATATGTGTGTGTCGAACTTATATCCTTAGGGAAAAGGTATTACCTCTTCAAGCGATTTTGTGTTCTATGCGAATATAGTTAGGCAATATCACAGTCAATTACAATTCGTCTTCAAAAAACAATATATGAAAATGCCAAATCATCAGCGAAAATTGTACTTGATTTTTTAATTATGTCTGTGTTGGTTGACCGTTGTGTTCATGTTTGTTGTTTATGTAAACGGGCTTATCGGTCCTTTGATGTTATGTATAAATGAAACTAGAGGTCTTTTTTCTAATTTTTATATTTATGTTTTAATCATCCGACGTTTCGATCGTGTATACGATCATCTTCAGGGTGCTTATAATGGATGGATAACAAATTATTTTATTTTACTTAGTTTTAGTTATTTCTACTTACATTGTGTATTTGATATAATGGAAAACTACTTTGAAATTACATTAAGCACTGATTGACAATAAATGAATGAAATAAATCAAAAATGTTTGACATCGTACGTTATTATAAAAACAAGAAACAGATTAAATAAATTAAATAAGTTAAACACGACGTCACTGGGACGGTTACAAGATTTAAAGAGAATAATAACAGTTCTTGCAAACATCGGTGTGGTTATTGCGGTTTATTGATATTTAGATCTTTTTGGGTTTGTATTATCATTTGTGTATGTCCGTTTTCGTTTGCGTGTGTTTATCTCGTCATGTAGTATTGCGCAATACACTGCTGAAATGTCCTGTGTGTCACGTTTTATGTTGTATGTGTCCTCTGTGTATATGTGTAATGCTTCTGTTGTGAGTCGTTTGTTATAGTTTGTTTGTGTTGCCAGAATTTTCGTGTTGTCGTAGGCCAAACAAAACAATACCTAGAAAAACGTATAAATAACCACAAAAATGATTTAAAAAGGATTGGTGACGTCATAAATAACACTCCACACACCGCATTAGTCGAACATTTTAACACGCACAAACACATACCAGACTTTGACAACACGAAAATTCTGGCAACACAAACAAACTATAACAAACGACTCACAACAGAAGCATTACACATATACACAGAGGACACATACAACATAAAACGTGACACACAGGACATTTCAGCAGTGTATTGCGCAATACTACATGACGAGATAAACACACGCAAACGAAAACGGACATACACAAATGATAATACAAACCCAAAAAGATCTAAATATCAATAAACCGCAATAACCACACCGATGTTTGCAAGAACTGTTATTATTCTCTTTAAATCTTGTAACCGTCCCAGTGACGTCGTGTTTAACTTATTTAATTTATTTAATCTGTTTCTTGTTTTTATAATAACGTACGATGTCAAACATTTTTGATTTATTTCATTCATTTATTGTCAATCAGTGCTTAATGTAATTTCAAAGTAGTTTTCCATTATATCAAATACACAATGTAAGTAGAAATAACTAAAACTAAGTAAAATAAAATAATTTGTTATCCATCCATTATAAGCACCCTGAAGATGATCGTATACACGATCGAAACGTCGGATGATTAAAACATAAATATAAAAATTAGAAAAAAGACCTCTAGTTTCATTTATACATAACATCAAAGGACCGATAAGCCCGTTTACATAAACAACAAACTTGATTTTTTAATGTTATAAATAAGTTCAGTGAACTATTATGTTTGAATTTTTAAGTGGTTTTTCTTTATTCTATTTCTGCATCAAAAAAGAGTATTAAGAGTACTTTAAAAAAAAAAAGTTAGAGTATAATAGTTCAGGGGTCGAAAAAGAGTACTAGTAGGTACTCTTAAAAGAGTATGGTTGGTAACCCTAGCCTGGATGTGCCTCTTTCATTGAACTGATTGACTTGAAATTTGGCATGGATCTTCGCTGTAGGCCTGAACGTAGCCCGAGTGGGAGAGGAGCGGGTTAAGGAAAGAGGGGTGAAGTAATTCCGAATCCGAATGCTGGGATTTATTTTCTTTTTGTTACTTTTTAAAAACCATTTTCCAAAAAAAAAAAAACTAAAGAAAAGCACGGAGCGCCTTACTCAATTTATAACCAAATGAATTTTGTTTTTCTGAGTTTTCTTCTATTTACGCTTTTAGTCGGGCAAAGGTGGGTCCAAATTCTAGTAGTAGATGAACAAAAATATTATTTTTCTTAAAGTAGAACAATATATGCTCTTTTTATACCCTACATGCTATAATAATAATCTGGATTACAAGGTATTCATTGTTAAAACTAAAACATTAATCTACTTGGGTTTTTGTTTAAATCAATGCGATTAGTTTTACATTTTAGGTGTCGATATTTGAATTGAACTTTAATTTTAATTGCAATTAATTTTTAATTTTTTAATTTCTCAAAATAAATCAATATATACATCATCTGCGGTATAACACAACTTTCCTTAAGCGACTTGAAGTGTTTTCCACATTTTTGTTATTGTTGAAGATTATAGCAGAGCATCATTAATCATTGGCGGATGAAATGAATGTATGACTTAATCAATATAAATTACATAAATTAACTACATCTATTTAAAACAGCGCTTTCGGCTATTAAATATAGATCAGTAAATTGATGTTAATCATCTGTTAATATTTTACAGAATTACTTTCATCTGAGTGAAAAATTGATTTCCATGCCTACTTTTTTTTTATTTCTGGATAGCCGAATTTTCTTTAATCCTTATCGCCAAAAAATCATTTTCAATGTTAAAATTTGGTGTTGAGGACTAACGATGGGGGGTCCCTTGTTTTTTTTTCACAATACTTCAGTATAAAAAAAAACATATCCATCACTAAGGCTCAGTTGATGACATCCACTGAGACGTGATTGAACTTTTCAATAGCCGTGTGCCTGACAACTCGAATTGCGCGACTAAAAAAAAATACGAATTTTGTGTGCTTGACATTCGTTTCATAAACTTTTACTTTTTCGAGCCTCAAGTCATTCAACAATCCGCTTTTCATGACATACTACATAATTTTTTAGCTTTAAAACTAGAATATTTACAATCTTTACATAAGGCGCGGGTATTGTTTACAATCTTTACATTGATTACTGTGATTTTAGCGCCTGTAAACAATTCAATTTTTACATATAAACTATTAGGTAAAATACATTTCTGGGTTTTTCGGATAAGGATCAGTTGAGTGCAATAAGTGGATATACACACACCAAATTTGCTTTACCTCCCGTATAGAAAAATGCAATCACAACAGTAAAGAATTTCATTCGATGCGACTTTATTATACATTTGGGAATCCACAAAATTGAGAGCTCTTCACTGTTATAGAATAAAAAAAACAGCATCTTTCAAATAACATACATGTTTTAGTCGTCCTTGTATTACATGATATCTGCAACATTCTTGAAATCTACATCTCAGTGATGTACAAGTTTTACTAGACTTCAATGGCAATTTCTGTAGCTAACAGATGTTAAGGCTATTTGACTAACGACTTGTATGGAAATCCACTCATTTTATGGGTAAAAAATAACTAAAATGAAAAGACCATGTGTTGGGGTTGGTTTTATGGTTAAAATTGCTCCTGTTGATCACATCGAAAGCATTAAACTTTTACACGGTTTTTAAAGAACTTTTCTTTAATTACATATACAAAAAAGTAATCTAATAAAATTTCAAACATTGATTTTTTATTGAGTAATGTTTAGTAGGAAAAATATTTGATCAATACATTTAAACCGTACTATTGTGTACAAGTTACAAGCAACCTACGGAAATATCACTCTCTGATTTAAATTAAACTTTGCACATTTGTAGAACAATAAAATATATTCGACACGTATTTTTTTAATTTTTTTTAGAAACAGGCATTTTTTAAAGAAAGCTACATTTTTATTCTATTTTTTGATGCTTTTATCTCGCTTTTATTTCTGATACACTGAGCACAAAAAAATATTTTTTTCTATAATGAATAAATAAAAAATAATAATCTACTCAACTTTCTTTACGAAATGAGTACTGATAGTTGCCGCTTGGCGCTAACATCATCCGTGATAGCAATTACGGCCTCTGCTCTTGATGGATTGCAATGTAAAAACCTTACAAATGTTGTAGCTCATCCATGGTTCGCAATCCATGTAAAACTGTAGCAGGGAAGAAATTGTTATGAAATTGAGGAGGCCCAGGCTCTTCGAGAGCTCTAGCGCCAAAGAATGATGATGAAAGGTCCTTTCTAAAATATTTTTTTTTTAATTTTTGTTTTTTCTTTTGGATTTTATCCTTTTTAGCCATTTTGTGTTGATTAGTATGACTAAAACACCAAAATGCCACCTTTCTTTTGTCACACTTATATACACTTTATAGTCTTCCAATACATATTCTTATCTTTGAGACACCCTTACAGATTTTTTGACCTCAGATTCGGATTCAGCGATCCCAAAAACCCCCATATGAAATTTTTTTCGAAAAATTTGAGAAAAATGACCTTCCGTTATCCTTATCCTTGTGAAAATATTATATGGTCATCGGAGTTAAATATCTATGCAAAATTTCAAGTCAATCGGATTGGTAAAAGTGGGTCAAAATTAGATTGTAAGGGTTGAGCTTTGTAGCGGTACTACATAATTTTTAATTTTGTTGAAAATTCAAAATCAAATTAGGGGTATTCACAAAAGATATTAAAGTAATTTGTATCATAGTATTATTTGTTAGAATTTTGTAAACAACAACAAAACACACAATATTTTTTGCAACTTTAACACAATTTTTATGTATTACCCGCTTGTTGCAAAATATCAAATTTTTGAAATAAGCAAAAATATACCTAAGATTAGCAATTCGCTCATATTTGACAGTTTTAATTCATTGTTTAATTATAAAAAACTAGAACTTGGACCCGGCTTCGCCCGGCTAAAAGCGTAAACAGAAAAAAAACTTAGGAAAACTAAATTTATTTGGTTAAAAATTAGGTAGCCTGCATGCTGTTCGTTAGTTTTTTCTCTTCGGAAAATGATTAACCCATTCGGTATTTTGATGCCATATGGCAACGCAGTTAAAAATTTGAATTGACTTATTATTTATTTATTTTCAACACTCTATTCTCATTTAGTGCTCCTTTAAGTGCATTTGTCACCCAATTTTGATTCGGACTACAGTGGACGTATTTGTAAAAAAAAAAATTTTTTTTTTGTTTTTTTTTTTGTTTTAAATGAATACTACTGTTTGGCATTTTAAAAAAGCCAACTGGGAGAGCTTGAACCAGTATTTTGCAGCTTACAAGTGGTCTGATTGTTTCAGGGAAGGTGACGTTGACGTTGCGACTGCAAAGGTCACGAACGTAATCCTACATACCGTGCAGCTCCATTGTTGCAAGGTGTGACTCCAACACCTGGTTCACGAAAGCGTGTCGCGACGCCATCAAAACAAAAAAGACGGCGTTTTCTGAATTTAGGGGAAACCCTAATGAAGAAACTCGCTTGTCGTTTATAAACGCTCGAAACACCTCTAAGTCTGTACTACGTCGTGCTAAACATGAGTTCGACCAAAAGATGAAGCGGAAAATCTTAACCTGCCCGAAAGGGCAAAAATCATTTTGGTCTATGGTGAAAGCGGTAAAAAATAATTTCACAGTATCTTCAACACCTCCACTAATTTGTGATAATGAAGTGGTTGTCGATCCCGTTGGTAAGGCGAACGTTTTAGCAGCGAAATTCGCAGCTAACTCATGTCTCCCGGAATCCAACCAATTACCGCCCCAACCCACCATCTCGGAGATTGTCTCTCCAAAAATTTCCATCCGCAAAAGACAAATAGCTAAAATTCTGCAGAGGATTGACGTAAACAAATCCACAGGACCCGATGGCATTCCCCCCCATGTTTTAAAAAAATGTGCCGTCACCTTAGCTGGACCTCTTCGCTCCCTTTTTTACCTTAGCTTCTCTAAGGGGATTTATCCCTCTTCTTGGAAAGCAGCTAATGTCCAGCCCATTCCCAAAAAAGGTGACAAATGCGACCCCTCCAATTATAGACCCATAGCTCTGACTTCTGTACTTGCCAAGGTTATGGAGACTCTAATAAATACCAAAGTTATAAATTTTTTAGAGCGCAATAATTTAATCAATGATCGCCAATATGGCTTTCGTGCGCGCCGCTCCACAGGCGATCTTTTGGTCTGCTTGACCGAGCGTTGGAGTAAAAGTCTCCATAATTTTGGCGAATCAAAAACAATAGCATTGGACATCTCCAAAGCTTTCGACCGTGTTTGGCATAAAGCTTTGATGGCAAAGATACGAGCTATTGGTCTAAACCCTGCGATTTCCAAATGGATTGAGAGCTACCTTTCTGACCGTTCAATACGGGTTGTATTGGACGGTTATAAGTCTGATTTCTTCAAAATTAACTCTGGTGTCCCTCAAGGCTCAGTTCTAGCTCCTACGCTTTTCTTAATATTTATCAATGATCTACTATCTCTCACTCTCAATCCACTTTACTGTTTCGCTGATGACAGCTCCCTTGACGCCTCCTACCATTTCAGTTCACCTGCCGAATCGAACGCCATTGCAGTTCGATCGAAACGCAGTGAGCAAATTAGATCTTTGAATTCTGACTTAAACACAATTCTGACTTGGGGCAGAATCAACCGTGTGGAATTCAACGCATCTAAAACCCAATCAATGCTGTTATCGATGAAATGCGAAAAAAGCCCCGAAACGGTCGAATTTATGAGTGAGTCCATTAGTGACTCAAAAAACATCAGAATGTTGGGCATCGAAATAAATGAGAAGCTTCAATGGAGTGATCATATTTTCAAAATAGCAAAGGAAGCATCACAGTGCCTAGGCTTCCTGGGACGATGCAAAAAATATTTCGCACCAGTCGACGTCCTAAACATCTACAAAACCTACATTCGACCGAGACTCGAGTACAATTCGCATATTTGGGCTGGAGCCCCAAAAACTGTCCTGCAACTGCTGGACCGAATTCAAAAACGTGCGATCCGACTGATTGGAGACAAGTCTTTGACAGATCCACTACCGTCTCTCGAGCATCGTCGCTCTGTTGGGGTACTCAGCATATTCTATAGATACTTCCATGGGAAATGTTCCACCGAAATTTCCCAACTTATTCCTCCACGGTATATTTTCCCTAGACCCTCTCGTGCAGCTGCACGTGCGCACGACTTCTTCCTTGAGCCTCCCCGCTTTCGTACAGTAAAGTTTAGGGGTTCCTTCATTCCGCGAACAACAAGACTTTGGAACAATTTACCATCCGATGTGTTCCCCCCGGACTATAACCCGCAGAAGTTCAAGGAGAACATAAATCGGCATCTCCTTTTGTCCTTCCAACCATCCCGAGCTGTGCTTCGGCATTAAAGGGTCTTCCCCTAAGCTCTGGCTGGATCTATAAAAAAAAAAAAAAAAAAAAAATACTGATAGCTTAAACATCATTAATTTGTATAGAGAGTATTTTTAACCCCCATAGAAAAAAACATGAACCGAACGGGTTAACAAACTAACAAAAAATTCCAGCACTTGCATTCGGTATTACTTTACCCCCCCATCCCCTTACTCCCCCCACCCGTTGGGCTACTTTTTAATGGATCTGTGTTGGTGCTGGATCCCCGACGAACATTTATGCCAAATTTCAGGCCAATCGGTTCAGTAGTTTCCCCGCGAAAGGGTAACATAGAGGAAGAGCTAAGTTTCGAGATCACTTTACCCCCTCCCCTTACTCCCCCACCTATCGGGCTACTTTTTAATGGGTCTGTGTTGGGGCTGGACTCTCGACGAACATCTATGCCAAATTTCAGGCCAATCGGTTCAGTAGTTTCCCCGCGAAAGAGTAACATAGCGCAAAAACTAGGTTTCGAAATCACTTTACCCCCTCCCCTTACTCCCCCACCTATCGGGCTACTTTTTAATGGGTCTGTGTTGGGGCTGGACTCTCGACGAACATCTATGCCAAATTTCAGGCCAATCGGTTCAGTAGTTTCCCCGCAAACGGGTAACATAGAGGAAGAGCTAAGTTTCGAGAGCACTTTACCCCCTCCCCTTACTCCCCCCACCTCTCGGGCTACTTTTTAATGGGTCTGTGTGGGCGCTGGACCCCTGACAAACATCTATGCTAAATTTCAGGCCAATCGCTTCAGTAGTTTCCCCGCGAAAGAGTAACATAGCGCAAAAACTAAGTTTCGAAATCACTTTACCCCCTCCCCTTACTCCCCCCACCCCTCGTGCTACTTTTCCGTATACCTATGTTGGAACCAGAACTACCACAGACACTCATGCCAAATTTCAAGTCAATCGGTTCAGCCGTTTTTGCGTGAAAGAGGAACAGACAGACAGACAGACAGACAGACAGACAGACAGACAGACAGACAGACACCAACTCATTTTTATATATTAGTATGATGATATCAGTTGTGGTCAACACAAAACTTGCTACTACAAAATCTACGACCCTGCGCAATTTACGCTAGAGCCCTGTCGCGTTGTCAACCTAAGACGACCTCCCAATAAATTCTTGGTTTATTCAAAAATATCAAAAACGTACAAAATTTGAGATAACTTGAGAACGGTAAAAGATATCAATTTACGGTAAATGGCAAAAGGGTAGAAAATTTTAACATCTTTAATTATTCTTTTAACTGATTTGTCGAAAAATCGTTAGTTGGCAAGTAATTTGCAAAAATATATTTTTTTATATTTTAATCTAAATATCTCAATAACGGTAAAAGATAACGGATAACGGATAACGGTAAGAAACAAAATTGTGCAGAATGCCATTCTCATTAATTCACTTTATACATTCAGTCAGCAAAAACCCGTTAGTTTTCGAGATAATCGCAAAAAACTGTTATTTTGGAAATAACGGTTTATCTCGATAACAGGTGGAAATATCGAGTTATAGCTAAAGACAAAAGTGTGGGAAATTTTATTTTCTCCAAGTTTTGTCATACTTAAGGCCACTAAAAACGCGTAGTTTGGGAGTAAATCGAGAAAAACGAAATTGCGATTTTTGAAAAACCGCCATTTTGGGTACTTCCGGTTAACGGATTTCCATCAAAAGTTGATAGGATCGTCCCATTTCAGGACCCAACATGCCTATAAAATTTCATGTCGCTAGCTCTATTAGTTTTTGAGAAATCTTGTACACAGACTGACAGACTGACAGACAGAAAGACATTTTTTTAATATGACTCCAATCGACTCAGGAGTGATCGGGAAATGTTTTTTAGGCAAAATTAAGAGGTCGAAATTTTTCATGAATACAATACTTTATTATACTACGTAGAAGAAGGTAAAAATATGGGTATCTTTTTGATTTTTCTAAAGCTGCGAAAAAGTGCGTTCACGGTTTGGAGAGAAACTTTAATAAATAATAATATTTTACGACGATAACAGCTATTTTATTAGCAAATAAAAGCTTGAAAGTTAAACCCAAATCTGCTGCAACTGGACTGAGCTTTACCATAGATAAAACACTAAGATATCGCAAGTCTAACGAATAAAAGGAGCTTTTTTATTAATTCTGTCAACTTTAAAATTTTTCCAAGAGCTTCCATCAGTAATCAAAAAAGCTTTGAAGAACGCTGCTTTCAGTGCACTTCAAATAAACACCGAATAGATTTCATATTTGTGTGTGTGCAACCACCACCGACCAATGTTGAAAAGATAAACGATTGAATTTTGAATTGTGTATGAATTTTCTGTAAAAATAACTTCAAATACAGATCTGCCCACAATGGGTTTTCCTAGAAACCGTCAATAAATTCTAAATCACGAATTAAAATTAATTCCGTCCTCAAAAACAAGAAATTTGATTATAAATACTAACACCAGCATAACCTGTAAACAAATGGTAATTAAAATTTTTCTCTATCACTTGGGCTTTAAATATCTTAGTATTAATCTATGGTTTCACTTTACATTCAGAATACTAAATCATGGTCATGACTAAAGGTCTAGTAAACCCCAGTCCGGCTCCAGCTGAGTTGGCTTTATTAGCCTTTTTTGTGATGCCATAACTTTTTTTCCTGTGATCTTAGTCGTTTTTGGCAGTTGATAATTTGCGTTTTGCCCAGCTTTGGGAGGAACTAGACTCAAAAACCTAAATATCGCGACCAAAAATCTTATATCTCATTTAAATATTGATACCAAATAACAATTTTAAAGAAAGAATAATTCTTTATTGAGGTGTGTGGGATTTTTCGAACCGTTATGAATAATAAAGGAAAAATATGATCTCTAATATGTTCGCTTGCCATATTTATATCCAACTTTAAATAATATTCCACGTTTTTCTAATAAAATAAAAAGAGCTTTTGAACCAACTTGGCGCCACTGAAGTTACTTGAAGCGAAAAATTAATCTGTGGCAGTGTCCTTATATTTTCATATTCTCATATTTTTCCCTTTTGTGTAAATTTCTTCCCTTTTTATTGCTGTAGATTGGTATTTAATTATGCAGGTCAGCCCTTATGTTATGAAAATTAAATGATTAAAAATTTACTCTTAAAAGAAGGATTTTTAGAAAGCGGATTTGATTTTAAATTTGTGAATACTTGAAAGATTTTCCTAAAAGTTAACGTTGCCCACATTTTTTTGAAGGGCTAAAGAGTTAATTGTTTTTTTTATTTTTTATGGAAGTAAAAAAAATGTTTTTTCTTATTTCACGGAAATTTTGCGGATTCATTTTTTTGTTGTTACTCCACTTCTGTGGATAATAATGAAATTTTATTAAGATTTAATCAATGTTTAACCGAGCTAAAAAAGATCTTTTGAAGTATGATAAAAAAAATTTTTTGCTAATGAGGGTTAATTTTTTTTCATCAATTTGCAGATTGTTGTTTATTGCTGATTAACGTGGAATTTTTATAATTTCTTTAAAGTTAATTTTATCAGGCACGAAAAAATCCAGAAGTGCCTGAAAACATTTTGGGAATAATTTGTCAGAATTCAGGAAATTTTCGCGCTCTTTTTTAAATTACCGATTAACTTATATTCTCTGCTAATGTTTTGAAGAAATTGAAATTGTAAAGAAGTTGTAATTAAAAATTGTTAGTTTGTATATATGTATGTACTAAATTTGTTTTTTTATAATAATGGATAATAGCACTAATAAAACGTGTTCATAATATTTTTTCGTATTCTTTTAACAGTGTAAACATAAAATGTTAAATATTATGTTCTTTCATAGTATATTTTTTTCATAGTTACTAACTAGGGATTTCAAATTTTTGAAAAAAAACCGGTTTTTGGTTAAACCGGTTTTCGGTTAAACCGGTTTTTAAAATTTCGGTTTGAACCGGGCCGAATTAACCGGGTCCAAAAAACCGGTTATTAAAACACCGAAAAACCGTTTTGTTCAAATTGGGTAGGTTAGGTCTTAGACGCAACAAATACACTATAATACAAACAAAACACGTCAAGTGCCATATAATCCATTAAGAGGCCATAAATGGCATAATATAATATTGTATTTGGTTTAGAGTGCCTAAAAAGAAGTGTTTCTAACAAATCAGTTGCACGAAAATTGGTTTAAAATTATTTTTCCGCACAAAAAAAAATGATCGGTTTTTCTGAACGGTTTTTGGCTTTAAAAAAAACACCGGGCATAACCGTGCAAAAAAAAACACCGAAAGAAACTGGTTAAACGAAGCATAAACACCGGGTATTCGGTTTAACCGGTTCTTTATTGACATTCCTAGTACTAACCCATAATAAAATAAATAAATATTCGGATTCATAATTCTCATTTTCTTTTCAATTTTTTTTAACAGTGTACATATTGATTTTTGTCAAAGTTTCTCCACTTTTTAATTACACGAACATTTTAATTGCTTCAAAAGTTATATAATTTTGCCCGCCTAGACTCCAATTCAAGACACTGCACTAAAAAAAATAATAACATAAACCTCGTTTCCATTGATAAAATTTGATTTGTTGAATCTCAACAAATTTTTTTTTGTTGAATTGATAAAAGAATTTTTTTAAAAACTAAAATTTGTAAATAAAACAATTTTTTGTCATTTTGGCAAATTAGGCATTCTTAATTTCACAATTGTTTTATTGATTGAACAACTAATCATTTTTAAATTTATTTTTGTTACAATAACAATTTTTTTATTGAACAAAGATTTCCCTGCAAAAATATTTGTTCCAATTTACAATTTTTTTGTGATTCTAACAAAAATTTGGTTAGTTTAACAATAATTTTATCCATATGACCAATTTTTTCTATGAGTGTATGCGTCGTTATCGAGATATACCGTCATTTCAAATAATTCAGTTGTTTGCAATTATCTCGAAAAATACCGATTTTTCGCTGGTTGTAAAGGGTGGTTAAATTTTAAGGGCTGATGTTGAATGTGAACCACACCTAAACGTCAAGTTTTTTTCTGCATTTCATTTGACATTTCTCAATTTCAGACTAACTCAATTTGAACCATGGAAAGATACACAATCGAGCAACGCGTTAAAGTTATTCAGGCTTATTATGAAAATGGGCGATCAATTTTCGAAGAAAATCATCTTCAGTGATGAGGCACATTTTCACCTCAGTGGATTCGTCAATAAGCAGAACAGCCGCATTTGGGCGAATGATAATCCAAGAGTGATTGTCGAAAAACCAATGCACCCACAAAGAGTGACTGTTTGGTGCGGTTTATGGGCTGGCGGCATCATCGGGCCGTATTTCACGAAGTGCACGATATGCATTTTGATTTGAACGCCCATTTTCATAATAAGCCTGAATAACTTTAACGCGTTGCTCGATTGTGTATCTTTCCATGGTTCAAATTGAGTTAGTCTGAAATTGAGAAATGTCAAATGAAATGCAGAAAAAAACTTGACGTTTAGGTGTGGTTCACACTCAACATCGGCCCTTAAAATTTAACCACCCTTTATATTCAAGTATCAGAAGAATTAATGAAAATGCCATTCTCCACAATTTTGTCTTTTACCGTTATCTGTGATCTTTTACCGTTATTGAGATATTTTCATTAAAATGTAAAAATTGGTTTTTTTGGAAATTGTTTGCAAAATAACGGTTTTTAAAAAAAAAATTAAAGATTTTAAAATTGTCTACATTTTTTTACTTTTACTGTGAATCTCTGTGTTTTGCCTTCATCGAGATATTTCATATTTTGTAAAATATTTGTAAAATAACTCCAATGACGTTAAGGGGGTACGCGAAAAAAAAAATTAGAATTAATTTTGAAGCTTCAGTTTCAGTTAATACTAAGTTCAGACCAACACAAAATCACGTAATTTTGCGAAATGATTTAGAACTTAAACCAAAGTGTTCACACAGAGATTAAGGTAATTTTGTTTCACATTTCAACTAGGTACAGGATTGCTATGAATTTTAGTGTAGGATTACTATGAATTTTAGTAATATGATGAATAATACAATTCAAAACATCGATGAAATATGTGCAAACAGAATTAGATACTTTAGACGACAATGGAAATTATCTGTAATGAAAATAAACAATTATTTTCCATTTCATATCTAATCACATCAAAAACAGGTCCATTTTTTTTTGCCCCGCGTAGGTTGTTTACTAATATATCCTTTTCGCGTGCGGAACACGGCTTCTTTTTCTTATATCTCCGTCGTTCTAATCCGGCGCAAATGTCAAAACTGATGTACTCAAGAGAGCTGAATGAGTGATGCAGGGTTGAATTCATTGGGCCTTACCAATGACACCTAACTAAATCATTAATAACGACTTAGTCTTAAATTTAGGATTTTTTGCTACCAATGAGAAAATTAAACTTAGAGTTAAGGCTAATAACAACTTTAGCAACAGCTGCCTGAAAGTCAAAATTAAGTCGGCACTAAATACAAATCTAACCTCACATTCGATGTGTTTTAATCTTACTATTCGGTAGTTTTTTTAATTTGAAAGTGTTCACTTGGAGTAAACTGAATATTTTTAAAATTACAAAATGTTTGCTGATGATAACTTTATGGAGAGAGATCTAAGAATTATCAACGAAAGTTCTCACGTCAGAAATATCAAAATATACAAGGAAAGGCTTAATCCATTTAAGATATATTCTGACAAAGATTTCAAAGACCTTTATAGGTATGTTTCCCAATAAAAATTATTTAATATTGTACGCAAATCAAAATAAAAAATCCAGGAGGAGAATTGGGCGGTCGTTATAGATGCCGGAAAGGATTTTACTCCCTAAACGTTCAGGTAAGTAAATTTACCAAAAATACAAATCATATATGTATAAAACTATTCTACTCTAAGTTATATGTGATGCGAATTATCGGATTCTTGACATAGTCACTAGATGGAGAGGTTCTGCCCATGATTCCAGAATATGGAGGGAATCATATATAAAGGAAACTCTTGAAGAATTAGATTTGAAGAGCGGAGTTATACTCGGTGACAACGGGTACCCGAACTCCAAAATTCTTCTAACGCCTTTCAAGATCTCCGAGCAGTTGTCACCAAAAGAACAATTATATAATAAAGCACATATTGCTACAAGGAATACAATCGAACAACTTTTTGGCCAATTAAAAAACAAATTTCGGTGTTGTTTGAATGGAATAATTGTAGATTTAAATACAGCAAAAAATATTGTTATCGCTATTGGTGTACTTCATAATATGTCAAAAGAAAATTTATCCCGAAATACTACGAACTTTGAACAAATAAATGATTCTGATCTCGAAAGTTTAACTGAACAAAAATTATCTACAGAACAGCCTGGAAAAGTGTTTAGAAGAAATTTCATACTAAAATATTTTTAATCCCTGTTCATTAAAAACATAAATAAATAAAATATATTTGTTAACGGAAAAATCAAATTTTATTTCTTAAAAAACTAATAAAATTCAACACTGATGGCATCAATTCAGTCTTCATATTACACATTTTCAATTAAAAATTCAGTCTTCATGACATTAAACAAAAAAAAAAATATGTATTACATATATACACTTAAAATCTATTTTGATTTTCTTTTGCAATTTTTAAATTAAGTAACTCTAATTCTTTGTTTTTAATTTCAATTTCTTTGGCATACAGTTCTTTCTGGTATTCCAGTTTTTGTACTTCGATTTTATATTTTACTTCGAATAACTTTGTGTCTTGTTCCATTTCTTGCTCAATGTGTTTTCCTCTTCTTTTGATCATCTCGTCTGCACATTCAGGTCTTGCATTTTTTTCTTTTTTTACTTCTCTTCTATCAAATAATCCATTTCACTAGGTTCAAAAGGCGGAGTTCCTCCACCCGTTTTGTTTCGTTCCCGCTTAAAATCGGCGATATTATTTCTTGCAGTCATCTTAATTCTATTCCACTGCTCTTTTAATTTATTAATTGGGAAACTATAGCCTAAAGCATCCATTTTTCCTTTGACGTCTACCCAAGCATCATATTTTGCTTTGATAAAGTTTGTAGAATTTAATTTGGAGTTTATTACAGAATGGTGCTCCGCAATTGCATCCCTAAGGGACTCTTTCATTTCCGAGCTCCAGTTCATAGAACGCTCCCGAATCTACAAATCAATATTTTGTAATTATTTTATTCATGTTGAATTATTTTTGAATATTTCATCGGATTAATCGGTCATATTGGAATATTTTTAATCCCTTTAGGTCAAGATAACTTTATAATTCTTAAAAGAAATTGTACTTACTTTCTTTGGTTTTTCCATTTTTCTTTCACGAAGCCAATATTTTGACAGCTATCACAGCGCTCGCCGTGCCAGTTCCCGCAAAACCCAGCATTAATAAGAACCAGATTTAAAATTCTCATTGGTTACTCAACTTATGGGCCTATTCTTAAAATGTAAGATTGCTCTGTATCTGTAACTTTACATTTTCAGTCCACTTTGCTATTCACAAACTGTAACTTTGACATTCTGTATCTGTAACTAGCTGTCAAATCATCTGTAAGTTTATGCCGAGAGAAAACTTATCCATAAGGTTACATTTTTTAAGAAAAATGCAAAATTTTAAGAATAAAGGAAATATGTCGGACTTAATATTGTTGTATAATGGATGGGAAGAAGATTCTGAGTAAGTTAAATAAAAATACTTAGAAAGAAATGTTTATACGATTTGTTATACAGTTCAGAAGAAGCAACTGTCAGGAATCCCTATTATTCAGTTACAGTTTGTGAATACCAATTTGGAATCTAATGTAAAATTAGTGTGGATCATGTGGAACATGTAAAGTTACAGTTGCAGATACATTTACATTCGTGAATAGCCCCATTAAAGTCAAATCTAAATTTTCTTAGTATCAGATTAACTAAAGTCGACTTTAGCGAATGCTCATTGGTAAGGCCCATTGTTTTTGCTTGATTTCGTTCGTAATTTTGTGGAAATTGCATACTTTCAGTGATTTTTGAAAACAGGTTAATGTACTGGAAAGCTCGTGATTTCGAGGAAGATTTCGTTCAAAATTACGAAAATCTTCAAAATTACGTGATTTTGTGTCAGTCTGAACTTAGTATAAGAAAAATTAACATTATGATATTCGTCAAGAAAAAACCGTACAAAACTTTGGTTAACTAAATTAAACTTTGTTCGCATATTTATAACATAGAATCAATAGATTTTTACTACACATTCCATCAGAATTTTGTGGTAAAATTTGATTTTACACTTTTTCAAGCGCAAAGTAATTTAGTTTTAGTAAAGCCGCAAACGCCATTTCTAATCCTACATATTTGAACTTTTCACGAGCTTTCAAAATCAATTAAGAATGTTGTTGCTAAAATAGGAATCATAAAATATTTCATAACCGCATTTTGCGGTTCCTTTAACCATTCGCAGATAAAATCGTAGGGAAGTTGTATTTTTTAGACCCTTTTTACATGAACTGTGAAGGGGGGGGGGGGGGGGGGGAAGCACGGGTTAATAGTAGAATATGAGACTTACGCTGTGCCGCCGCGTTGTAATTTTGTTATAGACGCGAATACTCGACGATGTCTTCGGGTTGATTTGAAAAAGGAAGCCACAAACAGGGATACGTTTATGTGAACTTTTTGATGTTGACATTAAATTTCAATATGGAGCTTCCCGTTATTGCGCACAGAACCCTCGGTTGGGAAATACACTTTTAGATGAAAAGCGTGGGCCGCAGGCAACCTAGATATCAAATAGGGTGGCATGCGGTTATCCTGTATCCCCAATATTTTATATATTATGATAAAGAATGTACGTTTGTACGCTTGTATGGATGCCGGGTTTGAACTCATGCTGACATGTGCGGTGTTAAATGTTGCCTCTCTTGTCTTTTTGCAGGCTTTACATCGAGTTTATAGGATTTAAAGATATCTGACTTCTACAAAAATGGGTTTTTAAAGATGCAAAATATAAAAGACGAATAAAGTGAAATCTCATTCATTCATAATACAGATGGGGATCCATCTTTTTAGATGTGATTTCGGTTCCATAATTCTTTCAAAGAATTTGAAATGGAAAATCGTATTCAAATAGAACACAAAATTTACTTCTCGATCAATATTTCGAAATTATTATGTATATAAAAAAGCATAATATCAGAAGCAGTGTAAGCATATTTTTGTTGGTAATCAGATTTGTAAATATCAACATTATTAGTAGGGGAATAAAAATCTTATTGACTTTGAGCCTGAAACAACTCTATCCGTTAGGAGATATTATTGGAGTATTTTCGAAGTGGGAAACCATAAATTTTTCGTGATACTGTCGAAAAAAATCTGAATGTACTATTAAAATATTAGGCACTGTCCAAAAATTGACTCACGCATGTAATTTTTTTTTTACAAAAAATATAGGATATTAGACGTACTACGAGCGTTTTGAAATATGTGTGATCAAACTTGTCGTCATTAGTGGAAAATTACATTTTTTATTTAAGAGAAAATTAGAAAACATAAGAAAAGCCACAATTGCCAGGGGTCAAATACTCAATATGAGAACATATAAACTGTTTATTTGAAAAATAGGAAGAAGGAATTGCCCGATTGAATTTTGATGTATGGATGAATCATATTCTAAACATATTTTTCGATACGATCCACAGTTTTCGAGAAAATGTATTCCATTTGTATGAGAGAAGGGGGAAGCAGTGGTCCAATTGGATTTTTATATATGGATGAGTTATGGAGAATTCTATTCTCTACACATTTTGTCTTTATAAATTTTTCAACATGACTCACCGTTTTCGAGAAAATTGCAAAAAATTGTTTCGTTTGTTTGGGAGAGAAGGGAAGGAATAATCTGATTTTACCCGTTTAAGAATTTAGCCTAGTAAATGGCTAGATTATACAAAATTTCAAGTGTCTAGCTCCGTGGTTCCCAAAATTTTTCAGTTGACGCCCCCCTTTTTTGAAAACTTGTCAAACCTCCGTGGTTCTATTCTAATATTTTGAGTTAAAAATCCACACACACTTTTACTGTCCATTTCGATTATTTATTTACCTAGTTTCTACAAAAAAAAACTGAAAAAATAGAAAATTAATGGGATGGGTGACACTGTTTTTCTTTCACTAAAATCTGAATATTAGGTCTGATGTTTGACAGAGCACACCGGAGATCGCTTTCCAGATTAAGTCTGCAACGCTGCTTTGTTTTTATTAGACAAGACAAGAACAATATCTTGAAATGTTAATTTCAAATTTCTTCACGACTACCGTCCGTAGCTCTACGCCCCCCAAGGGGGGCGCGACTGAAATTGCTTCACGCCCCCCTGGCCGTGGCCCCACGCACCCCAGTTTGGGAACCACGGGTCTAGCTCAATCTCTTCGAAAGTTATGGTGTTCACGGACGGACAGACGGACAGACAGAATCTTGACGGTATACTAAATCTAATATACTTCTATATGATATATCATATAGTATATAAAAACAATCCAGGCGGATAACCGTTACCCGGCCTTTACACGCGACTGTAAAGTCTGTCAGTAGCACAGACTCCAAATGTCAAATTACTGACAATCAATTGGAAGACATTTAGCGAATGATTTTAGCTATCTTGTTCCTAGTTAGTCTTCTTTCGCAAGTCTGAGAGTTCTAAAAGTAAAAAAAAAAGAATTAAAAACAGTGAATTCATAATAATTTAATAGATTTACCTCAAATTCTTCATTTTCCGCCTTCTTAAGAGTATGAAATGTCAAATTACTGGCATGTCTGTACTGACTACAAAAATGTCCCGTCAGTACAGACTTGTCAGTGCTAGTAAGGATTTACACGAGTCTGTGTCAGAGACTGTGTCAGCTCTACTGTCGCGTGTAAAGGCCGTGTAAGACTTTCATTTTACTCGTTAATTAAAGAAATTTACTTACACAACGAAATAAAGGAAAAGTTGTGCAGGAAAAATTCGAACCAAAATTTAAATATCAAAATTGGGGAAATATGCCTCTTTAAGTATGCCCTGCATTCAAATTTTTTTTAAACAAAAGCCGGTACAATGATGTAACCCTAGGGAAGTCGTATACGAAAAAAAACTTAATTTATCTTACTTTTTCAGTGTTCATAAATAAATAAAAATGAAATCTTAAAAATACCAATAAAGAGAATGTTTGAGATATCGTAGTAAAAATTCACGCAAATTCGGCGCAGGTGAAAAAAATATACTATCCTTTTTTACTTTCTTCTGCTATAGAGGGAAAGTATTGTATTCATGATAGAAACTGACTCTCGAACGATGGCAGATAGAATTTTTCGGATCAGTACGACATCCGTTTCAGGCAAAATATGAGGATGTCCGTGCACCTGCCTGTCCGTCGGTCTGTTCGTTTTATGCTCAGAGAAAAAATTGATTGTATGGAAAAAATCATTGTCAAATCAACAAAATTTTTATCCTATATCTTTGTTGTCAACACAATAATTTCAACACAATAATTTTGTTAAATTAGCAAAGGGAAATTTATTCGTCGGTAAATGAAAAAATTGATCAGATGGATAAAATCATTGTTAAATTAACCACATTTTTGTTAAAACACAAAAAAATTGTCAATTGGAACAAATATTTTTGGAGGGAAATCTTTGTTCAACAAAGAAGTTGTTATTTTAATAAAAATAAATTTACAAATGATTTTTTGTTAAATTATTAAAACAATTGTGAAATTAACAATGCCGAATTTGTCAAAATGACAAAAAAAACTGGCCTAACGTGTGCCTTTTTGGCAGCCACTCCAACCTAACCTAACCTAAATAACTCGAGAACGCGTTGAGCTGTATGAAAATCGTAGTTTTCTATCAACTTTTGGAAAAGTGACGATAGCTACGATACCTCCCATACATTTTTTTTGAAAAAATACGGATAAATGAACATACGTTTCATGTTAATAGCGTAATGGATTTTTCTATGTGCGTGCATTAAAGAGATGTCCTTTCAGTCATTTTTAAAACCACTTGGTTGACTGTTTAAAAAAATTCCTTGGGCATCCTAACCTAGCGAGTGGTATGAAATATCGTAAAATATCTGAAATCGTATAATTTAATCACTTTTCAAAGAAAATCGATTAACTAGAATTTATGTTCAAATGGAAGTCTGTACCTTCAATTTCATTAAAATGCAAACGAAAGGAAAATATTTTTCAGTTTCGCTTTTTCTCGGTAGATTGGCACAGATGCAAATATCTATAGATGACCATAGATTATGGAGTTGAGTGAAGTGGGTTTATTGCTTTGCATGGAACAACTTGTCGGAAAAATCGAGAGAAAACTGCATGATTGATCAATAAGTCGCAGAGGGTAATTTGAATATGCAGATGTTCAACTAGTGACCGGACGATACGATGCTGCTATGACAGTGGAGGAGTCCTTTCTAGTTTAGAGAAACCGACGGACGGATGTTGGAGGAATTCGAGGAGTGTTTATTCCTGAAGTAATCTCCAATTACTTGAGCCCATAGATAAGCGTTAAACGAGAAATCGATCGAGATAAATTCTTGGAGTTATTTTTATGTATTAAAGTGTTCAGTTGTGTTTTAAATACTTATGTAAATAAATTTAAATGATGCAAATATTTAAAGCAAATATATTTTTGTATTTATTATGTAAATTTGACAAATTATAAAGTATTTATTGGTGCTAAAAAGGCGTGCAGCTAACATACCTTTACGGAAACATTTGATTTTTTAAATCTATTTAATATAACTATCAATTTAGAATTTTGATTTTATAATGATTGAAAATCGAATTTCACCCTTTTTAAAAGCTTTTCGTTGGCTTGCTTTTGTGTGAGTCTGTCCGATTCTCTATCTGTCAGGGTCAAATCTTGTAATCTAATTTTGAACTACTTCCACCCATCCGATTGACTTGAAATGTCACCTACATACGTAAACTCGACTACAAAATAATATTTTCTTTGATAATATTTGGGCTCTTTGGTCATATTGGAAAAGTTTTGCTTCTATCGAAACCACTTCTATTCAATAACCAAATTTCTCATGGCCCCAATTGAATAATACAATTAAATTAAATTTTAATGGAAACTAGGAGGAATCTTTGAAAAAATCTTTCCGATTCCTCATTGTTTCCACTGAAATTTAATTTCATTTTATTATTCAATTGAGGCAATGAGACATCTGGTACTTGAATCGAAATGGTTTCGATAGAAGCAAAAATATTCCAATATAACCAAATAGCCCGAAAATTATCAAATAATATTAAAAATTCATATGGTCGAGAAAATTTCAAATATAATATTATCTCTACTTCGTCCTTGTAAGGATAACCGAAGGTCCTGTAAGTGATAACGTGATTATTCTTTTCCCCAAATTTTCCGGAAAAAAATCTTATCCGGGGGTTTTTGGGTTCGCGGAATCCGATATTGACGTTAAGAAGCCTGCAAGGATAACGGAAGGTCCTGTTAGCATAACGTTATTATTCTTTATCCCAAATTTTCCGGAAAAACGTCATTTGAGTCATACTAATCAAAGTACGTCATGTTGGCCAGGGCATTAATCTTGTATTGCGACGCGTCTTCGTCTTTCGTTCGACGCGAAGAAATCGACGCGACTCAATATTGGAATCGTATATCTCGAGTCAATGAGTATCGAAAGAAATAATTTAGGATAATTTAGAGGACATTTGGTTTGATTATCAAAATAGTTCAGTTTGTGTATGGCATAAAGCACACATTCCATTATTTGATATTGATTGTCAACATATCTGACATTGCTGGGGCAAAATGTTCACGAACTGTCAAAATGATAAGTGCAATCGAAATTTATATCCTCGGTTTGGATAATTCGAATCAAGAAAAAAAAACTATCATTTTACACTTAATTAGAAGTGCACTGAAATCACTGAAAGCATTTAAATCATCGGTGAAAGTTTCCCATAAATTCCTTTTCTTGGTTTTCCCCATCGCATTTTATTCGAGTGCACCTGTGGCAAGTGACGGATTTTCGCCCATAAATTTGACAATAACCGCCAACTGCTGGTTGTTTGTCTGTTCCCTATAATTTAGTTGTCATAATAAAATATAATGTATATTTAATTTGGTGTTATTTACTTTGGTTTTGGCATTGTTTTATACCACTTCTTACGAAATTAATTGCAACGAAGTAAACACCAAAGTCTTTATCGACGCTAGTCAATGGGTCGTACGGTTTGTGTCGAAGTTTGTGCGACGCGTCGAGCTACTTGATCGACTTTTGTGTTGTGAGACGCGTTTATGCAGACGCATCGCAATACAAAATTGGTGCCCAGATGTTATTTTGGATTTTTTGTCATACTAATCAAACATAAAATAACTAAAATGGATAAAATAAAAAAAAATCGATAATTTTTTTTGAAGGAAGCTTTTATTTAAAAACTGTACTAAAAGATAAATCTTTGGGCGCTTTGTATCAGAAATCAAAGCGAGATAAAAGTATAAAAAATAAAAAAAAAATATTTATCTTGCTTTTATTTCTGATACTCGTACATAGTGCCGAAAAAAATATTTTTTCCTTTTTAGTACATTTATTTAAATAAAAGCTTTTTCATTTTTTTGATACTACATTTAATATTAATTATAGGGGAATTTTTTTTGAATTTAGTTGGGAAAATGTTCCCTGATGAACGACCTGCCCAATAGTGAAAATCGCATCAATACCCATTCAGTAGTTTAGAAGATAGCAGAAGAGGGGGACAAAGGGGAGAAGAATATTTGTCAACGGCAAAGCTAACCAATAATTTCGGAGTATATAGTACCTCTGTGTAAATTCGGTCCAGTGGTTTACGCGTTATTATGTTGAATGGCTCAAAAACAGGTTTGTGGTGGGGATAAATGATTGTGGGGGAAAACAGGGGACTGTAGCAAAATTATACCTAGCCTATAACCTGACCAGAGGTCTAAGCAAAATATAGGAAAAAACCGTATCAAAATCGGTCCAATGGTTTTCGAGCCAAGTCCGGACATACATACAGACAATCCAGCGGACAGACAGACGTTGCCTTTTATAGAAATATATAGAGATGTACGGCTTATATTAGTGTTGATGGCGGATTTACGCCAATTCAGATAAAGTAAATTTTTTGCTGTTTGAAATTGATGCTCATTTCCACTGAAATCGTATAAGTTTTAATTTGATATGCGGCTTTTATTTGGTGAAATTTCTCTAACAATGTCCCATTGATAAATGATTTAGGAATATTGGTGTGCTCGTTTTAGGAAAACATTGGCTTTTGTAGCCTAAAATCGACATTTTCAATTCTATTAGATCTCTGATAACACTGGAAACCGAAAACTTTCGGTGGACAAAATGTTTCACCGAATATAATGATGGTTAATTAAAACATAGCAAATGTACTAAAAGACAAACTTTCATTTATGTTTATTTAAGGTGGTTGTGTGTTCGACTGCCACATCCCATAAAACTGAAATTATATTTTACTAATGAAAAACATGTGGTGGAAATTGGGGTGGCCCATGATAATTAAACATTGGTACTATAGTTTTGTTTAATTTCGGTTTTATCCGAATCAAGTAGAGTTGCACTTAGGGCTGCCATCATATCTCTTTTAAAGAGAACCTTATCTCTTTTTTTAACCCCATTCTTTTTCCTCTTTCTTTTTCCTTGCCAGTTCTCGTTAGTTCTCTTTTTTCAGAAAACTCTTGGTTCATACTATGCGTAAAAAACCAAACAGATTTTTCCACGAAAATTCCATTATGAATTAAAATGATCACGTTATTTATTGGATAGTAGTACTCTACTCTACAATTTGTGTGTGTAAACTGTACATTATAATTGTAACGTAAAGCTATTTATTGTATGCGCCAGCAAGAACAGTTTCTTCTCCCACGATCAGCTGCTGTAAAAATCAAAACAAATCAAAATTGTGCGGTTAAGGAAATAGCCGGTTTTGACATTTGATATTGCAGTTTTGACATTTTCAGTTTTTTTTCGATAGATACTTTTTTGTAATAATTCTGTGCAGTCATTCTAAGTTCTGTATTTTTCACATTCAAAAAAAGTTCTCTCTTAGTTCTCTTTTTTCATTTGGCTAATTTCCTATACAATGTCTCTTTTTTTAACCCAAAGGTTCTCTTTTCACAAATAGGGTCCATGACAGCCCTAGTTGCACTGATGAGTATTACAAATGCATTTTACTTAATTAAATTTTACAAATTATTATGATTGGATATCGAAATAGAAACTGCTAAATCGAAGGATTAAAGGACTTCACTCAGTTAATTTTGTATCAATTGTTTAATTGCATAATTTCCTGCAATTTGTATGATTTCATAATATATGTCGCTGTATATGAAAACTATCCCGCAGTTATAAATTGTTTATAAAGACTTATTTGTGTTGAAGTCCATCTCATTAGATAAATGTTAGAATTAACCTTATTAATGCTATAGCTATGGGCAATGGCTTTTGTTTATTTGTTATACTGACTTATAAATTAATTAGTGATCATATTTATCTTACACAGGAAGATAGATTCGGATTTAGTTGGACACTGATAAAAGTCGCATCGTACTCGTCTAATGGCAACAAGAGAAAATCGGACGGAAAATTTATTGACCTTTGCCCGTAATCGTGTGTTGAAATTGTTTTGTTTTTATCTGGAAATTCATAAAATTCTATTTGTCTAAATTGAATACGACCAACAAAGGGAAGCGAAAAGCTACAAAGAAATCGGGATGTTTGAATAAAATCCAGAAGTTTATTTCAATCACCATGTAAAGTTATTTTCCTGGAGATTCCTTTGTTCGATAAAGGAGTTTTTATTTCATTCTGTGGCTTTTTTCGTTTGCCTGGCAACGTGATATCAAAGAAGCCGAAAAGTACCAAAGATTTTTTTCACATTTCTTTTTTTTACACATTTTTTTTTCACAAATCGCACGCACAAGTTCTTAAAGTCGATTCAAGAAGCGTTTTTCTTTTTTCCTTGATTTCCTTGAATTATTTGCGAAGGCTTTAAAGATTTCAATCTTTACGGAAGGGGAGAGTAAAGTTTTTCGATGTCTATAAAATACTTTTGTGGCTGATAGACAAAGATTTCAACATCGATGGAATTTTTTAGTGGCCCCCTTTATAGCAACAATGAATTGTAGTACTGATATAGGTTTTGATTACGAAATTAATGTTTTTCTTTTAAGCTGTGGTGTTTAACAGTTATTTTTATAACACCTTTAAAGGGACGGTTGGTTTTTGGGCGATGATTTTTTTAAAAATTTTTTAGGGATTACACTGGGTTTAAGTGCACGGTAAAAAATTTTAGATTAAATTCTAATCAAAATTGTGTTATAGTGGACCTACATGTAATTTAATGCAAAATTCGAATGCAATAGTAGGGATCAGAATTTTTTTCAAAACCTATTTTTGGTTTAGTTTAGTGTCAAAGTCTGCAATTTCGATTGAATTGTAAACTTTTATAATATACTAGCTTGCATACCTGTCGTTGCCGGGTTAAGTTTTTTCAAAATTTTTTTTTGATGGTCTATGTTGGAGCTAAACTTCAGGCCAATCGGCTCGGTAGTTTCCCCGCGAAAGGATAACATAGAGGAAGAGCTAAGTTTCGAGATCACTTTATCCCCTCCCCTCCCCGTGGGGGAGTACACTTCTCGGGCTACTTTTTAATGCGTCTTTGTTGGGGCTAGATCCCCGACGAACATCTATGCCAAATTTCAGGCCAATCGGTTCAGTAGTTTCCCCGCGAAAGAGTAACATAGCGCAAAAACTAAGTTTCGAAACCACTTTACCCCCTCCCCTTACTCCCCCCACCCCTCGCGCTACTTTTCCGTATGCCTATGTTGGAGCCAGAACTACCACAGACACTCATGTCAAATTTCAAGTCAATCGGTTCAACCATTTTTACGTGAAAGATGAACAGACAGACAGACACCAACTCATTTTTATATATCAGTATGATGATATGATTAAAATATGAAGACAAAAATACTAAAACACTTTCAATAATTCGCATGCATTAAATTCTAATCAAAAACTGTATTAAGATTTCGTGAATATAATTTTTGGATTGAAAATTTTACTACTCGAAAATAATATAAACCACTTAAATACAATCATCCTTTCCTAAAATTTTTCTGAAAATTCATAATCGCTCTCATTCGTGTTGAAAACCTCGAAGGGTTATGATATCTTTGACCTTTTTTTGAATATAACATAATCTTTTCCGTTTTTATGTTTTACAAGCTTGTCGGTCAAAGGATTTGGAGTGAAAATAAAACTTCTGCTCTAATTTTTTACTTCCAACATTTCCGTTTTACTTTCATTCATATTCAGGGGAAAACAACGAAATTTAAAAAAATGTTTTTTTTTATGTTTTGTTCATAAACTTTTGGCTAGTCAAACTTACAAGAAAATTAGAAAAATTGTCGGAGAAAAACTTTGAAATACTTATTTATAAAAACAACGGATTTACAGAGAGGAGAGAGCATAGATATTAGTAGGCGAACATTTTTCCTGGGGACTGATCTCTCGATTGGTAAAAACAGGGTACAATAGCAGGAGATATCAGATAGAATAGTAGGAGATAGCAAATAAAATAGCAGGAGATAGCAGGTGGGGTGTTGGTAGAGATGAGAAACGGTGTATTAGGCCTGACTAACCCAAATGACCATGTGTGCCACTTTAAAAAGGAATTATGACCCCGCGGGCCACATATAGCTTGCATACTCGTCGCTGCCGGGTTAAAGTTTTTTGTATAAGTTTTAGAAAACAAAAATATTCGGAAAGAACTTAAAAATTTTTGAGAAAAATCTTAAATTTTTCCGAGGAAAACGGGGAAAACATATTTGCGTTATCATTATAAGACATTTCGGTAGGATTTTTGAAATTGTAACACCGGATTCGTGATTAGCGACCTCGAAAACCTCCGAGTGATACTTTTCAGCCTACTAATGAGCTTTATTAATGGCGAAAATCAAGGTTTTTAAACACCTAAACTTTACCCCCCCCCCCCCCCCCTCCTACTCCCTTAGCGGTAAAATTTCGAAAAACCCTGCATTAGTGAGCACCTATGTCATCGATGGCACATACTGTGAAAGTTTCAAATTTGTAGCTTCTGGGATTTCGGCTGGGCGTCGATGAGTCAGTCAATCAGTCAGTCAATCACAGTCAGTCAATCAGTCAGTCAATCAGTCAGTCAATCAGTCAGTCAATCAATCAGTCAATCAGTCAGTCAATCAGTCAGTCAATCAATCAGTCAGTCAATCAGTCAGTCAATCAGTCAGTCAATCAGTCAATCAATCAGTCAATCACAGTCAGTCAATCAGTCAGTCAATCAGTCAGTCAATCAGTCAATCAATCAGTCAATCAATCAGTCAGTCAATCAGTCAGTCAATCAGTCAGTCAATCAGTCAGGTTAAACTTGAATTGGAAAATTAAAAAAACCATGAAATTTCAGTAGAGAAATCAATATGGAATTTCTCTCTGTATTTTTTTTTTCGCTACCAATTTTAGCTCTGACTGAAGTTTGAAATGAATAAATAAATATACAAATAATAACAAATTTAAAACAAATACTGTGATTTTCGCTAGATAAATCGTGGCAAATTTTCTTCCCACTTAAATATATTAACCCCTCCTCTGCCATCTTCTGTACCGATGGAGCGATTTTCATCAAGTTTTTACTAAAAGATTAGTTGTGCCTTGAAGGAATTTATTTCCCAATAACATATACACCCTTGCCATCTCTTAAATCACTGTGTCGAAAAAAAATCCTACGCGGAACTGAATTCGGCGTAACTCTCTAACCGATCGAATTACTCGAGTAAAATATTTGTTAAATTTGTGTAATTAAGAAAAAAATTGAAAAAAATCTTGAAATAAAACTGTCCTGTTGAGATTCGAACTGGATTCTTAAAAGTCAAAAAGATTGAAAGTCAGCCATTATACCCCTCACGCATTGCCGCACTCTTGAGATCGCAGTTAACTCTGAAGATCTACTAAATATTTCTGAATAACGAAAATCTATTTATTATCAATAATTTTCCTCTCACAACAAACATTTCAGATAAAAAAACAAGTAAACGAAATTTATTGGTAGAAAATTATCTCAAGGGAAAATTCCTTGAATCGACAAATGTTTTCTTTGCTTGGAAAATTTATTTCTCTGTTTTGCTTTAAACTGTAAACACTTCAGGAGGTTCGCCGAATGCACTTGATTTTCGAAGAAAAAATAGGAAAGAATTAAGGAACAAAATGGGAAATCAGTTTCTCGATGTGCAACCAAACGAGAGAACAAATTTTTGTGGTGGTGACATTAAGTGTAAACTCTGTGACAGTTACTGTACGTAAAAAGACAAAAAAATAATCTCAAATGAAATCGTGATCCTGAAAAACTTTTAGCTATAGAATCGTACCAAAGTTTAGACAGAATTACAGATTTTCCCAGCAACTGAGCAAACTTTTGTTTTAGTACTGAAATCCCTGCTTAGTGAGTACTGGGAGACTCATTGCCAGGACTCATCGTAAGGATATAAGCGCGAGATTTACAAAGGAGAAAAAAGTAGTTTTGAATTCACCTTCATCTAATCGAATTAATGAATTGGGGCAGGTACATACTTTTCCACTATATTTATGCAGTAGGGTGGAGTGAAAAAACGAATTTTTGTCCGATCAAATGCCGCATAGTGTCAACAGCTGTCTGTTGGTGGAAGTAGAACTTCTGTGTTTTTTTTAGGACCCCATATAAATCATGACGAATGCATGCACGCCTATAACTCGGAAAGTTTTGCAAATTCCGACCTGAAATATTACAGGAATGTGCTTAAACAAGTGGTTTATACCACGATTTTTGTAAAACTTATTCACAAAAAACTTCAAGCCGTTAACGAGCTCTCGAGCTATTTAAGATATGTACAATGGGCGGACCGACAGACAGATTCACGGACATCTTCGTAATTTTGCCTAAAACGGTTTTCGTACTGATCAGAAATTTTCTATCCGGGTTCATGAATATAATACTTTCCTTCTATAGAAGAGGAAAGTAAAAACCATTCGTCTCATAGGCGTTAAAAACAAAAGAAAAGCATTTTAAGATATTTTTTTTGAAATAAATATATAATTACTTTTCCAAAATGGCCTATTCGACGTTAATGAGTTTATGAGTTTAGGAATTATAAATCTTTAAAGTTTCCATGATTTCGACTTTGACTCATACCGTCCACCGGGCGCCTTCCCCCATCAAAAAATCACGGGTAACTAGTTTTTAGATGCTTAACAACATCTGATCGAGAAAAATTAAGAAACTGGACATGACTGTAAACGCGAGATGCTTTGACGTGAACTTCACCAATTTGCTTTTTTGCACAAAAATTTCCAAATTTCCAAAAACGAAAAATGAAGATTGTGTCCAAAAAGTTTGAGAAAAAAATTCAGAAGTTCTACTTATCAATAGAAAACTTTTGATAGTAGGTTCGGGCAAAAATTCATTTTTTTATCCACCCTATTATGCAGGCATTAGATAGTGTGAGAGCAGTTACGGATGACTAAAAGCAAGTTTCACAGATGAGTTTTAGTTGTGAAGTGTATTGTTTTTGTGTAAGTTTCTGGGTTTCTGCCCCGGGAATTAGTCGAACAAATGCCAAGGATGCAACCATAGGAAATTCGATTAAGCTGGTTTTATGGATTTCCACAACTTTTCAGTTTCTACTTCTGTCGGGAGAAATTGTTTTGTTCGTTGAAACAGGGAATTCATTCAGCTTTAACCCGACGGGGCTAATTGAATTTTCCTTGAAAAACATCAGTTGAATGGTCTGAGCTAAGTATTTTTTTTTCAAATGATTTAATTTATTGTGCTTATTTATTTCAAACAGATATTATCACAATAGAGAAGAAGAAACAATTAGATTAAGGACTGACAGGGCCATTAGTTAAGTTCAAATTCGCGTTAAATGATTTTATATGTTGAATTCTAGAATGCTTTTTGCAAAAAGAGGTTATCTTGCCTCAAGTTATCGAAATCAATACAATTGAGCCATACGGTGAGTTTCTTTTCTTATGTAGGGTGTAAAGAGTTCTGGAGAGACTCTTCCTTGAGGATACGAAATTCAACATACTCAATTCCAAGTGTTGTGCATCTAGTTACGTCTAACATCAATGTTTTTAAAAACAATGTTTGATTTAGGATTTGAGATGATTTAATGATTTTTTTAGCCAAAGGAGTAGGAGTTAGAGTCGCATATTCTAAAATTATAGGAGTTGGAGTTGAAGGCCATGCTCGGCCATGCTCGGTCATGCTCGTCCACCATTTTTATAATCTATATGACATATCATATAGAAGTATATTAGCTTTAGTAGATCATTTGTAACGCATCGAACCAATCATAGGACACAAAAATGAACTACACCAGGGCGTTAGGGATAACCAAAGATTTTGATTTCCGCATGTTTGTCCGTCCGTTCGTCCGTCGGTCTGTCCGTCTGTCTGTCTGTCCGTCTGTCTGTCCGTCTGTCTGTCCGTCTGTCTGTCCGTCTGTCTGTCCGTCTGTCTGTCCGTCTGTCTGTCCGTCTGTCTGTCCGTCTGTCTGTCCGTCTGTCTGTCCGTCTGTCTGTCCGTCTGTCTGTCCGTCTGTCTGTCCGTCTGTCTGTCCGTCTGTCTGTCCGTCTGTCTGTCCGTCTGTCTGTCCGTCTGTCTGTCCGTCTGTCTGTCCGTCTGTCTGTCCGTCTGTCTGTCCGTCTGTCTGTCCGTCTGTCTGTCCGTCTGTCTGTCCGTCTGTCTGTCCGTCTGTCTGTCCGTCTGTCTGTCCGTCTGTCTGTCCGTCTGTCTGTCCGTCTGTCTGTCCGTCTGTCTGTCCGTCTATCTGTCCGTCTGTCTGTCCGTCTGTCTGTCCGTCTGTCTGTTCGTCTGTCTGTCCGTCTGTCTGTCCGTCTGTCTGTCCGTCTGTCTGTCTGTCTGTCTGTCTGTCTGTCTGTCTGTCTGTCCGTCTGTCTGTCCGTCTGTCTGTCTGCCCGTCTGTCTGTCCGTCTGTCTGTTCGTCTGTCTGTCCGTCTGTCTGTCCGTCTGTCTGTCTGTCCGTCTGTCTGTCCGTCTGTCTGTCTGTCTGTCTGTCTGTCTGTCTGTCCGTCTGTCTGTCCGTCTGTCTGTCTGCCCGTCTGTCTGTCCGTGAATACCATAACTTTCGAAAGCATTGAGCTAGAGACTTGAAATTTTGTACAGTTGTGTTTCTCGTAAATGATTGATTTTTTTAAGAAAAACACACCTAAATTGGTAGTTCACCGCAGGCGAAAATTTTTGAGTTTCGGGATCAATTTTTTTAGTGATTAAGAAATTATACCTTTAGATTTTATAATTCCGCGACAAAAGTTTAGTTTCCATGACGCCGGGATAACATGCCTAATTCCGGGGTTGTCCCGGCTATTTCGGGATGTATGGTCTATATGTAGGGTGAGTATAACTCTGTACCCCAGAGGTAAACTGTCGTAACTGACATTTTGCAAATGACAGGAGAGCCATTTTTAGTTCGGAATTGCAAACTTTTTATTGTGTATGATTTTCGGTAATTATTTGAAACTTTTGTAGTTTATTTTATTTTAGAACATTGTTTAAACAAAATATTAGTTGATATAATATATACGTCCCCACAATGTAGTTACAACAATAACCCCAAAATCGCGGTTTTGGCAGTTACGACAGTTTACCTCTGGGGTACAGAACTAAACATTATGTATTATAGAGATCATTTTTTTCTAGCAACTCAAATTAGTGCAAAACCAAAATTCCAAATAATCCCCCATCGTGACGGAAGAGCTGCCGACTAGTCGGCAGTACACACGAGCAGCCACGAGCAGCCTTGGTGATCGCCTATACATGTCGTTGCTTACGTTCGTCTTTTGTTAAAACTAAAGCCTAAACCACAATTACGCGTGCGTGCATGGGGCATTATTTAGTTCTGGCATCTAGTAGTTGTCACCGCGTCTAAAAGTAGAGACTGAGCCTACTCTACGCGGCACGGACGCGGCAACGTGTCTGAGCAACGTGCAATTATACATTTATTTACTCATATATATGCGTAGTTTTTACTTTCACCGCGTGAGTGCCGCACGCACGCACGCGTAATTGTGGTTTAGGCTTAAGTTTTATTCTCGTTGAATTCTTATGCCGACCGCATGCATATCTGCTGCTTCTGATTATTTTTCAGTGCTCAAATTCAATTTCGGTCAAGTTTCGAGTTGTTAGAAAAAAACAGTCTTCTTATAATTTGTTTATGGTATAACAATGGAGACAAAAACTTTTACAAAAATATAAATTTACAAAATTTTATAAAAATATTTCTAAAATGTTATCACGCTAAGTTCTATTTTTGGGAAAATTTTCGAAAGTCCCGTAAGCATAACGTCAAATTAAATTTTTTCCGCTTTTTCGCACAAGAACAAGCATTTGGGAATTATTGAGGTCACTGATCACAAATCCGATATTGGAATATTAAAATTTGAAACTGAAGATCGTGAGTATCCCTTTTCGTCTTTTTTTTGGAGAAAATTAGCACTACGGGGTTCTAATTTCGCTGGTCATGAATGAAGATTTTTATAGGAAGGTCCTTTAGGGATAACGCTACTGTGTTAAAAGTTGTATACAACATATGTTAAGCCCACAACGACAGGACCACATTCTAGCCAACTCTATAATTCAGGCATCATCAGCTAGTGGCTCGACTGGCTCATCACACAGATTGGCTTTAACAGCGTAGCCACTATAATCGACCTTTTATAGTGTGCAGTAATGCTTGTGTGTTGCGGCTTTGAATCGCAGGAATAAAACGAATCGTGCTTTGAGTTGGAATCGGTGCATTATAGCATGACGCATTTCATTTTAAATCAGTTCGTGTCAAGCCATTGCCGTGGGAGGTTGTGTTTCATTGAACTGTATATGTAGTGGTTATGAATTTTGATTGTAAAGGGAGCGACAGTTACTTTGATGACCCCTGCTATAATTGATTTTTGAGAGCAATTACAATGAACGTGGAAATTCTATTTTTGTATGTGATATTATTAGAATTCAACTAAAACTTATATCTCAGCGAAGTGCAAATTTATTGACTGTTCAAAGTGATATCGATATAATAAGATATTTCAAGCTATTTCCACCAGCAAGACAAGACGAGTAGTTGTCATCCATTAATTTGACTCTAAGTATACCCACTTCCATTGTAAACCCACAAATCAAACATACAAATACATGAAAGAAACTGCGAATTACACTCCTTTGAAGATTTATAGCATTCGTCTTGGATTTGTGAAATCAAATTAATCGTCAGTGATGCTACCATAATTCCTTAGGGGCTTGCCCTGCCGGAGCGATAAGGACCGACATTTTGCGAAAGAGATAGAGTGTGTCATAAGTTTGGGAAATTCCGGGACACGACAATGGTATATAATCGGGTATCTCAAGTTAAAGTTGTTTTAAGTAAATCAAAAGCTAATGAAACAAAAGTGGTAGGCAATAAATTTTCTGCTCATGCTAGAAAATAACAATTAATCTGAACCCATACCGGAGCCATGAAATCGATAGATGATGGTAAAACGAGATATAATTGTAATGAAAAGGAAAATTACAATCATAATATAAATTTAATAGGTTTTATAAATCCAATCAGTATTTTTCAACTTCATTGAAGAAAAAATAGGTTTACTTTTTCATATTCGGAAATGGAAAAGAAATCAATAAAAGCGATAAAATACCTTTCGGGAATTGAACTAGTTTTTGTTTTATTACGGATAAGATTGGAAAATGGCATTTCCTTGGTACCTTGACAATATTACTTGTAATAGATAAATCTCTTAACTACAAAAACAAAATAAATATTCATATTTTTTCTTTAGAAAGGACTGGAATTTGGTTGGACCCGGCTTCGCCCGGCTAAAATAGTGAGTAGAACAAAATAAAACTCGGTTGGATATATATAAAATAACCTAGAGTACAGCGGTACGAGCTTTTGTTTAAAGTTTTGCCTCTTCGGAGAATGGTTTTCAAAAATTAACAAAAAGACAATAAATTCAGATTTGGATCTCCCCTTACTTCCCCCACTTCTCGGGCTACTTTTCGTGTTAGAGATGGACCTCCGATGATCATTGATGCCAAATTTCAGGCCAATTAGGTCGGCAGTTTTCCCGCGAAAGAGTAACATAGAGGAAAAACAAAACTTTAGATTTCGTTACTACCATTCCTTACCCCCCACACCGCTCTAGATACTTTCCAATAGGCGTTTGTTGGAATCAGCGAACATCCATGCCAAATTCAAATTTCAGGTCAATCGGTTCAGCCGTTTTCACGTGAAAGAGGAACAGCTAGACAGACAGGCAATTCATTAAAATCTTTTATTTAGCTTGCATTCGCATTTGTTTGTTTGAAATTCAGTTTTGACCCAATACCACTAATCCGATTGACCTGAAATTTAGTACACATACGTAAGTGCGATGACAATACAATGTTCTCTCTACTTCGCCCTTGTCAGGATAAGGAAAGGACCTTTCCTTATCCTGACAAGGGCGAAGTAAGGATGACGTGATTATCCTTTTCCTTTACTTATCCTTTTCCGAAAAAAAAACTCATTTGAGGGTTTTTGGGGTCGTTGAATCTGATTCTGCAATTAAGAAATCAATAATGGTTCAACCACAATGAAGGCGGCAAGCGGCAGCGGCATTTTTTTGCACTAACGTAGCGCAACGAGAGCTGCTTCAATACAGCGGCAACGGCAGCGCACTTTTTCCGTTGCCGCCGAGTTTGAAACAAAGCCAAACTTGCCGCCGCCGCTCAAAATGTTTTATGAAAATCACCACATTCAACGCCACATTCTATGACGATTTTTCTTCGTTGTTTTGTGACAACCACCACATTCGACGCCACTTTTTATGCAGATTTTTGACGTTTTGATTTCGTAAGATGCCGACAACGGAGAAAAAATTAATCGAGTTCGTGAAAGGAAATCCAATGCTCTACGATTTGGCCCATCCTCAATATAAAAGGACAGACATAAAGGAAAATAAATGGAGCAAAGTAGCGGACGAATTAAATAAGTTTTGACGTTTCAATTTTGACAGAAGCATATGCCGACGGTGCCGCTATCATTGTAGCTGGCTCGGCGGTATGTATGGCGGCGCCATGCCGCTCGCTGTCGCCGCTGCCACTTGCCGCCTTCATTGTGGTTGAACCATAAGAATAACGGAAGGTCCTGTTAGGATAATGTGATTATTCCGTTTTGGATTTTTAGTCATACTAATTAAATACGAAATATCTAAAAAAATTAAAATAAAAAAAAATCAAAAAGCTTTTATTTAAAAAAAATCACTAAGAGGAAAAAAAAATAATTTTTTGGGCACTGTGTATCAGAAATAAAAGCGAGATAAAAAAAGCATTAAAAATAAAATAAAATAAATATTTATCTCGCTTTTTTTCTGATACAAAGCGCCCACAAATTTTTGTATTATTTTCTTTTTAATGCATTTTTTTAAAATGAAAGCATTGCAAGCAAAGAGAAAAAATGGTTTCTGCTATTTATTATATTTATTAAATTTCTAATTTTTATTTCTCGATTAAGGCTAGTACTGTAACACAGCGAAACGAAAACGAAAAAATCTGGGCACTAATCGACTGCGAAAATTTTCGCTTTGGAGATTTTGGAGACATTTGAATTGTCATTTTGTGTTTGTGTTTCGTATACTAAAAAAAGCATTTGTAGTAACGTTGTTTTATGTGAAAAATCTTGATTTCCCAAGAAAAATTTTTTAGCAATAGTGCACCAAGACAAAGCAATCGTAATTGGGGCAGCTGTTTTAGCTCTAGCTTTGTTGCAGAAGCGAAGAAAAAGCCGCTCAAAAACATCCCCATATTTGCGTGACGGATATCTTTTCATTAATTCCGACAATTTTGTTTTCTCAATTGATGACCACACTATTTTTACCTTTTGGCTCATATTTCCTACAAAATAAATAAAAAAACAAAGGTTTTCTCGCTTATTTATTCAAATTAAATATAAATATTGTACGTACCATCTTTTTTCTTGTCACCGAAATATCAAATCACAATCAGCTGGTTTGAACTGTCATTATTTCGTGCGAAAAGAATGCCTCAGGGCATTCTTTTCAGATGCGAAAATGTGGAGAAATTGTGTCTGACATCTCTTGGTGAAAATCGGAAGCCGATCAAACCACCTGATTTTTCTCCAAAATTTTTTTCGTTTTCGCTGGTGCATAGTACTACTTCTGCGAACGAAATTTCGCACAGCGAAATTTTTTTGGAATTTTGTATGGGATTTGACATTTTGTTTTCGTTTCGCTGTGTTACAGTACTAGCCTTTAGACATAAATTGCGATTTTTTTCATGGTCGCAATTCAAATATAACCGGTTTAAGAAAAATATACTAGGGTAAAGTCGGGTTAAATGGAACACCTTTTTTATTTTTGAAATATCTCGGGAAATAAAAGAGCTTTTTAAACGAAACAAAAATAAAATCATTCTTTATTACAAACGTAAAAATAAAATCAGAACTCTGGCATAAAAAAAAGGTTAATTCAATATTTTTTTTTAATTTAAAAAAAAAAGATCAAAAGTTCCATTTGTCCTCCATGGTCGGGTGAAATGGAACTTACCATAAGGTGAAATGGAACACTACTTTTTATTCAAATTTTTATTGCCGCATTTATTGCAAGTCATTGCAAATGACGCGCAGGACTCGTGCGACCACAAATTACAGATAACACATTGAAGGCAGTCGTCTTTTTTTTGCGTTTTCATGTACTCCTCCCCACATCCTACATAATTGTTTTTCCGAAATCTTCAGGTCCATCAGACTCGCTCATATAAATTATTTCGTCCCTTTCTTCTTCCGAGTCTTCATATTTTTGGGAAGCTGTCTTCCGCGGTTAAGATTTTTTAGATTTTTTTTTTGTTTTATAGGCTCCAATATTTATATGTTCCAATACACCTCCGTTTGGCTGTTCCATCTCACCCTTTTGGTTGCATTTGACATTACTGTAAATCAGAAACTAACATGTCTCGACTTGCTGCTTTTATCAATAAATTTACGTAGTGTGAATCTAACTGTGCATTTTGATGTACCCACACAATCACTCCGCCAAATACTTACCAAAAAAATTAAATCTAAAAAATCCACAAAAAAAGATTTACGACAAAAACGATATTTTTTTTTGGTTTTTTGCTTATAAAAAATAAACAAACGTATGCAGCGTGACGATACCTTAACGCGTCGAGGTTTTCTGATATACCAAACAAACTGTTGCCGACAGCAATAGCAATTATGTTTGACAAGTGCGAAATAGTGGGGGTGTTCCATTTCACCCTCTGTTCCATTTCACCCGACTTTACCCTATCTCCCACAAAATAATCAAAGTAATTTTTTTCCCTGGAAATGCAGCATCCAATACTAATATAGTAATGCAATTCTAAGTAACATCCAGCAGCATGATGTCAACAATTTTTCAAATATGATGTGATATCATTTACCATGTTTCATATTTATTTCTCGCATTTTCCTTAGTTCACTTGACTTTTGATGTCAGCCACTGAGATCTGCGACAGACAATGAAATTAAATTCTATCTCTAGGGCTTTTCATTTCATTTTTGTATTAACTAAATTTTATCGAAATGAAAAATGTTTCTTGGCGTTTCATAAAATTAGAGATGAAAATTTTATATATTTTTTGCGGTTGTGTTGATATGCTAAAGATATCAGTTTAATTTGTGTTTCAAGATATCAATTTAATGAAAGATTTTTTTCCTTCAATAAAAAAATGTCAAAAAACGATGCGTC
Organism: Chrysopilus asiliformis; assembly: GCA_964034945.1. Taxonomy (NCBI): domain Eukaryota; kingdom Metazoa; phylum Arthropoda; class Insecta; order Diptera; family Rhagionidae; genus Chrysopilus; species Chrysopilus asiliformis. The sequence goes on along the minus strand of OZ035961.1, from coordinate 81,436,988 downwards.
TTTAATTAACAATCGATTTGTTTTTATTTTTCTTTCTTTATTTTTATCTATATATATAAAAGCCAAACCATCCACTCTTCGCAGTGTCTCCTGCCATGAAATTTTGCACATAAATTCGTCTTACCTCATAGGTTCTCGCTAAGACACCATTTACATCTAACACTAGGTTAGGTTAGGTTAGAGTGGCTGCCAAAAAGGCACACTTAGGCCAGAAATGGCCCATTGTGATACCACGCGAATCTTGACGATCCATTTCTCTATACCTCGAACCATTTGGAGCTTCTGATGAAGCGGAGTAGATCTGCAACGCTTGTGGCGCTTAGGTCTTCTAGATCGTTTAGGAAGAAACTACCCAAATGAGTTCTTCTGCGTTGAGCTAGTGCTGGGCAATGACAGAGAAGATGAGTTGTCGACTCCTCTTCGTCCACATCCCCACAGCTTCTACAAAAGTCGTTTGATGGAGCTCCGAGCCTGTCGGCATGTCTGCCTATTAGGCAGTGCCCTGTTATTATTCCCACTACCGTGCTGATCGCATTTCTTTGTAGTGAGAGGAGTCTACTGGAGCGTTTTTTGTCTAGCTTAGGCCAGATACATTTGGTGACGGTACACGTTCTCTCCCGTGTCCATCTCTGGTTTGCATTGTTTAGCGTTTCAGAACTTAGTATGAGTTTGCACGTTGCCAGAGGTATGCCTATACTCTCTTTTGCAGGTAGAGTTGGCGCAATCGTGCCTCTCCTAGCAAGTTCGTCCGCTTTCTCGTTCCCATCTATGTCACTATGTCCTGGCACCCAAACGATGTTGATATTGAAGTATTCCGACATCTCATTGAGAGATGCCTTACACTCCCGTGCCACCTTTGATGTGAGTGCGATAGATTCTAGGGATTTTATTGCCGCTTGGCTGTCAGTAAAAATGCTAATATCTCTAGATGATACAACATTATTTTTGAGCCACTCTGTGACGTCTTTGATTGCCATCATTTCGGCCTGAAATACGCTACAGTGATCCGGTAGGCGGAGGCATTGACTGATCTTTAAATGACCAGAGTAGATCCCCCTGCCCACTCTCCCATCCAATTTGGATCCATCTGTGTAAAAGTGTACTGTGTTACAGTTTTGTATAGTACCATCCTCCCATTGTTGCCTGGAAGGGATGATAGTGGTGAAGTTCCTTTCAAAGAACGGTTTGGATATAGTATAATCTATATTTCTCGGGACTTCCTGAAAATTCTTAAGAATACTGGAATGCCCTTTTTCAGTACTATACCATGTTAATGAGGCTTTTAGTCTTATGGCTGCGCGTGCCGCCATCTGCTTGCCGTATAGGTCTAGGGGAACCAAATGTAGAAGGGTTTCCAGTGCCTTCGTGGGAGTCGTTCTCAATGCTCCGCTTATGCACACTGACGCCATTCTTTGTATTTTCCCTAGCAAACCTCGGTGTACGGCTTTATCTAAAGCTGTCCACCAGACGATTACCCCATACATGAGTATGGGTCTGATAACGGACGTGTAGAGCCAGTGAACCATGTATGGTTTCATTCCCCATTTTGATCCAATGGCTCGTTTACACGAGTAGAGAGCCACTGAGGCTTTTTTAACCCTTTCCTGAGTATTCAATTTCCAGTCTAGCTTCCTATCTAGAATAATACCCAGGTATTTGGCCCTGTCTGTCCAGACTAGGCTGGTACCATTTATGGAGGGTGGGTCGATTTGAGGAATTTTATATTTCCTGGTGAAGAGGACTATTTCGGTTTTCAGCGGATTAACCGCTAAACCGCATTTGTTTGTCCAGGTAGATAGTTTATAGAGAGCGTTCTGAGTTAGCTCTTTCAATGTTGTAGGATACTTTCCTGAAAAAGCTATAGCAACGTCGTCCGCGTAAGCTACCACTTTGCAGCCCTCCGCTTCCAGGATTTGAAGCAATTCGTTAATTGCTAGTATCCAAAGAAGTGGGGAGAGTACTCCCCCTTGTGGGGTTCCTCTCTTTACATATCTTCTTGCAGATGAGTTCCCCAGCTTTGAATTGATAATCCTGCCTGTTAGCATTAGATTTATCAGTTCGCCTATAGGAGCCTCTACACCAAGATACTGTAATGCTCCCATGATAGCCCCGGGTGCGACATTGTTAAAGGCTCCTTCAATATCTAGAAAGGTAACCATTGTATATTCCTTGAGGTCCAGTGATTTTTCTATTGTGTGAACCAGAGTATGCATAGCTGTCTCCACGGACTTGCCCTTGCAGTATGCGTGTTGAGATGTAGATAACTTATTTGGGTCAATTTTTTGACGTATATGAGTATCTAACAATCTTTCTAGTGTCTTCAGAAGAAAAGACGAGAGGCTGATCGGTCTGAGATCCTTAGGTGAGCTATGTGTGTTTTTCCCTGCCTTGGGGATAAAAACGACGTTGACCTCTGTCCATTTTAAGGGAATATAGACTAGGGTAATGCAGGCTTGGAAAATTGTTTCGAGCCAGGGGAGGGCTAAGTCTGAAACTTTCTGAATTTCAGCTGGTATTATACCGTCCGGTCCGGGTGACTTAAACGGTTTAAAACTCTTAATTGCCCAAGTAATTTTTGTTTTGTCGAGGAGTTTGCTATGAAGCCTGTTCTCCTCTCTATTTATCGGAATCTCCCTTCCTGGTGAGTCCTTAGAGCATCCCGGGAAATGGGTATCCATTAAGAGTTCTAGGGTTTCCAGGCTAGAACATGTCCATGTTTCGTCAGCTTTTTTTAGATAGCTGGGCATATTAGGAGTGGTTGAGAGGATTTTCCGAAGCCTAGCTGCTTCAGAGCACTCTTCTATTTTACCACAGAAAAGTTCCCAGGACTTACGCTGGGCTTTCCTCACCTCTTTTTTCAGGGTTCTCAACATCCCTTTATAAGAGTCCCAATCCTGTTGCAGTCTGGTACTTTTCGCTTTGTTGAAGAGCCTACGACTTTCCTTTCTGAGAGTCATAAGCTCCGGGGACCACCATGGCGGTCTTTTTTTGCCCCTTGGCTTACTCTCCGGGCAGGATAGGTCCATTGCTCCATTAAATGCCTTGGTTAGGTCCTCCACCATAGAATCCACATCCTGAGCCGTGGTGGGGGGTTTAGGAGTGCCCATAGGCAGCAGTCTGTTAAACGTGTCTCTATACAAGCCCCAGTTTGTCCTTCTTCGATTCCTAAAAATCGGAGGGGTTGGGGGTTGTATGTCGAGGCCGAATTGAATATATCTATGATCTGAGAAAGAGTGTTCCTTCAAAACCCTCCAGTCCTTGACCATGCAGGAGATAGAGTCAGAGACTAAGGTAATATCTAGAACCTCTTGTCTGTTAGTAGTAACGAAGGTGGCTTCATTGCCAACGTTACAGATGTTTAGGTTAGTACTTAGAATATATTCAAAAAGTGACTCACCTCTGTCGTTTATGTCCGTACTTCCCCAGACTATGTGATGCGCGTTAACATCACCTCCGATAAGAAGCCCGGTTTTATGTAGACCAGCGTCGGCGACAAGCCTCCCCAGATTATCCGGTGGCAGGGGTCCTTCCTGGTCGTGGGCGAGATAGGTCGAAGTTAGCCAGAAGCTGGTCGAGGCTAGCTCCAGCTTGATCGTAACCATATCTCTGTCGCTGTAAGTTGGGAGTAGAAATGCGTTAAGGTTATGTTTTACCAATAAGCAAGCTCTTGGATTACCTTTATTCCTATCGTATATGAGCTTATAGCCCGGTGAGTTGAGTCCACAAACCATGTTCCTTGCCACCCATGGTTCCTGGATCAACACGATGTCTTCTCCTCCTGTAGTCAGTCGGAGAAGTAAGGAGGCGGATGCCATTTTAGAATGGTGGAGATTTATCTGTAGCAGCCGCAGCATTAGAACTACTGGCCCCAAAGACTAATACCTGGTCATAATGACTAGTTAAACCTTCCAAAAATTGCATATCAAAAGTGGTAAAAAGAAGGTTAATTTTAAATTCGTAATAAACTGCGAACCGTAAAACTCACGGCGACCTCGATCATAGCCCGACTGAAGGTTAGGGAATGATTGTTTATCGCTAACGGGTATCCTCTCTACATAACCACTGGAGATTTTCAGGGAAGGAAAGGGTAAATCGTAAAGACATGAGCAGTTTTTGAAAAAGATACAGCTAGTATTGATTAAGTTTATGTACTTTACAAGAAAAAAAAAAAATAAGAAAAAAAAAAAACAATTTAGTATACCAGAAAATTCCCCCACATCCTTACCTTTGGCCCTATCAATAATGAATTCGGGACCTTCAAAAGTTGCGATGGAGTTTTTCTCCATAGTCGTCAATTTACTCGACCTCTAACGAGTCCATATTGGAAATTCGAGATAAATTGATATTAATTCAAGCACCTGTAACGGGATCAAAATATAGTATAGCCTAACGGTTAACCGATTTCCAGGGTTTACATGCTTTTCATATATGGTATTTTTCGAGTTGTCAATATATATTTAATGTAGGCAAAATGCTCAATGGTAGCTTTTGAAGATTGACGGTCTAATCACCATCCTAATTAGGAAAATTCCGGCTATCTTTATGGATCCTCAGAGGTTTCTTTTTGTCTCCATATCAAACCAAGGGAGTTACCTAGCTTCCGCCGAATAACCTTTTTCTTTTTTTTTTATTTGTTTTTTTTTCTTTTATCAGGTTTAGGGAGATGTTGCGAGCGTCATTTGAGGCAGGCAATGGCTTCGAGTGAGATCCCGAGTTGCCGTCTTCATGGGGGGGTGGAAAAAAAAAAGAAGAGACGAAAAAAAGATTGGACGAGATGCGGCGAATCATTTCGGCTTCGGAGTAGAAAGGAATTAGACCGACGATTAGTAGTTAGTTGTGATTTTTTTGTTATAAATTGTATTTTGTTAATAAATTGAGTAATGCACATCTGGGTCTATTATTAACTAACAAGTTTTTAGATAAAAATGTTTGGATGCACAAAAGAACATTTCAACATTGAATAATAAAGTCCATAGAATTTTTTTTTCCCAAAAATTTACAGTCAATAATAGTACAAAAGTGGAAAAGCTTCAAAAACTCGATTATGTGGCTTGGTCCACTCTAGCTTTTAACGCCTCAAATATTTCATGGTTAGTATATGTACTTGAAAATCGGTGCCATCAGTAATTGGAACCTTATAAATTTTTCAATTAATCGAAACCTAATGGTTCTCAATTACTAATAAACTGTGGGTATATAGCAGGGATGTAAAATTGTTATGAAACTTCAATTGAGAAGTCCAGTCCCACTATAATTACTATAGACAGGCAGAAGTTCATTGCCTTAAGCTCAGTCAAAGATTTTTAAAATAATTGAATAAATTATTCTGAAATCCAATTAACTCGTCTTAGTTTGTATTTTGATAAAACGGAATGGGTTAATCCTGTTATTGTTGCAAGGTGTCTTAAACTGTTTTTTTTGTTTTGTCTCACTTTAATCCATCGAAAAAGTATCATAATGTGAAGGTATTTCGAACGGTTCAACTGATGCTAATCTCACATTAACGGATGACATGATAGTCAATACCAGCAAGTTCATTGAAGTACGTTACAGAAATCAGATAAGAATAGAAAATTCAATTTAAGTTTGTACGTAGACAAAATGAATTCCATTATAACCTTAATGGCTAACAAACTTTATAAATAAATACCTTAAGATGTACAGATTTTGTAAAGTATCTAATTTTAACAAGTTGAAAATGTTTAAAAAAAATTGTTTTTCATTCGAGGTGTTATGATCTGCTAGCAGCATATTTAGCACAAATTATTGTAAATGTATGATAGTTCGTACCAAAAAGATAATAATTCGCAACACTTTTTCCTCCCCCTTCATACAAATTAAAAAAAAAAAATTTTTTGCGATTTACTGGAAAACAACGCGGCATATCGAAAAAAATATTAAGTCAGAATGTGTTTTAAATATGATTTTACAAACCCCCAAATAACGAAATTCGATTACACTATTCCTCTCTCCCCCTCCTCTCCTTTAAGATACAAATGCCTTTTACATTTATCAAAAGTCTTACTCATATCTAGGAAAAACATGCGGTAAATTGCTTATTGTATTACCCCTCATGATTACCCCTCAATCGAGATCTTTTAAATAGCTCCCCATCTGGATCTTGTCTGGAGAGGGTAAAAATAACTTAATGCTTTTAAAAGATAATTTGTGGACTGATTCAATTCGAACGGGGCGCTTCGAACGGGATTATTTGCCCTATGGGGGCGGCGGGATTGTAATAGGGATAGGAGGAAGAGATATAATTAATTATGACGAAAATCATTGGATCGCTTCGGTTTAAGTTTTCGGTGTATCTTCAGAATAGAAGGGCGCTTCGGATGAAATTATGCTCCTAAGAAAATAAGTGTGACAACCAAAATTTCGCGAAGATTTAATATAAGAAACCGTTTTTTTTTTCTAAATTTTGTACTTAGAAATCTTAAATAAATTTAAAAAATTCCGAAACTGATTTGTATGCTAAATATTTAGATTTTTTGATCATAACAGTCTTTAAAAGTTGCCCCAAAATTGAGCGATGGATAATTCAACTTACCTGGATACGTAAAATTACCTAGATACGTCCATGGTGGGACACGAAATATATATTTTTTTAAATATTATAGGCCCTATCACAGAATCCGATACGAATGGTTCGGATCGTAAACTCAATGTTGTTGTTGGTATAAAACACTAACAACAACATTGAGTTTACGATCCGAATCATTCGTATCGGATTCTGTGATAAGGCCTTATATCTAAACTAGAATTAAGGCCGGTTATAAAACGGTTACCCATAATCTGAGTTTCGTAAGGTCGCAGGCGAATGTCGACGCGTCAAGTTAATCGCATTACGTGAAGCACTACCAAAAATTAATGGCGAAAACCACGTCAAAATTGCTCTAACGGTTGACGAGATAGCTGAGAGGGGTTCTGTCAAGGTTAGTGGTCGATATTAGTGGGTGAAAATATTCCTTGGGATAGTACTACATCGATTGAGAAATCCCGGGACTCGCCACTAAATAATATCACCAAACAAAAATTGTTATGATGTTTACGAAGTGTTAACATTTTAATGATTTGTGTAAAATTTTGGTGACATTTGGGTCATTTGCTTGTAAATGGCAGTTTTATAAGTATCGTCATTTTTGCTGTTGTGAAAACTTTAAACGAATAAGGATTTCGTGTTTTGATTAAGCAATGCTTTTTGGCGGAAAAATACCGTCCAAACTAAAAATTGCTTGAAAAATAAAAATAAAAAAACTTTTAAAAAAACCTTTTTTTCAAAAAAAATGTACTTAAAAGGAAAAAATAGTTTTTTGGGCCCTCTGTATCATAAATAAATGCGAGATAAATATTTATTTTATTTTTTATGCTTTTATCTGGCTTTAATTTCTGATACACAGGGCCCAAAAAAATTTTTTTTTCCTTTTTAGTACATTTTTTTTAAATAAAAGCTTTCTTAAATTTTTTTAATATTTTATTTTAGGTATTGATTAGTATGACTAAAAATCCATAATGACGTCTGTCTTTCACTACGCTTGTTTCCAATTTTTAGTCTTCAAATATATATTTTTGCTTTTGAGATATTCTGACGAAATGTTTGACCCCAGAATCGGATTCATCGACCCCAAAAACCCCGGATGAGATTTTCTCCGGAAACTTTGCGGAAAAAGATAATCCTTACAAGACCTTCCATTATCCGTATTGACTTCTTAATTTCAGAATCAGATTCTGTGACCCCATAAACACACAGATGAGATTTTCCGGAAAATTTTAGGAAAAAGATAATCACGTTATCCATACAGGACTTTCCCTCATCCTTACAAGGACGAAGTAGTGAAAATATTGTATTGTTATCGAACTTAGGTATAAAATTAAGAAAATAAAATAACTTAGGTAAGAAAATTATTTTAGAATCGAGCTATCTGATGATGAAAACGTGGTTAAATAGATAGCAAGGAATGGATTTATATACACAAAGAAAAAGCTCAACATCACAAAAACATAAGGGTATTCGCTCATTGAAGCATTTGGTTGTGTATCAGTGTATTGGATGTATATTTACTCGACGTAGCAAAATTTTTCATACAAAATCGGTTACACTTTAGCTTTTTTTTTTGCTTCACTCGAAACCTTGTTTTTGGGTCTTGTATATTGAGAAGTGTAAATTATGACAGCTGAAACTTTCAGGTTATATTTTTCTCCGGCAAAAAGTGTTTGGTGGCGATAAATCAATAAATATATATAAATATATATAATATGGCGCAAAATGTTATTCAGCAGCGAAAGCGGAAAAGAGAGAAACCCAACAAGAAGTGGAGTGAAGATGAAATCGCGAGTATTTACACTGGAGCTTTTTCAAATGCTTTACATGCACTCTAAATGGTTTGTGTGAATTCACACTAAATTTTGTTGCAAAAAACTCATTTTTTGTAGTATTTTCACACTTCTGATGTGTGATTTCCAACATTCGCGTGAAATCTCTATTTTTGAGTGATTTCACTACAAAATTTGTGTGATTTCCAACAAGAGAATATGGAATTTGTGTGATTTCACACAATGGAAGTGAAATACGTCACAGCAGATAGTATAATCCAACAGCAGTGTGATTTCACTACAAATTCTGAGTGAAAACCGTCGTCTTTAATAGTAAAAAACCAGCTTTTGATCATTCTTAATTGACGGTTTTGAAGGGTAAGACCTGTTAGAATTTAAAAAAACAGTAAGAAGTGTTTTTAAAAATGTTTAAGTGTGAATTTTGTACCAAGAATTTTAAATTCTTGATTAATTATAATAAACATTTATATATTCTTATAAAAGAAAAGAATATTTTGTTTGCGTGCTTGTCAAAAAATTGTTTCAAAAAATGTTCAAAATACAGCACTTATAAAACTCATTGGCATAGGATGCATAACAAAAATAAAAACACCGAAAATAGTGGTAAGCAAAATTATGTTTTTCATTGTTCAGTTTTGCACTGCGGTTTCTGCTGTGAAAGTTTGACAAAATTAGTGAATCACTTAAATATTCATACTGAAGCGCACATAAAAGTAATAAAAGCTTTTTATAGATTTTAATAAAAGCTTTTTAGTGAAATCGCACACATTTTGTGTGAAATCGCACACATTTTGTGTGAAATCGCACACATTTTGTGTGAAATCGCACACATTTTGTGCAAATTCACTATTCTTTTGTTGATTTTTTGTGTGAAATCACTTCATATTTTGTCTATTTTCCAATCACACTTAAGTGTGAAATCACTACATTTAATGTAGGAAACCCAAATTCCTACATTAAATGTAGTGAAATCCAACAGAAATCAATTAGAGTGTGGTGTTCACGCTTTCTTGTAAAATGCACTTGTATCCATGCCACATTTGCACCGATACTCAAAAGAGTGAATACCCATCATGATGAAAATGAAGTTAAAGCAGTTTTAAATGGGGCAATCATTTCTTAATCAAATATATTTCAAATTAGAATTCCGCAGTTGTTTTTTTTTGTCAAATCCCACAAACTTTGTTCCACTTGAGAGCTCCAAGCTTTGAAAATCTGAAAAAACTCAGTTTGTCTCTCCCAAATGTTTAAAATCAAATTCTACATTTGCTTTTTGTCAACCATACGTTTTAAAGAACTCGAAAAACCCTCAAACACAAAATCAAAAATTTTCCCCTTAATGATTTTCATTATTTCAACGAAAATATGTTTACGACTTTGATTTCAACAGTCCTACTAAAATTAATTCCGTTTCTTCTTTCTAACCTAGAATGAAATCATCAAAACCACCAGAAACAACAACTAACTCTTTTAATAAAAATAAAAAAACAAACACAAACAAAAAAATCAAAAAAACATAAACCCTCTAAAAAGTACTGATACTAAAAGAAAACAAAACACAACAACAAAAATGTTCAACGCACAAGAAAACCTCAAGGAATTTTCCAAGGCCAAATAAAAAAATGTGATATAGTACACGACGACAAGGAGATAAATATTTTCCTTTTATTTTCTAACTCAGCTAAATTTCATTTGCCGGCGGAGGAAAATTGGCGAAAAACACTGTAAACAAGAGATAAATAGATAAATTCGCTGACTTTACTAAGCGATTCGAAGATTGGCATGGGGAAAAAGGCATCATAACCAGTTCATTTTGCCAAATCAAAATAATGTTCATCCATCCAAAATACCAAACAGAGTTGTACGTATCCGAAATATAATAAAAGCGAACAATAACAAATTGTAAATTGTTTAGTATTGAATTTTAGTTTGTGAAATGAAATTATATTTTTCTTACAGCAGGGATATTTCATTCAATAACCACAAGTAATATTGGAAAATTGCAACTGCACAAGACAGGATCCAATAGAGTATTTAATGGTGAAAAAGACCAAATAGAGTACCTAATGGTAGAAATGTTTTCGATGTCTGATTAAATTGTCCAAATGAAATTAATGCTATTGATTTGGTTTTTATTAAAAAATATCTTCGGAATTAGATGTTATTGAAGAAGTTAGATTTTAAGTATAATAAAGGATTTTTCAATAAGGACATAAGAATTTTGTATTTTAATAAAAACGCACCCTAAAACTTTTTTTATGATCTGGTAATGCTAAAACGTCAGTCAAGGTTTACACTTTTATCATGGTGAAGTTCACGAACGAGCAATGCCACACAGCTGGTCAAACAATTGATGTATTGAAGGAGAAGTTCGGTAATCGTGTAATCTCGAGAAATGGTCCGGTCGAATGGCCACCTCGCTCATGCGATTTAACGCCATTGGATTTCTTTTTATGGGGTTATGTTAAGTCATTGGTTTATGCCAACAAGCCAACAACGTTAGAGGAGCTCAGGAACAATATCGAACGCGAAATTGTCAACGTTCCGGCCGATATGTGTGGAAGAGTGGTGGAAAATTGGCTCCAAAGAATCAATCTGCAAACGTGCTCGCGGTGGCCATATGAACGACATCGAATTTGATACTTAAATGTAACATGTCCACTACACCTGGAATAAATTTCAGCCCGATATCTCAATTATTCTGTGTTTTATTTAAATACAAAATTGTTATGTCCTTATTGAAAGACCCAATACATAAATTCATTTTAGAATAGCAATATTTATTTACAACAGCATCTATATTTTTCCGATTTTCAAATTTTCGAAAGCGAGCAACTTGAAAATTCATCGAATCGACAGTCGCCTATGACCTTGAGGAATTTCTACCTGAATTCCGACTTTCCATCTTATGACGGGCTTTAATTCTAGTTTGAGTTAACGGCAAAAACTGCGTAAAAATTGCTCCAAAGCTTCAGTAGATAGTGAGTGAGGGGCTCACAGGCAAGGGGAGCGGTAAGTTTCAATAGTGAAAAACTTTTCTTGAAGGAAAACCTACCCAATCACGGAAACCGTGTTAAAATTGCTCTAATGGTCAAGAAGATAGCAGGCGAGGGGGTAAGGAGGGGGGGGGGGGAGCATTGAGTTGACGTATACTACAAATTTTAAAATTAAAAGTTTGAAAAATGATTAAAATCTACAAAACAAATTAATAAAGGCGCAAAAACAAGTGTATGCGTTTACAAAACTTGTTTTTGCGCCTTTATTAATTTTTTTTTGTAGATTTTATTCATTTCTTTAACTTTTTCAATGCATTTGAAAGAATAAAATTATTTTGTTGCGTTTTAATTTACTAACATATTTAGAAAGTGTTCCGATAAACCCCTTCACGGCTATCTCCGGGACCATTAAAGAGACTTTGAAAGAGTTTTCGTCCTTTGACAGCTCGATTCTCCAAAAGTTTTCTTCTCAATAAAATCTATACCAGCCCTTTCGATTTTTATCTTTTGGTCAGCTGACGAAGTTCCGGCAGAATATGTTCAATATAGGAGAGCGTATGCTACGTAATAAAAAATACAATTTGATGTATTCAGAAAAAAAACTGGCTGTCAGGGAGGCATTTTAGCCCTCCGGCCGTTAGGCTGTTGCCTATTCCTTTATACATATCTATAATTCAAAGTCGTAGAAAGTCTTCAATTTAGAAACAACATTAAGAAAAATCACAAGAATCTAGCTTCGACGATTCATTTCCATACTGATTTTTTTACATGTGATTCTTTTGTTGTGTGATGAGTACAACAGAATTTACCAAAAAAAATATTGAAAATTAAAAAAAAAACTTTTAAATTAGAAAAGCGAGTTAAATATATTTTTTACTCGAAAACGAAATAACGAAATGATTTTCGGGCTATTTCCTCATAAATACGTTATAACGTTATAGAAATTCAATTCCGTTACAATAACGAAAAACGTAACGAAAAACGAAAAAAAATATTATGTTTTTTCGTTAATTATCAATTTTTCCTTGTTTTGTTCAGTTTTTGTTCAGTTCAGTTTTATAATTAAAAATATTGGAGTAGTATTTTTAATCGTATTTTGATTCTAATGTAGGCGCCAAATCTATCAGTTTTCCATCAGTTTTTGGGAAATTGTTGGGAAACTGATTGGTGTGCTCGTTCGCGTAAGTCGCGTCAGTCGTATCGCATTAGAATAGAACCAAATATTATTTTTTGAACTTAATGCAATAATAATGCATACACACACTCTCTCTTTATTATCCACCGGTATTTTTTGAACTCTACAATCAAAATGAATGGAAAATTTTTACAAAAAACTGTCAGTCGCAACTGATAGATGTGAACGCTTAACTGGATGTAAAAAACTGATGGAAAATTGACGAGTACCGTAACGACTGATGGAAAACTGATAGATGTGGCCCTTACATAAATTGGATTTTGTTTTGGCCCGATTCCCTCTATTTTTGGAGATACGAAAAAGGAAATCTTTCAAGCAACTTTGTTGGTATCGAAAATATTTTCTTTTTACTAACTCCAGAAGTAGAGTGAATTTCGCGAAAGCTAAGTGCGACTCAGAATCAGCGACGTCAAAATAGCCTAAAATTCTATATCTTTGATATTGACCAAAATGTCGATTTTTTAATTTAGTAATCACTATTTTATTTTTTTTGTTTTTATTTGTATTTTTTTTTGCTAAGTTTTATTATTTTTTATAGAATTTATTTTTATGGAAACTGAACTGAATTACTTTGCGACAAACTATTATTAAAGTGTGTTTTTTTTATTTTCAGTTTCCATACAATGTGTAACGAAATAATAACGTTACAACGTAACGAAATGAAATTTTTTATCGTTATAAAACGAAATAACGTAACGAAATAAAAGTTCAATTTCGTTACGTAACGAAATGTATAACGTTACAATTTTGTATTTCGTTTCCCGTCCCTGCTTTTTAGTCATTTTGTATTTGATTAGTATAACTAAAATTCCAAAATCACGACTATCTTTCGCTTGTCTATACTTAGTCTTCGAATATATCTGTGGCAACAAGTCATAGGAGCCTAAGTCGATTTTGAGATCAAGATAAAAAGATCTGTATTTACTTTAATAGACAGAGCAATTTGGCTTAGCCTAAAAACAGACTTAGGCCCCTATGACTTGTTGCCACAGATATATCTCTGCTTTAGAATCATTCTTACGGAACTTTTGGCTCCAGAATCAAATTCACCGATCCCACAAATCCCGGATGAGATTTTTCTCCGGAAAATTTGAGGAAAAGGACCATCATGTTATCCTTACAAGTCCTTCTCTTATCCTTACAAGGCCGAAGTAGTGAAAATATTGTATTGTCTTCGGACTAACGTATGTGTGCAAATTTTCAAGTCAATCGGATGAGTGGAAGTGGGCCAAAATTAGATTGCAAGATTTGACCCAGACAAACAGGCCCACAAATAGATAGACCCACAGATGCAAAAGCAAGCTGAATAAAAGCTTTTAACCCTTTGCGGACCAGGAAGTGAACAACAATAAATCAATAACCATGACTTTTTTTCGTTGAAAATGGTTCCAGAAAGCATTTTAAAAAAAAGGCATGTACTAATTTTATGGAGGGGTGGTATTTACGCCTGTGGTATATAGAAGTATATAGAATGTTGATACTATTGGATAAGCAAAAAATATAAGGATTTAAAGTTGGTGGTACTTAAAAGTACCGACTGTCAACAAAGGGTTAAAAGAGAGGTCTTTTCGCAGTTTTAGTTGGCCTATGGTTTTTTTGCAAGTTAAAATTGGTATGAAAACACATTCAATATTTCAGGAATTAACAAGGGAAGGGATTTAAAGGATCAGCTAATAAAACCTTCTTCACAAAAAAATTTTCTCTAAATTTGTTTTTCAGATCTACCTTTATAATTTGTAATCTTGTAAGTGTGAAAATTTTCTGAATTTTAAATTCTGCTTGAAAAAAAACATGTCATAAATTAATCTCTTACAAGTGGAATTTAAGACCATGAAAATTTGGTTGTGGTTTGAAATATGAATAATTAGCAGGATTAACCATAAAATCTAAGGACTTGAAGCATGCCGCATATATTGTTTTGTAAATCCTCTTAGTAGACGAAGGATTTAAATTACTTGGAAAATTTCCTTGTCACGTTTTTCAAACTCACCTGAAGGTTTTCCACAAATTTAGGCCTTTGAGCGCTGACTGCGTATTAATGAAAATATTTCTATACCTTCACATTATTATGAAAGCAAAAACGGGGGAAAAAAAACAAAGCAAAACACGAAGAAAAGTAGAAAATCTTGTACTCCATCATCGCTCATAAATTATGATTTTTTTTTCGCTGTCACAAAGCGTCTCATTAAATTTAAATTGCGTATAATCGGAGCAAGTGAAAGAACGTGAACATTTAGTTCAAGATCAAAGAGCATTTCCATATGCCTTTCATCGATTTCCGGTGTTCCGCTATCAGGTCTTCCGCTTTCACATTTTCCGTTTGCATAGTTTCCGCATAAATTCAACAATGTGCACATTTGATTCCGAATGTGTCTCTCGTATTCGTTTTAAATTTAATCTTTTCCGTTGTTTACACCATTCAAATTTTTTTTGGTTTGCCAAAAGCTGAAACTACATATGAACGAAAATCTGATTAGAAAAAATATTGGATGAACTTTCTTCAGTTTCTAAAATATGACGATCCATTCAACGAAAAAATAGTGTTTGATATTTTTATTTACCCCGTTTTCAATATTTCCATGATGAAAAGGAATCTAAACTCTTCCGTTTCGAATTCAAAATCGAATCGTTTGAATTGTTTGCAATTTCCCAAAGGACTAAATACATTGAGGTTGTTGAGATGGAATTGATATTCTTTTTATAAAGCAACGTATGCTGCCAACATGTTGTCGAGATTGTGAAATATGAGCCCACGAATTGTTTCCTTTAAGATAAAAAATAAGAAATTCGCATAATATCACAAGGAACCGATTTGAGTTTATTTTCATAAATGACATCTCGCCTTGTGTTACATTGCGATGAGTTATACTGATGTATGGATGTTCGTTCGCTTCACAATTGCGCAGATTTCATTGGTTTCATAAATTTTTAGCATGTTGTCGATTCCGTTCTCAACATAAAGATAACATTGCATATGACATTTGGCACAGTATTGCATAAATTTTCCCTTCTTTTCGTGCCAGTTATGAAATTTCCTCATAAATTGTCTTCTTACCGCAGCTGAAAATTATTGGCAATTGACAGCTTTTGAATTGATAATAATTTATATAAATATTTGAAATTGCTGACATTATGAAATATGAAGAGAAAGAAAATAATTTTCAAAGTGAATATGTGTTAATTAATGTCGTACACATTGCGTTAATATCTTACACTATGTTTTATCGATTTAATATGTTTTTCGGGGATTTCTTAAGTAGTTTTATTCTATATAGGAGTATATTAGGGCTATTCACTCTTTATCGTAGTTGATCGTAAACTCGTAGAATCGTAGAATCGTAAATAAAATCGTAGTTTTTTGACAGTTCTCCATATAAATTTTTTTACGACGAAAACTGCAATCTACTACACCCGAAGGTATGGTAAAATTGTAGTTTTTGTCGTACTTCTAATAAAGTGAGGTTAAGACATGTTTTGTGACATGTCAACTTGGTGCCAACTCTAAAATGGACATTGGAAAAGCAAGTAAATTAAAGTATTTATATGATTTAGTATAAATTAAGAGTTAAAAAGCGCTTTAAACAATTTAGGTAAAGAAAATAAATAAAAGAGTCAAAAATTTACGACAAAACCCACAACCTCTAGTAAAGCGCTGCTCACGCTCCGTTATACTTTTCCATCGTAGATGTACAGTACAATCTATGATTTTACTATCTACACTCTAGAAAATTTTATTGTAATTTTACCCCTATTATCGTAGGAAACCGTTTTCCTACGATAATAGGGGTAAAATTACACCGAGTCGTAATGGCTTAAAAGCTATGCATTTTTACTCATTTTGTGGCGTACAAAAGCCTCTTTTACGGGGGAACTTTAAGCTAAATAAGAAGTAAAAGTACAATACGGGTGTAATTTTACGACATGGATGTTTAAAATTACCACATTTTTGTTGTAATTTTCCTCCTATTTGGTAGCAAAACCGCGTCTTAAAGGTGTAATTTTACGACATTTTTTGTTTAAAATTACACCGAAAATGGTATTAGAATTTCTCGGCTTATACGGGCTGCAAAAACAAAAATATTATATTATTTTTGCGGATGTTTTCACATCCAAATTTCCCGGGCATGTCTGTCATGTGGCAGGCGCCACACAGGATTTTGGTAGAGTAAAACTCGATTCGAGTATTTATACTCCGATGCCACAAACCTTATGCGAAT
This sequence comes from Chrysopilus asiliformis, assembly GCA_964034945.1. NCBI lineage: Eukaryota > Metazoa > Arthropoda > Insecta > Diptera > Rhagionidae > Chrysopilus > Chrysopilus asiliformis. The sequence goes on along the minus strand of OZ035961.1, from coordinate 81,420,243 downwards.
TATAAGGTTAAGGTTAAATTGTCCGTACAATAATGCAAAAGTACCCTGCGAGCGTATTTTTACACCAAAATGAGAGTAAAAATACGAATATTGGTCGAAATTTTACGCAAGGTTTAAAATTAACCTATTTCTAGTGTAAGATTAATGTTTTTTGGGTGATTTTACAACTTAAATGGTGTGCGAGCTAAATTCTGATTTTTTTTCGAAATTTTACGACGTTTTTGCAAATTTACTCCGTTTTTACCCCATTTTTCGGTTTAAATTCAAATTCATTTTCTACAGTGTACGATCAAGAGTGAATTGCCCTATTATATTTAGTATACCATTTGTAACGCATCGAACCAATCATCGGAAAAAAATGAACTACACCAGAGTATTAGGGATCACAAAAGATTTTGATTTCCGCATGTCCGTCCGTCTGTCTGTCCGTCCGCTTGTCCGTGAATACCATAACTTTCGAAAGGGTTGAGCTAGAGTGAATTGTGACCATTTCACATGCGATTTTAAATTTACATCAAACAAACCTTAACATCAGAATATTATAAATTTTTGAACGTTGATCCCAAAAAAATATATCCATTAAACTTTTTGTTTCTGGTCTCTTTTTTTACTAATGTGACTCAGCGTAGAGCAAGACAGATGATTCCGCCAAACAAATTGTAATAAAAAAAAACTTTACAATAATTCGCGATGGCAAGCAATGCCTAAACAAATCCCTATTTTACCCTTGAAAGTCATAACGTCTGCCAGAGCGAATCCCCAGATAAGATTTTTTTCAGGAAAATTTGAGGAATAGGATAATCACGTTATCCTTACAGGACCTTCCCTTATCCTTACAAGAATGAAGGAGAGAAAATATTGTATTGTCTTTGGAGTTACGTTTGTCTGCAAAATTTCAAGTTAGTCGGATGAGTGGAAGTGGATTAGAATTAGATTACAAGATTTGACCCTGACATACTAAAAAGCAACCTAAATAAAAGCATTTAAAGAATCTCCCAATGGATCGCAACTTTAATAAATTTTGCTATATTTAAATTCATACATACATCAACATAGTCATGAATGGGGAACAAGGAAACTCACAGGAAATGAATATTTTCTCATTCAAACATTCATTTAAATGCATGAAATCGATTTTCGAGATGGCATTTTCTGGTTTGCACTTTTCCAGCTTATAATACACAGAATGTACACAACTAGACATCCATCGTACCACCAGCAAAAGTCAGCAATACCACCTAAATGGATTCGTCTGTGGAGATTCAAAAAAAAAAAGAATAATTTCCCTATTTTTCGGAAACTTGGTGCTTATTTTGCATACGAGTATATGCAACTGAACTTCATATAGAAAACGACGAAATGTGCACAGAAGGCAGCCAGAATTGGATACATAAAATCAGAATAGTTTCATGAATAAAAATTGGTTTTCGAGGCACTTTTCACAAGTAAATCATTTCTGGGTCTAATTCAAAGATTTTTTTTTTCAGTGAATTTCTTTTAGTTCGCGTACAATGATTCAGCATATTCAAAGTATGACAATCAAGTCTTGTAACTGTAACAGAAACTATTTATACTGCCATCATTAATAAAAAGCCATAAAATTACGAAAGTTGGAACCGTTTGCGAAGTGCACTTAAAGTTCTATACATTTTCATGCTGCAATCTACCATCTGTGGACCCAACTTGAAAATCATTTTCACTTCTATTGCCCGGAATTGGGTTTTCTTAAATATCCTTCTCTCAAGTGTAGGTATATGACTTACAATAACGACACTTTCAGGGCTTAAAGTTTCTTGAAACTTTGTCCGTTTTGAATATCTTTTGAGTAATTTTAAGGACTTGTAGCTTAAGTTGGTCCATTCTGATAGCGTCTACTTCTCGTTTTGTTTCGTTGTTACTTCCGGTCTTATGTACAAATAAAAGCACAACAAAGTTAAAAACAGGAAGGAAAATTTAAACTGAAACTTTGACGGTTAAAAAAAAGATTTAATCCTTTTGTGAAGCTCCTGCAAAAAGGTGTGTATTTCCCCGTCCTGTTAATTAAAATATTTACTCTTCACAGTCGTTTCTCCTTAATTTTCTTGCTGTCATGTCCTGCTAACAGCTATTAGGGTAGAATGTATAATTCTGTGGAAATGTCATGGAGGAGGGAGTCAGTTCAGTGGTTTTTCAGGACCAAGGGTCAATTTTGGTGACATTAAGGCGGTTTGAGTGAGCATATTTGTTCCCTTGGGAAACTTTTTGCCTTTCGGATGAAGGGGTTTGGTTTAATTAAAATGAATTGGAAAACTGTTAGACACAAAAACTCCGGTTTTAAATCTGGAAGAAAAAATTTCAAATAAAAATTTTAACATGTAATTTTTATGTATTTTAAGAAAATTGTAGCAAAAAATTTAATTACAATTATGGATCACAAGCAATTTTGCGTTTATAAGGTACGGTTGCAAGGCCCAAAAAATTTTATTAGGAGAATTTGGGGTCTTAGGTGATTTGATAATTTTTCTAGCAGAAGGAATTGGACTTACACCTTCTAGGCTGCCATCGGATATCCTAAAATTTTAGGAGTCGGTACTTGGCGCCAGTAAACTCCTATGAAAGTTTCATTCACATCGGTTCAGTACTTCTCGAGTTTTAAGCGAACAACACAAGCTTATTATATAAAAGATTGCGCTTTGGCTTTCCTGATAATTATGCCACTTTTGAACATATTACTAAAAGCATTTTCTGTTTTTTTTTTGTTCATCTGAATAATAAAAATAGTTTTAGGGATAACATTTTCATTTAGAAATTGTCTTGAGTTATCTTTTGGAAGATTTTTGATGCCCATACGTTCAAAGTTTTGCTTCAAACATCCCTTTTTTGCGATGGGGAGTAGGTTTTTTCGAGGTAGCGCTCTCATATTCATGAACATAATTGATTTTTTTAACATTTTTGATCAAAAATTCATCAAACTTCACTAATTTTATGTTGTTTGTATATTTTTAAAAAAACAACATATTTCAACCTTGAAATGAATATTAGTTGCTACCCGCAGATAAACATATAAATACATCCTATCAATATACATTAATAACAAAGAAGAGAAATAAAAAAAAATTTAAAAAAGCTTTTATTTTAAAAAAGTTTCTAAAAAGAAAAAGAAAATTTTGATGTAGAAATTAAAGCGAGATAAATACATATTTTTTATGCCTAAATCTCTCTTTTATTTCTGCTACACAGCACCCAAAAAATTAATTTTTTCTTTTTCAGTGTATTTTTTTAAAAAAGCTTTTTCGATTTTTTTTTTTAAATTTTTTTCAAAATTTTTTTATGTATTATCTTTTTTAGTCATTTTGTATTTGATTGCAAGATTTGACCCTGACTGATAGATAGACAGACAGACAGACAGACAAACTGACAGATATGAAAGCAAGTTAAATAAAAGCTTTTAATAAACAAGAAGAGAGGTTACTTTTTGGTGGCGTCGCTGCTTTCTGTGACAAAAAAATAATAATTTGGCTTAAATACTTTTCATTTAAATCAAATACAAACACCGCAAAATCTGGCGATTATTTTTTGCACATTTAAAATTATTGGACTAACTTTTAATCCCATTTCTAGAATTGGACATTTTTTTAATACTTTTTATACCCGTATGGTGATTCTATTAAATTTCAATAAAATTGTGTTATTTTTCAACATTTTTTTAGAGTTTAAAAAAGATTGTAATATCAAAAGGTATTAAATTTAATGCCAACAGCATTAAATGCGTATATTGTTAATACTTTTTGTACTGAATTTCAATCCCAGTTCTGGAATTCGACATTTTTTAATACAATTTGCATTACAATAGTTTTCAACATTTTTTTACATTTATCCTTGCGTTATAATTTGCGATATCCGAGTGCATAAGGCAAGAGGGAAGTATTAAAAAACGGAAGTTTTAAACAAAACAAAAGCTATAATCGCCAATCTGGCAATTTTTGAAAACCCATATGGTGAGAGTTTTATGTAGAATGATATGCTAAATAACTTTTGTTCTTGGACTTTTTTGATAAGATACACCATTTTTGAGATATTCACAAAAAACGTTTTCGTTCGTATGGGGGGTACCCCCCCCCTAATGGTCCATTTTTGCCCATTACCCAACTTAGCCTTGCATTTTACGTAAAATTTCAAGTCTCTAGCTCAATACGTGCGCCCGCAATCCGCTGAGTAGCTCAATACGTGCGCCCGCAAGACGGACGGACAGACGGACGGACATGCAAAATTCAATTTTTTTTATCATTCTAAACACACTAGTGTAATTCATTTTTGTGTGCGATAACGGGATCTTGGCGTTACAAACGGTAAGGCAAATTTAATATACCCTTTGGTTTTACCATACGGGTATAAAAAAGCACTGTTTTTTTAATATATCCCTCTTTTAATACGTCATATTTTTAAAGAAATAAAGGGTGGTTAAATTTTAAGGGCCGATGTTGAATGTGAACCACACCTAAACGTCAAGTTTTTTTCTGCATTTCATTTGACATTTCTCAATTTCAGACTAACTCAATTTGAACCATGGAAAGATACACAATCGAGCAACGCGTTAAAGTTATTCAGGCTTATTATGAAAATGGGCGTTCAAATCAAAATGCATATCGTGCACTTCGTGATTTTTTCGGTCAATTTAATCGTTCAAATGTGCGTACAATCGGAAAAATCGTGCAAAAATTTGAGCAAACCGGGTCTGTAGGAGATGTGAAAACACCAGTGCATGCTCGTACAGCTCGTACTGCAGAAAATATTGCTGCTGTTCGCGATAGTGTGGCTGAAGAGCCGTCCACCTCAACTCGTCGTCGTGCCCAACAATTGCACCTCCCACGCTCGTCGTTGATGAACATTATGCATAAAGACGCAATTGACTCAAGAACTAAAGCCTCTTGACCATTTCAAGCGTCGTCAATGGTCAGAATGGTGGCAAGAAATGGCAACAGTGGATGATCAATTTTTGAAGAAAATCATCTTCAGTGATGAGGCACATTTTCACCTCAGTGGATTCGTCAATAAGCAGAACAGCCGCATTTGGGCGAATGATAATCCAAGAGTGATTGTCGAAAAACCAATGCACCCACAAAGAGTGACTGTTTGGTGCGGTTTATGGGCTGGCGGCATCATCGGGCCGTATTTTTTCCAAAATAAGGCCGGTCAGGCAGATACTGTAAATGGTGTTCGCTATCGTGAGATGATAACGAACTTGTTATGGCCCGAGTTGGAAGATATGGATGTGGACGATATGTGGTTTCAACAGGACGGTGCCACTTGCCACACAGCTACCGAAACAATCGCTCTTTTGCGCGACAAATTTAATGGCCGTGTTATCTCACGTGGTGGCGATGTCAATTGGCCGCCAAGATCATGTGATTTGACACCGTTGGACTTCTTTCTTTGGGGTTATTTGAAAGAAAAGGTGTACGTCGATAAGCCAGCAACAATTCAAGAGCTAAAGGATGAGATAATTCGGCACATTAACGGCATAGAACCTCAATTATGCCTCAGCGTCATCGAAAATTTGGACCATCGGATGGAGGTGTGCCGCCGAGGTCGAGATATTTTGTTCCATACATAATTGAACCATAGCAATATTATCATAATAAAAAGAAATGACAATAATTTCCTAAATAATTCGTGTTTTATTCAAAATCAACATCAGCCCTTAAAATTTAACCACCCTTTGTATTAAATTTTAATAAAATTTAATTCTTTTTAAATAGCGCAATTTGTATTGCATTATAATAAAAAACTGATTTAAAAAATAATAATGCGGTTGTATTAAATTTTGATAAAAAAAGTATTAAAATCATAACTTATTTGGATTACATTTCAATAAAAAAAAGATTTTAAAAAAATAGTCATCTATCGCGAGATTAAATTGTAATCTTTTTTCGGTGTAAAAATGTATACAATACCAAATAGATTAAAATTTAGCCAAAAAATTTTACTGCATACCGCAGTTTTGTTGAATCTAATAACAATTATTCCTAAGTATACTTGTATGCGATATTCCAGGCAAATCTAAGACTCAACGGAACAATTTTTCCAGTAATAAAAAAGGAAACGCAACTTTGTACAACGCTAGGTCCGGCAACGCATCATAGAAAGGCTCAATGTAACCCAATTTATCCAAACAAGAATTTTTGTGTAAAATTTAATTCCTGAAAACAAATGAGTTTACTTTTTTAAATAGTTCTCCATCTAATAGTCATAACTCTGAAGGATTCAGCAAAAAAAATTATTTTTAATCCGTTGGTAAATTAATTGAATATTTCGTTCGTACGGGTTCGGTAATCCAACTATTTTATTACAAAACTTTACAATGCCAAAAACATGAATATCTTTATTCCACGAAAACCCAGAAGCCACATAATTTTCCACGAAAACATAAAAGGATTAAAGGACTGCACACAGAAAAAAAATTGTTGGGCCTTCACTTACTTAACCACATTACTCTGTACACCAAACCACGCACAGTAGGGAAAACCGCCAGAGGAAAATCCAACCACAGTTGAATAGGAAGTTCAACTGTAATTTTTCCCATTTGAGCACTGTTTGTTTTGAATAAGCCAAGAAAGCAATAAGGATGCCAACCACCTAACGAAGGGATCAAGTAAACGAGCATAAAATTGCTTCCAGACAAATATATACTGTTGTATTAAAAGTTCATTCGTGCCTTACCTAAATTGTTACAAAGGAGTAAAATTTAAAAACTTTACCAATTGAATAACATAAACCCAGAGCTACTTGCACCGTCATTGAAATGGAAATTTCTTCATGGCTAAAGGCAGAATTTATATGCAATTTTCTACACAGTATACCTGCATTGTATTTATACTATTTATAAAGAAACTTTAAAAATCTTAAACTGAAAAAGCCAGGGAATATGTCCTAAAGTTTCATTTTCTATCAGAGAGACCAGCATTCAACATCAAAAAGAAACGAAAAGAAATTTAGAAGAAACAACATCAGAGAAATCTAGCATGCTAATATCCTTTGCATTTTTCATTCGAGAGAAAAGTTTTATTAAATTTTCAAAAATGCAGTTGACATTCAAGAAAACATGCAAACTGAGTAACTGAGACCGGATAAATTGAATACCCGACGTTCAACAATTTCTTCTTTGGCGTTGTTTCTTGTTATAAACTTTTGCTACAAAAATTTGAAATAGATTTTCATATTTTCAATTTCTCAAAGTGGGTACATCAGAAAACATATTTATACAATACATAAAAAAAGCGAAAAAAATTATTCAATTTTGAAGAGTACTGCTTAGAAAGAATTTTTTTAAGGAAGCAGATTTCTAATTTATAGAATTAACTTATATAACAGTCTTGACCGATATGTCCGTAACGCTTTTGATTTTCGCTTAATTTTCGACTGCAGATTAGCGTACCAATTTTAATAAAGAAGGTATCAAATGACTCGTTTAAGTGTCCGCATGGTCATCTTTATATTTATTTAGAAAAACGTTTGTTCCCACACTAAAGCGTTATCTCCACACAGCCGACTATTTCATCGGATAAAAGTATGGGAAGCATTTATGCAAACACAGTTTGGACAGAAAGGGAGAAAATTAATCGTCCTACAAATTTTATCGTCTTCTGCAGTTCTAAAAAGTTCTAATTTCCGCCACCGATTTTCGCTCTGCAGATGATTCCGCTCAACAACAGATGAACTTTTTCGTCTGATTTCTTGCATTTTCATCTGCAGTTGCATATTGTCACAATAACCGCATACGAGACCGTCACACATTAGCAATTTCCTTAAAGTAAGATTTGTCTGAAGTTTGATTTGTATGTCATTGGGTAAACGCTGAAATTAGCATTAAATGAAAGGGGGAAGTCCATAATTTCCTAAATTGTGGTAGGGAAGTTCTGGGTGTTTTTATTTAGTCACTCCTAAAGAAAATCAACAAAAATTTACCTCTTTCTGGTTTTCTAATTTCTTCCCCTTGATCAGCTGTATGGAGATTACGCTTAAGCTTTTAGGAGGTACAACTTAAAATGTGACAATATTGATCATAATTGAATAAAATCTCTGTCACTATGGATAAACATTCTAAGCATGCGAGAAGCTTAGTGAGCTAAAGGCGAACATCTCTGATTGAGACCATAAAAATATTTTTTTTCCCTCAGTAGCGTATACTCCTCGATACTATATATCGGGTCTTTCAACAAGGACATAACAATTTTGTATTTAAATAAAACATAGAATAATTGAGATATCGGGCTGAAATTTATTCCAGGTGTAGTGGACATGTTACATTTAAGTATGAAATTCGATGTCGTTCATATGGCCACCGCGAGCACGTTTGCTGATTGATTCTTTGGAGCCAATTTCCCACCACTCTTCCAGACATATCGGCCGGAACGTTGGGAATTTCGCGTTCGATATTGTTCCTGAGCTCCTCTAACGTTGTTGGCTTGTTGGCATAAACCAACGACATAATATAACCCCATAAAAATAAATCCAACGGCGTTAAATCACATGAGCGAGGTGGCCATTCGACCGGACCATTTCTCGAGATTACACGATTACGACCACTGACTTAGAATTTTGGTAGTAAGTTTTAATAATTTTCAAACGTTGCTCGTTCGTGAACTTCACCATGATAAAAATGTAAAACTTGACTGACGTTTTAGCATTGCCAGATCATAAAAAAAGTTTTAGGGTGCGTTTTTATTAAAATACAAAATTGTTATGTCGTTGTTGAAAGAGCCTTTACTTTCCTGGTTTAATATCGGTGTACGGATATAATGTGATTACATTAATCACGATTAAATACATTAATTACAATGATTTACATTAATTACGTTAGTTACATGTAGTTAATAAAAATCAGTTAATTACGTGTAATTTTCCAACACTGTGTACTTTCAAGAAGGCGAAAGAATTATTTAGTTTTTTCCGATTCAAAAACTCTATTTTATTCTCTATGAGAACAGATCTATGGCCAAGTTAAAGACAATTTAAGTTATTAATTTAGCTTTTAATGGAAACATGTGTACAGTGAGAGCTCCAATAAATGGACACCAAAGCTCTCACGGTTTTTGTCCGGGTATAAAAATCAACGAAATCATCGAATTTGGTTATAGAAAATGTGTCCATTTGAGGAATTCTCTGTTTTTCATGGTGTTCGTTTTCGAAAACGTTAAATATGTGTATTTATTTAAATTAAATTCCACACCGAAATATACAAACTCTGATATTAAGGGCGAAATATACATTTCCGACATGAACACTAATTCGGTATAACATTTCTATTGTGGAAAAATTCTATTAGCCTTTCTACATAATAGCCTTTCTTCATATCGCTCTACATAAAGTGCTCCAATTAACTTCAAGATAGAGTGGGGAAATCCTTGGAACAAATGAAACACTGAAAACAATACAACGCCATGTAAATGTTTGAAAAACTATGTTGTACTCCGTTGAGGATATGAATATTTATACACTAATTTACTGCTTTAACATGATAACTCTTTTTCTAACACCATGAAAGTATAATTCAATGTATAAACAAATACATATTGCATTTATTTATACAATTTTTGTTTTTATTTTTATTTTCATTCGAAACTCATTTTTGCGATCATCCGAGAGTAAAACAAGCTTTTCGTTTTTTTTTCGAAACTTTTGTTCTACGTTTGTGTTTCACTTCAATACTTTTTTTTTGTTTTCAACTTTTAATTTTATCTAGTTTTCTACTTTCTATACAACAAGCAATAACTGAAATAGTGTAAGGGATTTCTTTACTTACTAGGCACGTGCACTGAAAATCTAACAATAGAAATAATGGGAAAAGTGTTGGAAAATTGGAGGATTGTAAGGGCTCCTAGCGGGGTTTTGTTATTACATTTTAAGTTGAACAAGTATTCATGGAAACATAATTTTTCGTATGTTTTTCAACTCGATTGCAATTTTGATTTCAAGGGAATGTAACTAATTTTATAAAAATAATGGAACATTTCACCGGAAATATTCTTTTATCTTATTATGTATGCGGGTTCGAAATGTTGAAATTTGCACTCATTTTCATGAATTTTCCAAATTGCGCTTTTGTGGTATGACGCCCCTGGAAACTTTCCAATAAAAACTGGAATTAGAACGGGAATCAGCATGTAATTAGACTGTTTAGAGGGCGTGTACTAAAACGAGATAAAATTACCCATTGGGTATATTTTTACGCTGAGTTTTTCATGACCGCACCTTCAAAAAAATCGTGTAAATCGCACCCATGAAATTAGAAGTTGAAAATGCCGAGTATCAGTCAAAGGTTAAAATTAATTGAAACATAATTTTACGGGGTTGTTTACCTACCAAATAAGTGGTAGTTTTTGATTTAAAAAATCATTAAAATCGTTTCAGCAGAACCCCAACCCTATCGATGTATAAAAAATCCTGGTTCTTATTTTTGTTTCCCCGTATTTTTACGAAAAAAAGGTACTTGAAAATTCGAAATCAGAACGCCCCCCCCCTCCCCTCCGCATGTCCTCGAAACATATATTAATCGGCTGAGTTCGATTATTCCGCAACATATCAGTCACCGTCTACATGTATATATCTGTGGTAAAAAGCCAAAACAACTTAAGTCGATTTTCAGGCGAAGCCAAAGTGATCTCTCTGGAAATACAAACACATATTACTTTAGCTTCGCCTAAAATAGGACTTAAGATGTTTTGGCTCTTTGCCACTGATATTTGTATGCAACTGTTGTAGTCCGAATGTAAATCAAAAGTGGGAAGGTGGATCAAAATAAAAGAAAATACGTATTTCTGTTTAAGTTTGAATTAATAATCTTTTGAAGCCGACTTGGTTCTTCTGCAGACCGATTACTTTAACCGACGATTATTTTCAAATTATCAACCAACAAAGAACTTTTGACTTTACCTGCGGGAATCTTTGTCACGTTGTCTGGCCATATGTCGAGTCAGCGGGAATTCGTACTGGACGCTGAGATTCTATGTTGACGACGGCACCCTCGGGTCGAATATCTGTCTCATGGTCGAAACTAGATATTCGACCCATGGACAAGATCTTCTCGCAGGCATCAACACAGCAAAAATTTGCAAGATTGACTTCTGCCAGTAACACTTTTTGACGCGATTTTTTGTTTGAAAGCTATGATCGTCCCGTTTTTTTAATATTCCAATAGAGTCATACAACCTAATTGGATTTATAAAAATTGAGTCCAATAGGATTATGATGTATGAGAGAGTTATCTAAAATCATATTGCAAGAACTTTTTGCCGTGATAGTTTTTTTTTTTAAAAAAAGGAATTGTTTTCGAGAAAATCGCAAAAAAAATATCCGATTTGAATGGCAGAGAGTGGAAAGAGCTGTGTTCAATTTGGTTTACTTTTAAATAAATTTCCCTCTCTCTCTCTCTCTCTCTCCCTCTCTCTCTCTCTCTATCTCTCTCTCTCTCTCTCTCTCCCTCTCCCTCCCTCTCTCTCTCTCTCTCTCCCTCTCCCTCCCTCTCTCTCTCTCTCTCTCTCTCTCTCTCGGCACTTCAACCGGTTTCCGGTCTTGGCCTGCCGCCATGTCTCTCGCCAGAGGTCCCGGTCACGCGCCGATATCCTCCAGTTTTGCGTCCCAATTCTCTTTGCGTCCTTGTCAACGCCGTCTTCCCATCTGAGGTTGGGTCTTTCGCCTTGTTTTTAATAACCTACCGCAGAAGACTTTCCGAGCCGGGTCACTTTCACTCATTCGAGTGACATGACCAGCCCACCGGAGTCTGTTGAGTCTTATGAGCATATCAAATTCTATAAGTATAAAATTCTGCGTTGGCTGTCACCTCAATTAAATCAAAGTGGTTAACAAAGAAATTAATACAAATGTTTCCTGTTTTATTGTATGGGAAATATAAAAATTTTTATTCTTTCCTAATAAACTGTAACAAGAAGAAAAAGAAAATAATCAATTTTACTTTCACAAATTTCTGCCTACGCAACAAAATTTTATTGCCTTCGTCCTTGGATGGGATACCTTTATTATATTCCACATTTCTCGTACGAGTCATCAAGTAAAATGCTTATAATATAAAATTTTATCAATCAAAATTCAAATGGCGTACTAAAAACTCACACAAAATTTTTTTTATACAACGTAGTAAAATTATTTTGAATTTGTAGAAACCAAAAAATATGAAGGGAAATTTTTTATTGCATCATTATTCTAATTTCACCGTTGCTCGTCTCATATATTCGAAATGTATCTTAAATGAGCGTATCACTTTAGATACTTTTGGATTCACGTATCGCTGCTATATGGAAGATACAAACAGATTTTTTCTTGAATACCAAGCGTAGGTGGTAACGCTTGAAAATGCGATATAAAAAAGGACAAAGCAAAGATGGTAAAGGCACCAGAGAGTAATATTCTTGGTATGTCTCATTTAGTCATCGTTTAAAAGTCATACATTTATTCACTGTTGAAATTTAGGGTGGAGAAATTTTATTGGGTAACCCGTTTGGGGAATGCAGATACGCAGCAAGTTGGAACGTATCCAGTGTACATTTTAAAAGATAACGTTGTCCCATAAGGATACTGTCATCATACGAATTCAACCACAAGAATATGAAATTCAAAGGAGTGCACGTAGAAACGTCGTCATTTGCTGAGATAAATCTTTACTACTTGGTACTTAGTACTCGGTCGTTATCTGATCACAAACAAAAATCTTCTCTTAAAAACATGCTTTTATTATAGTTCTTTAGATAAAAATCTATTCAATATTGTTTTAATATCATTTCCATGTGAAGAGTATTTTTCTTATATTTATTATATTGGGACAGATGGAATTTGTTGCAGTTTCGGTTCGTAAACGACTTTTTGTAACAAAAGTTTTATTTTGAAAAATGTACTAAAATTTAAAAAATGTAGGGTCTTTCAACAAGGACATAACAATTTTGTATTTTAATAAAAACGCACCCTAAAACATTTTTTATGATCTGGCAATGCTAAAACATCAGTCAAGGTTTACATTTTTATCATGGTGAAGTTCACGAACGAGCAACGTTTGGAAATTATTAAAACTTACTACCGAAATTCTGAGCCGGTGGTCGCAATCGTTTAATCTCGAGAAATGGTCCGGTCGAATGGCCACATCGCTCATGCGATTTAACGCCGTTGGATTTCTTTTTATGGGGTTATGTTAAGTCGTTGGTTTATGCCAACAAGCCAACAACGTTAGAGGAGCTCAGGAAAAATATCGAACGCGAAATTGCCAACGTTCCGGCCGATATGTGTAGAAGAGTGGTGACAAATTGGCACCAAAGAATCAATCAGCAAACGTGCTCGCGGTGGCCATATGAACGACATCGAATTTCATACTTAAATGTAACATGTCCACTACACCTGGAATAAATTTCAGCCCGATATCTCAATTATTCTGTGTTTTATTTAAATACAAAATTGTTATGTACCTTATTGAAAGACCCGATAGAATTCTTAATGCCAGAATCAGATTCAGCGCTCCCAAAAATGTCCAGATGGAAATTTTGAGGAAAAGGATATTCACGTTATCCTTAATTTGTTCCGGAAAATTAGAGGAAAAGGATATTTACATTATCCTTACAGGGCCTTCTCTCATTCTTACAACGCGGAAGTAATGAAAATATTGTATTGTCATCGGAGTTAAGTATGTGTGCAAACTTACAAGTCAATCGGATGATTGGAAGTGAAAAGAGTGGAAGTCTAGGAATGGTTGGGAAACTTCCCGGATTTAGGCATATTGTCACTGCGTCCCAGATACAAAACTTTTGTATCGTATTTTTATACTCTATATGATATGTCATATAGAAGTATATTGGGTTTAGTATACCGTTTGTAACGTATCAAATCAATCGCCGGACACAAAAATGAACTACACCTGGGTGTTAGGGATGGCAAAAGATTTTGATTTTCGCATGTCCGACCGTCTGTCTGCCCGTCTGTCTCTCTGTCATCTGTCCGTCTGTTTCTCTGTCTCTCTGTCGTCTGTCCGTCTATACACTCAGAAAAATGTCCATGTCAACTTTTTGTCAGGTTAACTCTGACCTTACAGAGGTGTCTGTAAGCCAGCTAGCGGTCAGAGTTAACCTATCTAAGGTCAACTCGTGCAGTTCCCAGTGCCCTACTTCACCTGCTGGTGGCTTAATTTCAGAATTTCTCCGACCACAGGTCAACTCAGTTTTACTTGCCCACATGCAGGCGAACGCGCGCCTGCCCGAGGCCAATTACGCCGTATGTAGGTCGTCGAGTTAGCCTCCATTTTTCTGAGTGTATATCCGTGAATATCATAACTTTCGGAAGGATTGAGCTAGAGATTTGAAATATTTACAGTTGCGTTTCTCGTAAATGGCAATGCTAAGTTCTTGAACTGGCAAAATTGAACCATTCCCTTCTCCATATAAATGAAACTTTTTTCGCAATTTTCTCGAAAAGGTTGAATTGCATTGAAAAATTTATAAAGCTAAAATATCTTTTGAATATGATTTTACATAACTTATCTATACATCAAAACTCAATTAGACGACCTCTTTCCCCTCCCCGATGCAAATTGAATATTTTTTTTTTATTTTCTCGAAAACGGTGCATCGTATCGAAAAGTTTATAAAGACGAAATGTGTTTAGAGTATGATTTTATACAACTTATCTATCCAGCTGGACCACTCCTACCTCCCTCTCCCATACAAATAGATTTTTTTTTAATTAAACGAATTGGTCGGTGACAAAATACGTTATTTAAATTCGTTCTCCAAAAAATGAATAACTTAAATTAACAAATCGTTCAACACCAATCCATTTAATTTTACTTGGTCACTGAGTTAATTTTACTTGGTCACTGAGTAATTCACTTCGTTGTACACAAAATAAAATACTTTCGACGATTTAAAAGTGGGAAAAACAGCGATAATTTGCGCACTATATCGATAAACAACCGCTTCGCATCGATCATCAATAAGGAAAGGGCGAATATATTTCTCAGTTGTCAAACGCGAGTCTGAGAGCGTGACGCAATCTGTTGGCGATAAAATTATTGTGAGGTAGAAAATTTTCCGTTTTTCAATTCCAAATACAATATTTTCTCCTTCCATACCAAAATCCCATACAAAATGCAAATTTCAATTTTTCCGATATTCCCGCTTTTCCCCAAAATTTTTCTCGACTTTTCCAACAAAACGAAAAAAGAATCGGGATTTTTGATTTGGAATTAATGAAAGTGCAAGCCAGAAAACCGCTGCCACCAGCAACCCCTGAAAGTATGCAATTTCGGTTTTCAAGATTTTCCGACTTTTCCGGTGGAAATTTCCAATTTTTGGCTCCGTAGTGTTTTTACCTGGTTCAATAGGAATCCAACAAAGAAATCCCCATGCAAATCGGATTATATTCAGCCGAGTTATGGATAGTCGTACTGACCACGATTCATTTTTATATATATAGATAACAGAAGTTTTCCTCACAAAGTTTTTTTTTCATGTTAATTGAACATCAATTATTTTTGGCATGAAATATAAATTATAAAATTACTATAATTAATGTTGATGGAAACTCAAAAGAAATTTTGACACCATGAAATTTTTAATTAACTTTTTAAACTCAATACTGTGAAATATCAAGTGATTTTAATAAAAGAGCTTGAAAGGTCCTTTTACTTCGGAAAAATTATGAAAACGCTTTTTTTTATTAAGTAACAAATTATATCAAACAACGTTTTTAAAATTTAACAAGTTTTCGCCACTGAATGAGACTTCAAAAGACTTTTATGAAACCCAAATCACATTGTCATTCATTCACTCATTCATTCATCGTGGAGTTGATCAGGAGGGTACAAAATGAGGGAAAAAAACCCGCGCGCGAACGAAAAACGTTGAAAAAGACTGCCAGGCGTTAGGAAAATTTTTGTAGCCTTTTGCTTTTATACTTCTTACTGTTAATGACGAGCCGACAAATGGTCTTTTCAAGGCGATGTCATTAAAGGACGTCTCCTCGGAAGGATAGAGCGCGGCGGCTGGCGGTGGTGGTAGAAATGAAATCTAACACAAAAGGCGCATCACTACCGCCACTCTAGGGTCGTTTGAGGGATTTTTTTTGACCGCACAAGGCATTTTTTTTTTATAAAAAGAGGGCTACATTCTACCCAATCATCATATAACGGATACAGTTACGTTCAAAAAGCGGAAGTTAATTTGCTAGGAAAATGGTTATACTGTTTTTTATTGCTTTCCTTTTGACAATTTTTTATGCTGCCGCATTTTTTTCCGTCGTCATTTTTCCTTGTTCCTTGTTTTCCTTCACTGCTGGTTTCAGGAAAAAGGAATAGTCGAATTGAGGAAAGCTTACTGCGGTGACAAATAAACATGGAAAGCTTCTTACTCGTGATGAATTGTTGCTTATAGGGGAGGGTTTTTGTTCCCACTTATTTTTTCTTTTGTATGACTTTTGCAGATATAACGGCCATCGGCATTTGGACCGACTGATGGAGCTTTCTAACGAACCGACCAAGCGTTTCGTCTTTGACGACTTCTTGATTGATGATAACCCAAGTCCATTTGGCTAATTTCGTGAGCATCACATAATTACGATGAATGACCTTTTCTTCACTACTACAGCGTTTTAGCTAAATAATTAATTAATGAAAAGTTAAGCCCATTTATGCGATAAAATTCTTTTCTTATTAGAAACTAGCCATATTTAACGGGTTAAACAGGAAGTCACATAAATCGTACAAGTCACTAACAAGTAACTTTTATTGATTACTAGCTTGCAAAACCGCCGGCCGTTGCTGGGTAAAAGTTTTTTGCAAAAATTTTCTTGCGGCCAAAAAACAAAGAAATAACTTAAAAACTTTTGAAAAAAATCGTTATGCCTTCAGGACCTACCGTTCCGAATTTGAAAATTCTAACACCAGATTCGTGATCAGTGGCTCCGAAACCCCCTTATTACCAGTATTTTTCGAGGAAAAATGGTAAAAAGGATATTTGGGTTATCCTTACAGGAGCTTCCGTTGCCAATTTCATCACCAGATTCGTGATCAGCGTCTGCAAAAACCGAAAAAGAATTGGAAAAAGGATATTTGCATTATCCTTATAGGACTATTAGAATTATGAAATTTCAACACCAGATTCGTGTTCAGCGACCCCAAAAACCCCTCCCCGCGAAACGGTCAGGAGCGAAGCACGTTCTGGAAAGTTCATTAGATATTTTTTTCAAGAAAAAAACTTTCCGAGTTTCAACCGAAGTTTAGTAGTTGTTCTAAAAATGGTCCATGCTAGATTTTGGGCACGAAACTTGGCTAACGCATCCTTAACAATTTTCCTTCCATTATTTCAACTGAATTAATTTAAAATATGCAATCATTCGCCATGAGAAATTCGGTACAATCGTTTGTTCATATAAAAATTTCATTTCAAGAAAAGCAAATATTTTCAAATTATTAACCAATAGCCGAGTTAAGCTTTTTGTATAAGTAAGATTACGAAGAAAACCGGAAAGAACTTAAAAACTGTTGAGAAAAATCTTATCCTTGCAGGACTCTCCGTTGCGAATTAGCCTAACACCAGATTCGTGATCAGTGACCCCGAAAACCCCATAATGCCATTTTTCCCAGGAAAAAATTTGGAAAAGTATATTTGCGTTATCCTTACAGGACTTTCCGTTTAGAATTTTGAAAATCACTTTTCAGCCTCCTATTGAGCAGGATTCATGGCGAAAATCACGGTTTAAAAACACCCAAACCCCCTTTACCCCCCGTTCACCCCCTTAGCGGTAACATTTCGGAAAACCCCGCCTTAGGGAGATGTCCCACTGGCGCATCAGCTCCTGCAGCTGACTGATCCCGACATCAGGTCGCGCAGCTGCAGGAACTGATGCGAGCAGTTGACGGGGCACACTGAACTGGGATCAGCTGACCTCAAACGTCAAAATGTCGGACTCGGAGGAAGAACTTCTCCTTATTTCTCTGCTAAAAAAACTGAATCTGTGCAATCGTACAAGCATCTACCTTTTCCTACAGCTTGTACGATTGCTATGTTTAATTTCTCCTCTTCGATGGACATCGTATTTATTTTCGCTTGTTCAAAAGTTTATTAGTTTTTTTTTTATGTGTATGGGGTGGTGCTTTCTCGCTCCCTTGTCACCGCGACCTTGAGATCTATTGTGACTTCCCCATTTTACGTTAGCCACCCCTCTTCTAGATCCTTAGTGAATCTTAGAATGGTTTTGACTGGAGTCCTCTTTATGTCTTCTGGTAGTACTTGTGCCTTTCCCATTAAGGACATCCTTGTTCGCGCCAAGGCTGCGCATTCGCACAGTATGTGCTCTGCAGTTTCAACCTCCTCTAGGCAGAGTCTGCAAATGTTGTCGGCGGTTATGCCTAAGTTTATTAGTTAAACAGACTTGTCAAAATTTTATGATGTCCCGAACTAGTAATTATTTTAAAGTCAACATTATATGAAGTAGAGAGCCTATAACCTAGAGAGTGGCCATGCTACCTAAATAAACTGTGCTACTGATGACAATTATTTCCGCCAGACGAAAAAAATATTGAAAATTATTCTTTTATTTTATTTAATCTAACAAAAATGACATTAGAAACTACCCGGCATGTTCCTGATATCAGCTGCATTTAGGTCAGTTCAAAAAAGTCAGCTTTGTGTCCCAGACATGCAGCTGCATATATTTTGCAGTGTACCATGCGCCATTGGATTACATGTGCAACTGATATCGGGATCAGTAAGCTGCAGGAGCTGATGGCCAGTGGGACACCTCGCTTAGTGAGCGCCTACGTGATGGTTGGGACATACTGTGAAAGTTTCAAGTTTCTAGCTCCAGGGGTTTGGGCTGGGCGTTGATGAGTGAGTCAGTCAGTCAATCAGGTTAAACGGTTTTATATATACCTATAGATAGCCATGCAAAAAATTTAATTAGGTTAATTTAATACTTGAATAAGTTTTATCTGATACACAATCAACAATTTGAATATTCGAATGATGAGAGAAATAAGATTATTTCAGTCGTTTCATAAAAAGCACCGGTTTTTTAATAGTTCAAGTTTTTGATCAAGATTTTTGGTCCCAAAATTTATGAACACGTTTCTCCAGAAATTTCCCTAGTATTTGCATTTTTTTTTAAATCTTGTCCCAAAAGTTTTTCGTTTGTTCGCTATGCCAGTTTTTTATCTAATTTTATCGCAAGAATTTTCAATTTTTTTTTTTGTGGAATGGGGTTTTCTTTAGCGCCAGATTTTTTTAAACATATTTTATAGAATGTCTTGTGTTATTTATTTAACAAAATGGAATTCAAAAGTCTGACCGAAAATAAATTGAAGAAACACTTTTCTTTAAATATTGTACTTTTTACCTTTCTTACATATAAGAAATTGTATTTATTTTTACCTGTGAATTTTCACACTCAAAATATTGTATAGAAATTCTATTTCAATTTGTTGTACCTAAAGTTTTCATGATATTTTTGACACGTTTTTGAAGTTTTTCCACTTTTCACTATGTTGCACTCGAGAATCAAACCTTATACGATGCTTTGTTCATGAATTTTTTAACACTATTTCAACAACTCAATACTATTCAATGAGACCTGACCAAACACTGTACAATGTTTACCTTTTCCTTCTGCAAGTCCACAAATTTAACCAACAAAGGTGTTTTATTTGGAATTGGTGCTTGGTTTTATAGTGACCTGACAAGTGAGGTGTTGGTTTTAAAGTCTCCACATAAACTTCCTTTAGCCAAACTTACACCTGTGTGTGATGAATGGCTATAAAAACTTTTCGATCAGTGTATAGGAAAGTAGAAATTCAAAAGGACAAAGTTCACACTTCGATGGAAAAATTGACCAAGAAAAGTGTAATAAATACTTTGTGATCAGTAAAACTTTGTAAATTTTCAGTTGAGCAACTTTGTCAGAATCCATTTAATGTCCAAGTCTTCGATTTGATTATAGTTGTATCTGTATATCTACTATAATAAATAGATTGTACATTAAATCTATACAAGTACGGTTTAGTTCAGTTTCGTATACAATACACTTTGTAAAGTTACTTATCACGTAGAGTGTTCGAAGATCCGAATAACAAGGAGAAAAAGTTAATAAAATGTAAGCAACAAAAAATAACTTGAGGACAAAATTAAAACCCTGGCTAAAGGTCATATGTAGGCGACAAATTGCCATGGAGGTGGCTAAAATGTGACAACCACTTAACTTATTTGTCTCGTTTTTCGTATTCAATGTGCCCACTTGGCTCCTTTCTCGAATTCCGAGAACTTTTAGCTGTTTGGTACTGTCTTTTCACATTTAACGACTCCTCATTTATTAGCAGACGACATTTCAAAAGACTGAAATGCTATATAATTATTATATCGAGTTTTTCTCTTTTTTTGCTAGTAAATTTAGTTAAAATTCTAGGAGTTTTTTTCTGAATCTTTGGGTCAATATAAGTTTCTTTAATTTAGTGCATCCTATAATATAATACGAGGAACGTCTGTCTGCCTGTCTGCACAAACGATCTCGAAAAATAAATGTTATTCCGTTGAATAATTTAAATACAGGGTTGTGGTGGGGATAAATGATTGTGGGGGAAAAACGGGGGGTCAATATAATGCATAGCCTATAACCTGACCAGAGGTCTAAGCAACATATAGGAAAAAAACGTATCAAAATCGGTTCCTATAACCTGACCAGAGGTCTAAGCAACATATAGGAAAAAAACGTATCAAAACAAACAGACTCTGTCTTTTATAAAGGATCTTTCAGTAAGGACATAACAATTTTGTATTTTAATAAAAACGCGCCCCAAAACTTTTTTTATGATCTGGCAATGCTAAAACGTCAGTCAAGGTTTACATTTTTATCATGGTGAAGTTCACGAACGAGCAATGCCACACAGCAGGTCAAACAATTGATCTATTGAAGGAGAAGTTCGATAATCGTGTAATCTCGAGAAATGGTCCGGTCGAATGGCCACCTCGCTCATGCGATTTAACGCCGTTGGATTTCTTTTTATGGGGTTATGTTAAGTCGTTGGTTTATGCCAACAAGCCAACAACGTTAGAGGAGCTCAGGAACAATATCGAACGCGAAATTGCCAACGTTCCGGCCGATATGTATGGAAGAGCTCATAATAATGAAAGTCAACGTAGAAAACTTTGAGTCATTAAACCCAGTTTCGATCATAAAAATGCAAATGTATTCGTATTGCATTTGGTCACTTTTTTGTTGCATTGAAATTAGCCAGAAAAAGATCTTTCTCTAACTTTGAAACTGACAGTTTTTGCATTTGACGATGATAAACTACGTCTGCTACTATAATAATCCACGAAATGAAAAACAATTACTATTTCACGATGCAAATGTGTCACAGGCAAAAAGTTTTGCGAAGAATTTGCATTTTATAGATCTGGCACCTAATAATAGCAGATGGGGCATAATAATATCCATAAACACATCTTTTAGCTGGAAAAGTTTTTTTTTTGTTAAAAAACTATTATTTTAGTTCTTATTCTTACGAAGATGTTGTTACGCTTGTTACCGCCATTCATTGGCGACTGTTTGTTGTTATGATAGTGGTCTCAAGAAAACAATTCCATTAGCCTGTTTGGCTTGGAAGTTACACCATCTGTATATGATATCTCCCACAATTGTGTAAAAAGTTTTTCGTTTCGTGTAAAGTAAAACATTTAGATATTCCAGGAGTGCAAGTATAACATCGTTGTGGCTTCAATTTTTTCCACATTCTTTTAGCTTTTTTATGTAATTTACCATATGACCATTTGCAATATATTTCTTATATGTGTGCATATCTTCTCAGGGACTTACCTATTCAAGTGAATACGAAAAAAGTAATGCACTAAAATCTTACGAGAGATTATCACGATGGGAAATGCGGGTAAAGTGAAACTTTTTAGCCTTTTTGTAGAGACTTTTTAAATGACATGTAAGTGTTTGATGTGGTTATTTAACCATATACTATATTTCTATTATAAATAATTAATTGTAATTACTCAAAGATTAAAAAAAACTTTTGCTTTTATTGTCTTGATTGATTTTTTTCACGTTTTTTTTTCAAGTATAATGACACGCTAGTACTTATAGCAAGAACGTTTTGTTAAAAGGTATATCTCGAAAGCTGGAAATTAATCTCTTGGTTCCATTTCAGCTCATATCATTGCGATCTAGGTAGAAATTTTTTCAATTAATACACATTAATGATAAAATACGCGACAGCCGCAATTTTTTGGATGTCAAGGGCAAACTTACCCTTAAATTGAAAAGTTTCCAACTCCATGAAAAAAAAACTCCATGTTTTTTTTCATATGTTTGAAACAGCAAACTTGTCTTAAAATGTATCACACGATCACGATTGTAATTGACGTTTGTTGACGTTTTCCTATCACACTGACAACGATTCTTTTCCTGATTGCGTTTGCTTCTACTCCATATCCTCAGTCTAAGATTTAATTCTCGGCAAACATCACATTCAAAGCACAGAAATCGGCCGAGCGGACGCCGATAGCAGCTTCGATTGCCAATCGGACGATTAAAAATAGAAGTGAGTCTAAAATTTCGTGCCCCACTGTGTTTATATGACGTCAGCTTGCCACTGAGAACGTAAGTGTACTATATGAGACTAAAACATTCCGAGTAATGGTAATTCACCGCATATAAACTAGATATCCTAAAGAGCTGTTCTAAAGAGCTGTTCTAAAGAGCTTTAATAAGGAAAGAGGTAAAAATTGGATCTGTTTGAATTGCTCAACCGAATTTTAAACAATTTCGCGCGTATTTATAATTATTTTTAAACATTAGTTTTGATAAAAATGAGGTTAAACTCATGTCAGTTTTAACTCATGTTTAACAAAATCTGTGTTTAAAAACAATTTTGTGTTTCTTATCACCATCATATAATACATCAATATTGTAAAGAGAGCTGCTTTTTATTATAAGTAATTTTCTGAAAAAAAAAAAAACAAAAACATAGGTCGGGGTTTATTGACGTTGCCAAATTAAAACATAACAAAAGCTATAATTGGCAATCTGGCAATTATTGAAAACCCGTATGGTGATATGGCATTGTTGGAAGTTTAAGGGAACGGCGAACAGTTGTATCCAAATTCCACTTTGGAGTCAAACTTTTCAATAAGATTTTTTAAAATTGATTTCAATCGGATTTTGATGTATTGTAGTTTTATATAGAATCACATCCTAAATAACTTTTGTTCTTGCACTTTTTTGATAAGATGCACCGTTTTTGAGATATGCGCAAAAATCGTTTTCCTTCGTATGGCGGGTACCCCCCCTAATGGTCCATTTTTGCCCATTAACGAACTTAGCCTCGCATTTTACGAAAAATGAATCTGCGTAAAATTTCAAGTCTCTAGCTCAATCTGTGCGCCCGCAATTCGCGCCACAGACGGACATACAGACGGACGGACAGACAGCCGGACGGACAGACAGCCGGACGGACAGACAGCCGGACGGACAGACAGCCGGACGGACGGACATGCAAAATTCAATTTTTTTATCATTCTAAACACACTGGTGTAATTCATTTTTGTGTGTGATAATGGGATCTTGGCGTTATAAACAGTAAGGCAAATTTAATATACCCTTTGGTTTCATCATACGGGTGTAAAAAAGCGGAGGGAGGATGTGGGTTACGAATTTGATTTTATAAAAATAATTTGTTTATAAATTTATAAAAGTAACGGAAACTTGAACTGTAGTAACTTGGCAACCAAAATTTGAGTTAAGCCTAAACCCCAATTACGCGTTCGTGCGTGCGGCATGATTTTGTTCTGGCATCTAGTAGTTGTCACCGCGTCTAAAAGTAGAAACTGAGCCTACTCTACATGGCACGGACACGGCAACGCGTCTGAGCAACGCGCAATTATACATTTACTCATTTAAATGCGTAGTTTTTACCTTCACCGCGTGGGTGCCGCACGCACGAACGCGTAATTGGGGTTTAGGCTTTATACTTTCATGCTCGACGTTGATTTTTTTGCTTGCATTGTATTTATCTTAAACAGTACCCAATTGACCAAATTGGTTGGAAAGCCAATTGGATTTCCAATCTTCTTGTACCAAGTACCGAAGGTACGATTTATGGAATTTTGACTGGAAATCCAAGATTTTTTCCTGTGAAAATGGTCCTTTTTGTACCATAAGGTCCATAATTCCAAATGTTCCCACAAATATTCTTAAACTTTATAAAGGAAAATTGCGTGGTACATTTGGACACGGTACAAAAATTCCAACATTGGTCAATTGGGTTTTATCATGCCTAATTTCCTTAAAAAAAACCCCCTGCGGCGCATTATTCTTAAGAAGTTTTATAATAACCTCTTAATCTATCAACCAGGGTTCTTTCACGGTTCCTTTCTTATACTCTATATATACTCTATATGATATAATATAGAAGTATATTAGATTTAGTATACCGTTCGTACCGCATCGAATCAATCGTCGGACACGAAAATGAACTATACCAGGGTGTAAGGGATGACAAAAGATTTTTTGTCCGTCCGTCCGTGAACACCATAACTTTCGAAAGGATTGAGCTAGAGAATTGAAATTTTGTACACTAAGGTATAAACCTTCACGTTTTGAACTGAGTCTCTTACTCAAAACGTTTATGTTATTTCAGTAACCCAGATTTCTCCTACATCCACAATAGTATAATGAAGATATAAAAAAGAAGTGCGGTCGCGGGTATTTTATGTAATGTGCTGTGCCGTTTATGATATCGTTTCAGACTGTTGGCATTATGCAAATGGCCGAGGATATACTTTTCTAAGTCTTCGCATAACACCAGCCATTCACATCGGTGTTATCATTGTTGGGGAGAAATGTCGAGGATTGCTTCTTACATCGAATACATTTTCATTTATGAAGTATACACATGAATTTTCTACATCTTAATAGTTGAGGGGTTGAGAAACTGCAAAGGCAACATCCTCAATAATGTCCTGCGGTATAAATTGTGTTGCTCCAGCAAGTCCTTATAGGTACATAAAGTCAAAACGAAAGAAATGTTATCTTCGGCTGTGTTTATTATTTATTTTTTTTTTGCTTCATCTTCCGTTGGGTGTTTTCCCAGTCCACTCCACCCGAACATACCTTTTTGTATAACTTTAAGACGACGACCTTATGACATTCTCTCGAAGAAGTTTTTCGCCTTTGTGCGGCTTCATATTTTATGCCCATAATATGCTCCACTTCTCTGAATGACTAAAGGACTAAACGAGGGATATCTACCTAGCTTTATTGTATTTATATACGATACTGCCAGGCTCGAGAGCATTATAATAAAACAAAACATTAGAGCTTTCTTTTAGGCACCGGATATCAAGGTATGAGGATAAAAATATAAATTCAAAACAAATTGTACGACCGCGAAATTTCAAATTGAACCCCTGTACAAAAATGATTTTTTTTTTGTCCATCGTTGGTTTTTATGATTGTTTTTTGCTCAGACAACCAAAAAGATATCTTTAAGAGCAACAACCATTCAATGCAAGCTACAATATAAAGGAATATTATCCTCATGTATCGCCAAACAGAAATTGTATAAGAAAAAAAAACCTGTGAAAAATTTATTCAGTGCATGTTTATATATAGGAATAGGAATTTAAGTCCCCTTGAAATGTTGAATAACCATAGGCTTAATTTACCAGCTTGTAGAAAAAAATTCCTCTCTTTTCATATTTTCAGTGCCTCTCGTTATCTTAAGTGTCTTTAAGGATAAAATGTGATTTTCTACATTTTTCCTCTCGTCATACTTTTTATAACAATGTCCGAACGTGCCCAGAATAACAAATAATAATCGAGTGGTGAGGCGCGGCATGGAAAACCATTGAGGCGAAAGGTAGCTACTAGTAGAAAGAAGAAGGATATTTTCAATTCTGAATTCTGAATGGACGTTCCTTTTGTTTTGATTTCCTCTTGGAATGTTGAGCTAAGTGGTCCAAATGACTGCTAACGATCTGTTGAATTTGTTGACAGTACGAGAACCAACATTCAACATTTATATTAAAGTGTTCGTTCCTTCATCCTTGCTAGAAGGACTTTTTTTTTAAACGATTTTAGTTGTGCAACAGTGCGGAATGGAAACCCATTATTTGCAATTGAACTTGTTCAAATAAAACACAAGTTTTCTTCTCAAAGATGACGAAAAATCAGTGTGCTGTGAAAAAAACATTCTTGTGATTTCACATTTGAAAAATTCAATATTATGCCGAGAATATTTATAGAAAGAGACTTTAAACATATTTTACTGAAGCATTGATTTTCTCAATCAAAATTAGTTAAATTTCCGGTATAATGAAATTATTTTCGCGTTTTAGAAAATAGTTGGGTCGCATTTCCATGTATATGTACTGCATGCTTGCATACCCGTCGTTACCGCGTTAAAGTTTTTTGTATAAGTTTTAAAATACCAAAAAAACCGGATAGAACTTAAAAACTTTTGAGAAAAATCTTACCCCTGCAGGAATTTCCGTTTTGAATTAGTCTAATACATGATTCGTGATCAGTGATCCCGAAACCCCATAATGCAATTTTTCCCCGGGAAACCGGAAAAGGATATTTTTATTATCCTTGCAGGACCTTTACTTAGGATTTTTGAAATTGCAACACCGGATTCGTGATCAAAGACCCCGAAAACCCCATTATGCATTTTTCCCCGAGAAAAATGGAAAATGATATTAAGTTTATCCTTGCAGGATCTTCTGATCAAAGTTTTGAATTTCTAACACCGGATTCGTGATCAGCAACTCCAAAAAACCTCCTAATGCCAATTTTTTGCGGAAAAACGCGACGTTGGGCCATGAAAATTTCAACGTTGGGCCATGAAAATTTCAACTGTCTAGCTTCAGGGGTTTGGGCCGGGCGTTGATGATTCAGTCAATCAGTCAAGTGAAACGATTTTATATAATATATATATAGATTTGCATGTGAAAGGGCAAGTCGAATCCAGTTAAGGGTACGGGGAGTCTAAGTTCTTGAATGGAAAAAATTGAAGCATTACTTCAATTATTTTCTCGAAAACGGTGAGGCGTATTGAAACATTAATAGAAGTAAAATCTGTTTAGAATATGATTGTACATAACCGTTCCATACATCAAAATCCAATCGGACCACTCTGTTCACCCTTTCGTATACAAAGGCATTTTATTAACCCATTTATTTATTTATTTATTTATTTATTTATTTACTATTTCATCAATACACTGACTACTACAAGTTAAATTAAATGCTAATAAATGTATATACAAATTATAGAGAAAAAAAAATATTATAATAAAAAAAAAAATAATTAAATATATGTTTACAATACTAAATAATAATTTAAAAATAAATACAAAACAAAAAAAAAAAAATTTAATGAAGCAAATTCTTCAGTTGCGCTAGACTGATATTAAAATCAATACATTCAAATGAATTATTAAAAGTTCGAGCCATTGATGAAAGAGGCTCATTATAACCATAATTTGTCGAGTGTGATGGAACTTTTAAAAATCTATAAGTTCTTCTGGTTCTATTATTTGCGTTAAGGATTTAGATCCTAAGGATTTAGATCCTTAACTCGGCAAACTTTAGACCCCTTATCTTCCCGGAACTTTTTTTTCGAATATTTTGTTATAAACCTCATATGTTAGTTGCAGCATGACAAGAAATGAGAAAAAAATTCGTTTTGAGAAAACGGGTCAATAGGGATGAAATTAGGGGGGTGTTCGAAAACGACCGTTTGGGATAATAAGTATACTTTTGTAAACAGTAAAAACTTTCAATTTCAATTAATTTTTTTCATATTTAATAACAAAAACTATTGCAACAAAGTAAAACAAATACAACTCATTATTGATATAAAAAAAAAAACAATAAAAAAGCAGTCTAAATTCGAGACGTTTTAATTTGTAAGTAAACTGCAGATTTCACTGCTCATTATGAAATGGAGCAAAGCATTTAGCATGCAGAGGAGCATTACATGTGTGGCAACTGGTTACGGTTTTGTAGCCGTGCTTGAATGCCATTGACCAATCCTTGTATCCGAATCTTATTGGTTTTCCTTTTATGAATTGTTTACAAGAATGTTTCCCAAAATATTTAATCTTTGATTCATCTATAGCCAATCGGCTCTCAATAGGTGCATACTTTATAAACTGCTTGTTTAATAATGTGACAAGGGGTCTTACTTTCGAATATTTGTCAGACTTCTTGTCCAAGTGATTGTTATCAGATACGTGTAAGTAATGAAAACTATCATCGAGGCGGTTTCTTCTCATCGTCTCTATTACTAAATTATTTTGCGAGTCTGGTCTATTTTCCCAATACATTCGTCTACGGGGACATATATTATAGCCAGTTAAAAATAGGATTCCGATGAAGGCATACATTAAATCATTTTTGATATAAATATCAACGTTCTTCTGTAGTGCATATAGTGAAGTATAATTGACAATTGCAGTTATAATTTCTTCGGTGATGAAAAATTTGAAGAACTCAATTGGCTCTGAGTCCGCCGATAAGGTACAGGGTGGGATAAGAACTCCTTCCCATGGCGCATTTACACTTTCAAAGTCGGCAATATCACCACATTCCCAGTGCGGTCTTTCCAACTTCTGTCTAAAGTCACTCAGTGGCCTATTATCATCACTGTCTTCTCCAACATCTTCATCATCCTGTAGAGTTTTGTCTTCGAACACTACCTCACCTATAGCAGTCAGCTGATTCCTATTTAAAAAGTTTGGGTCTGCTTCATTGTCGTCACCTGAATCCTCATCTGTTTCCCCTTCTCCAACATCAGGAGGTTCGATAAATACACAATCCGGAACATTTAAGATTTCCATGTTCTCCAATTCTTCAAGAATTTGTGCTATGGAAAACCTTCTCCTGTAAAAAAGGATACCTTTTATCCCAAACGGTTGAAAACGAACTGAATAAGTTTAATAGGTGTCTGTGTCTTAATTAATTTAATAATTTAGAAACAGAACCTTTGATAACCATCACTCATAGCTTAACAACAACTTGTAATACTATTTCAATGTTATTTGTAAAAGATTCTACGTACCGGTAATAATTAGTTGTGCTCATTGTCACCTCTAAAGATCGTAACACTTCTTCCTCTCTGAATTAAAACAAAAACTAAATTTGTCGCGTCAAAACAAATGCATTTCTATTTTTCAAAATCTTCTCGGAAATATTACCAAGCATGAACGTGTTCTAGGCACAGCTAATCGGGGGACATAGAAAAACAAACAAAGTTCGTCTTCGACCATTTGGGATAATAAACTGAAAGTTCGTTTTCGACCGTTTGGGTCTAAATGGGTTAATAAACATTTTCTCTGTGATCACGATTGGCCCCATGGCCAATGGTAGCTTTTCTTATGTTTATTTACGAGGGCAGTCCGATAACTACTTAGCCTACAAAAAAAACCAAAATGTTGGAAAAGTGACCATTTATTTCTCAACATAGTTTCCTTTTAGCTCGATACACTTGACCCAGCGATGCTCCAACTTCTTTAACCCGTCTGAAAAATACGTTTTCTCGATGTCTGCAAAGTAGGCCTCCGTAGCGGCGATGACCTCCCGAGTCGACTCAAATTTCTGCCCGGCGAGTGACTTTTTCAAGTTTGGAAACAAAAAGAAGTCGCACGGGGCCAAATCTGGAGAATACGGTGGATGGGGCACCAGTTCGTAGCCCAATTCGACCAATTTGGCCGTGGCGACGGCGGAGGTGTGAGCCGGTGCGTTGTCATGGTGGAAGAGCACTTTTTTCTTCGCCAAATGGGGGCGTTTTTTCTGCAATTCGGCATCGAATCGGCCCAATAATTCGGTATAGTAGAGCCCTGTGATCGTTTTGCCCTTTTCCATGTAGCCGATGTAGATCACACCTTGTAAATCCCAGAAAACGGTGGCCATCACCTTTCCGGCAGATAGGACAGTCTTCGCCTTCTTCAGAGCACGTTCGTCGGATAAAGTCCACTGTTTCGACTGTTCCTTAGTCTCTGGTGTGTACCAGTGGATCCATGTTTCGTCGACGGTCACGAAACGACGCAGAAACTCCTTCGGATTGCGCTTAAACAGTGTCAAACACTGCTGTGAAGTGGTTTCGCGTTGCGCTTGTTGTCCGGAGTGAGCAAACGCGGTCTTTTGAGATGCCTACTGTCTCAGCTATCTCGCGCACCTTCAATCGGCGGTCTGCCAATACGAGATCGTGGATTTTTGTTATGTTATCCTCCGTGGTAGCCGTTTTCGTAGCACCTGGACGTGGCTAATCAAAAACCGACGTGCGACCACGTTGAAACTCGTTACACCAATTTTTGACGGTCGCCATCGAAGGAGAAGAGTCACCGTACACAGCATCCAAGCGCTCTTTGATTTCGCTGCGCGATTTCCCTTCCAAAAACAAGAATCGAATCACCGACCGATATTGCTCTTTTTCCATTTTTCTGAAATCCGCAGACACGCCCGCTTCCATACGCGGTCAAAACAAAACTACGAGTTCGATTCGGCTGAAATTTTGACTGTAGCTGTCTATGAGAATGTACTACACGATAGTAAATTTCTCCTGCGATATTGGCGCCATCGGGCGGTGAGGCTAAGTACTTATCGGACTGCCCTCGTAGATAGGAGCTTCTTGTGCATTTCACGCCATTCACTCTTGCGTTATCCAGCCCTTGAACACTTTTGGAGAAATTCCGTTCATCGACCGTAACAAATATGGCAAAAATTCGATTTTAGTACACTTATAAATATAATTTATAGATAGGAACAATAAAACTCAAAAACCTAATAAAAACAAAATTATGTCTTTAATCATATGATAGATGTATTATATAATTACTTTCTTATACGTAGTATAATAAAGTATTGTACTCATGAAAAATTTCAATGCCTTAACACAGTGTAGAACACTTGGAAAACTTAGCACAAGCGAGTGAAAACGTTCCAACACACGTAATTCGACTTATGTCTCCTTTAGAAAAAAAAACCTATATCTGTAACCGTTATCGAGACATTTCAGAGTTTGTAAAAATAATGTGATGTTTTTTTGGTGAACTAGTGGTTTTGTTCCTCGGATTCTAGTGTAAACTGCGCAGAGGCGTTTTTATTTTGTATAAGAATGTCATGCGATGTTTAGATCAGATATTTTGTTTTATTAGTATTTGGTTTAGGCTAATCAATCAAAAGCATTTGTTAAAAATTTCATTTTACCACGCAAAGGTATTATTGGAAAATCAATTCATAAATTAATTTCCTTGTCTCTTGAACATAATATTTTCGACCCCTTTATGGTTTTGGCTTTCTTGACTCTATCCTAGAATAACTCGGATTTGTGCGTTAGTAAAAGGACATTTTTTTATATTCGAGTTTGTGCTGTCGTTCATTCATTTAACAACTAAAATCTTAAAAGCATTTGAAAATCAGTGTTTTTTTTTTGTTTTGAAGAGTCGATGAAACAGTTTAATGGTTTTAAAACGTTTTCACAATTAAACTTTTTAATATAAAAGAAAAAAAAATAATTTTCCACTGAAAAACAATGCCTAACTCTATAATTTTTAGAAAAATCGTTTTAATAGATTTACTAATAGTTTATTATTTCTCTCAATTGCTTGGATTTTCAACAATTTGGATTAATCGAAAAGCTATGAAAGCTTCATATTCCAAAATAATGACTTTTTTTTGTGTTGTCGTTTTTATTACAATTTTAATAACCTGGCCAGAAGCAATTACAACGATTATCAATGATGCGAACTTTTTGCATACTAATAATACGGTTCTATTTGCAGGAACTCTATTTAGTTACGCATTGTATATACTAACGTTACTATCAATAATTTTACAATTTCTTAATCGGAAGAAACTAATCGCTAGCATCAATGAAATTTTGAATATTCGAAATGTGTTTAAAACGTTATACAATTATGAACTCTTCACAGATAAAACCTCATGGATTTTGATTAATTTCAAGTTACTTGTTTTAATATTTGAAATTTGTAACTATTATCAATTAACAAGTAATATATCACCAAATGGATCATTGAAGTTCATACTCTCATCGATGGTAACAATGCATGGGATGTTGTTTCTATTGACTGCTACCAGTTGGTATTCAATTGGGATATTTTGTAATGCGATATTTTTATCAATGATAAATAAAAGGATATTAGTTTGTTTGGCGAAAATCAGGATTCTTCAAATGGACAACAAACGCGACTCAAAGATTCAGAAACTAGCCGATATCAGTGAAGAAATTGACTTCTTGACCAGATTATATATTCGAATTTGTAGATGTGTTGGAAATATTACGGAATTGTTCCGCTATCAAATTTTTTTATGTTTATCAGCGACATTGGCAGAATTTACAATTCTTACATTTTTCGCATATGTTTTAGTTCCGACATTCAATAAAATCGAAAGTGATAGAAGGCTTGCCATAAGTATACTAAATTATGCTATTACTCTAATTGTCGATTGTTTTGCATTGGCTGAAGTAACGGATATGACTAGCAGGGAATCAAAAAAATTAAGGCAAAATCTTAAAGCGATGGATTTAATTTCGAATATTGAAATTCGACTTTATAGAAGTGTATGTTTTACTCAAAATTTTATATTATTTCAAAATTATTTACTAATAATTTATTTTTTTTAGTTGGACACACTATCTCTGCAGCTACTTAATGAGACTTTGCAGTTCAGAGTTTTAGGCTTTTTTAGTTTAAAAAGAGCAACGGCTTTTACAATTATATCAACGTCAGTATCTTATATTATTGTTTTAATGCAAATTCAAAATTAAAAAATTTTTCTAAAAAAAATAAAACCGACTTTAAAAAAAAAACTGAAAAGAGAAAAAAGCATTAAAAAGAAAAAAATAATTTCAAACTATGTCCATTAATAGCGTATTTGAAATTTGGCTTTTTTGGAGTGGCGTTAAATTTACACTAAATAAAATCGTTGTAAAATTTCTATTGTAAGAGCCGTGTCTATAGTTAATCTGTTTGACAACAAAATTTTTGGAGTCGATCTTAGTTCTTAGTTAGCCTTAAGGGTTAGAAAGTATGTAAACGATTAGCCTTAAGGGTTAGAAAGTATGTAATTTATTTTAGTTGCAAATTTAACGCCACTTCAAAAAAGCCAAATTTCAAATACGCTATTAATGGACATAGTTTGAAATTATTTTTTTCTTTTTAGTGCTTTTTTCTCTTTTCAGTTTTTTTTTAAAGTCGGTTTTATTTTTTTTAGAAAATTTTTTTTTATTTCGAATGTTTTTAGTTTCAATTTTTAATATAGGTAAAATTACAAAGGGTTTGAGGGAGTAAGTCCGCAGATGAGAAATATATAAAAGAATCTTCCAAATATTGTACTGAACACAATACAAAGAATTTTACTCGATATCCCAAGCAGGGAGGGGTTTAAAGGGGTAGGTTAACACGGGGGAAATATATAAAAGAGCCTTCCTTGTGTTGTACTGAACACAAGGCCCAATTAACCATAGGGCTAATTGGGCTACAGACCAGGGGCGCCATCGATCTGAGGCGATGAAATTTTGATTGCTTTTTTTTTAATTTTCTTTATATTTAGCGTATCTGTAATTTAAATTAGTACTGTGTTTTGAATTAAAGAATATTTTAAAAAATGAAATTGCATTTTTACAATAAAACTATGTAAGGGTGCAAAATTTTATTTAGCCCAGGGCGCTCAAACTTGTTAATACGGCTCTGACTGAACACAACGTAAAAACATAACAAAAGCTATAATTGCCAATCTGGCAATTATTGAAAACCTGTATGGTGATATTGGTATCTTAATTTGAGCACTTGTACCAAAATTACACTTTGAAGTCGAACTTTCCAATCAGATTTTTTAAAATTTATTCCAATCGGATTTTGATGTATGGGAGTTTTATGTAGAATCATATTCTAAATAACTTTAATTCTTAGACTTTTTTGATAAGATGCACCGTTTTTGAGAAATTCGGAAAAAACGTTTTCGTTTGTATGGGGGGTACCCCCCCTAATGGTCCATTTTTGCCCATGAATGAACCAGGGTCCAACCAGGAACTTTCTCTACAACTTTCTCTTTGGGATGACCAAAATCGGTCCACCCAGTAAAAAGTTAAACGTGAACATACATTAAAAAAAAAAAAATATTCAGGTGGAATTGAGAACCTTTTCTTTTTTGGAAGTCGGTTAAAAATACGATAAATTTGTAACATTTCAAAAAATTAAAAAGATTTTTAATTTTTTTACCACTGCATGCCAGGTTTTAAAGCCCAAAAGGGTACTGCTGCAATATCGCCACTACGATGGATGTGAATTTCAGATGAATGCCAATTGTTCAAACCAGTGCTGTTTCTCTACGCGAAGACTTTAATTGTCTACCCTTCAGTGTAGACAATAGCGTAGACAATATATTGGGGGTAGACAATGTAGACATTGGCGTTGACAATGTCGACTTTGCGTAGACAATGTAGACTTTCTCATATCTGTCAAAACAAAGTCATCAGTGAGTCATATATCTAATACATACTATACTATATAGGAAATACATACTATACAAAATACTGCCGAAAGCCGACTAAGAGGGAACAGGTAAAAGAACAAATATAAAACCAAATTTCTAATTCTTAACCCATTCGGTTTTTTTAAGCCATATGGCAACGCAGTTAAAAATTTGAATTAACTTATTATTTATTTATTTTCAACACTCTATTCTCATTCAGTGCACCTTTAAGTGCATTTGTGACCCAATTTTCATTTTTTGACTAAAAAGCTGGACTACAGTGGACGTATTTGTAAAAAATAAAAATTTTTAATTTTTTTTTTGTTTTAAATCAGGGGTGACCAACCTTTCAGCTTTCGTGGGCCACATTGGGAGAAGACGAGTTGTATTGGGCCACAAATAAAATATACTAACCCTAAAGATAGCTGATTAATAAAAAACGTTTTAGCTCGTAGCCGACAGTCGTAGCTGACAAAACGAAATAAGAAAATGCCGAAACGAACCGACTGTGATCGTTTGTAGCCTCCAAGTGGTGGGTAAATTTGGGTGTTCTTGAACAGGATGGTAGGTAACTTTCTTACGGCCTAGCTCATCGGATGGTCGTGGTATCTTTCCTGCAATTGAACCCCTTGGTCGCTACATAAATTTTGTACCTACCAGGTTCTTCATATTAAAGGAGGGGGTTAGGGATAGGAAAGGCTGAAATGGGGAAAATGGTTGTCAATCATTAGGCTTGCCAATCTATACTAGACGATAGATTGGCAACGAAGTCATCTCTTCCGTTTTCATGCCCGACACTCTCGCACTCACCATACTCACGAAAATTAAAGATAAAAATTCATCTTGTAAACTTTTATTGTAAAGAGCTGACCATTATCAGATACTCGGTAGCTATGTGCAAAATAAATTGTAATAATACAAAGCTGAATCTTAAGGATACGAGTAAAAAAATCTAAATAAGAATAATAACGACATGCAAAAATATTTTACAATAAATAGAAAGAAAAAAAAATAGTACATAAAAAAAACTATCACCACTTTGGCCACGCATAGATAAAACAATAATTTTGTTTCAACACTTTTAAAATTTTAAATTAAATTGTTGTGTACACAAGGGGCCCCATTTGTCTACAACTGCTCAATCACTTAACTCTTTTGAGCACGTGTAAATGAACTTTTGCTAGGTGGCTGCCGTTCACAATAATGTAGACAATATTTTAATTACACTCAAATAGCCTGATTTTAAAATAAGTTTTATTTTTACTAGATTTATGACGATTCTTTTAAATATAAAGGCTTAAACTTTTAACTTTAGGCTTAAGAATTTTAGTATCCATATGAAATATTTTTAACCATTAGATTATATAAATAAGTTAGACGTAATTTTAACCTTAATATAAAATCGCGAAACGGTAGAATTACTACTGAATTCGTAGATGAATCCGCCGAATTCTAAGGGGGTTAATGAATCTCGGGCCGGGTATACTGCCGATTAACTTTTGGCACGTGGCTAATCGAGATTACTCAATTTAGCATCGGATTTTGCGAAAATTTAAAGATAACCTTACTTGTTCGATGTGCAAAATGAGGTTTAAACCCGTGGTCCGTGAGGAAATCCTGGATTTCACTGGGAAATTCTGCTACTCTCGATCTACCAAAACGAGGTTCCGGATTTTCCTTCCGTTG
Organism: Chrysopilus asiliformis; assembly: GCA_964034945.1. Classification (NCBI taxonomy): domain Eukaryota; kingdom Metazoa; phylum Arthropoda; class Insecta; order Diptera; family Rhagionidae; genus Chrysopilus; species Chrysopilus asiliformis. The sequence goes on along the minus strand of OZ035961.1, from coordinate 81,384,030 downwards.
AAACTCCTCAGTTGTATGATCTGGAGAGGGCCATGCGTTTTCCAAAATGAAAATCCTGGTAATTTCAGGTACAAAATCGGGACGCAATGAGTTCCAAATTGAAGATTTCTTCTCTAAAGCCACGAGATTACCTTCTCGGGCACGGGGATATCCTGCTGGAAATTCAGCAACCCCTTTTTTTTAAGAAGGTAAAAAAATTTCGTTGATCCTTAAATTTTCGTAAGAAAGTTTAATAAAATGACTCAACAGAGATTATAATAAATACCTTAAACTCGGTATCTCCTATTTAATCACTAAAAAAAATTTTAACTATAAAATTAAAGGATTAATGTGAAAACACATTTCTTCGAGGCGACTATAATAAGAAAAATGACTCCGTCATGTCGAAATTGTCATATCCGGGTAAGTTTTAGCGGAAATTCCTCCATTTTTTATCATGGTGGAAAATCCGGCGGAAATAGGTTAAAATTAGTTTGACAGTCAAAGAAAATCTTTAAATGTCAAAGTTCTAATTTTTTTGCGAAGTATGTTACTACAGGTGGTTTTACGTATGGGTGAGTAGAAATACAAAAAGACAGAATCATTTATACTATGATATTTAATAGATTTACAGAATCCTTCTTTTGCAGACACCAGACTGGAAGAGGAGAAATTGTGGTCGAAGATCATCTAATACCATCAAGACGATATGGAAGTCTACGTTTGACAAACAGATAAGTATAATTCTGTATTTCTTTTATAAGTATTTTGTGATCTAGCCACTGTTATTCTCAGTACTTTATCGGTTTGACGCGATCAGTTATTATTGCTGTGAGAATGTTTACTTTTATTTCTGCAGTAAGTCTAATAAACGGTCGTGAAATTATTAACCATTGCCGCAAAATGCAAAAAAGTGCAATATTGATTTTATTTATTAGTAAAATTAGTTAACGTGAAGTCTTAGAAGCATGATTTGTTATTTGTGGAATGATGTTTTGTGTTTTACTCATGGATTTACTTTGTGACGTCTTGGCTATTGTTTTTGTTTGAAATTTAAATATCATTATCGATTTTTAATTCTTGTTTTAAATTTTTAGGTGTAATTGAACTGCAAACTATGAAAATGGATACATCGGTGAAGAATTATGGAAAATTTTTGAAGGCCAACTGCAATATATAATTGATCCACGATGGATTCTTTCTGACAGGTGGAATTTTCTCATTGAATCTGTCAATTCGTCAGACCGTACCGAGGGGAGTAATTATTAAATAATTTCATAAAGTGCATATTTGGGCTGAAAATTTAACTTTTCTTTTCTAGGTGGCTGCGACACGTTTGCTAGATATCCTCTTCCCTTTCTGCCTTTCGGCGATCAAATAGAATGTTTCACGATCGTAGTCATCGCAGTCGGTGCGTTTCGGCATTTTCTTATTTCGTTTTGTCAGCTACAACTGTCGGCTACGAGCTAAAATGTACCCATTTTTAGCTAAAATGTACCCATGCTACTATGGGCATGTTTATTGGTGGTAAGGTTTTTTGAGTCGCATTCTCATAAAGTTTGTAAATATATCAATTTTTGTTGAGCCTCATGCAAACATGTCTGGGGCCGCATGCGGCCCGTGGGCCGCAGGTTGGACAAGCCTGTTTTAAATGAATACTAATAGCTTAAACATCATTAATTTGTATAGAGAGAATTTTTAACCCCCATAGAAAAAAACATGGGTTAAATGAGCAAAGCGAATCAGTTTTTTTAAATAAATGGTTCGTTATATTGAAAAATGTGTGAAGCAAAAAGGTTTTAGTATTCCATGTGATTTCAATTGCAAAAATTAAAAAAAAACCGCTTAGATTGTATGCATAGAATTAGAATTGCCATTAAAGTTTGCTCCGAAGTTCTCATGTACAGCATTTGGCGATTGCTTCCTGGAAATTGTGCTTTATTATGTTAAAATTATTTGAAGAAAATGAGATTTTAAAACTAAATAAGCTATCATTCATTTTATTGATTGTCTACATTGTCTACGCGTAGAGAATAGACCATTGTCTACAGTAATAGTCTACGCGTAGACAATGGTGTAGTCTACATCACGTAGACTACGCGGCACAACACTGGTTCAAACCTTTGATCCTTCAACATGATCGAAATTTTCATGTTTTGTAAGTCCACATTACTCAATCACTACACTAGGCGTTCAGGCCCGGTTCTAGCGTTTAAACCAGTATTTAAAAAGCTCACATTTCTACTCTTGGGTTCCCCTCCCAAGGTCCAAGTGAAATCAAAGCTTTCTACACGGTCAAAATTTTTGGGCCAAATTTTAATCTTTTTGGTATTGTATACAGTTACACACCGAAAAAAGATTAAAATTTAATCTCTCGAAAGATTACTATTATTTTAATCTTTTTTATATCCGTATGGTGAAACCAAAGGGTATATTAAATTTGCCTTACTGTTTGTAACGCTTGTAATCCCGTTATCACATACAAAAATGAATTACACCAGTGAGTTTTGAATGATAAAAAAAAATTGAATTTCGCATGTCCGTCCGTCCGTCTGTCTGTCCGTCTGTGGCGCGGATTGCGGGCGCACGGATTGAGCTAGAGACTCGAAATTTTGAGCAGATCCGTTTTTCGTAAAATGCGAGGCTAAGTTCGTTCATGGGCAAAAATGGGCCATTAGAAAACGATTTTTGCGAATATCTCAAAAACGGTGCATCTTATCAAAAAAGTGCAAGAACAAAAATTATTTAGGATATGATTCTACATAAAACTCCCATACATCAAAATCTGATTGGAATAAATTTTAAAAAATCTTATTGAAAAGTTTGAGACTTCAAAGTGGAATTCTGATACAACTGTTCGAGTTTTGATACGAATATCACCATACGGGTTTTAAATAATTGCTAGATTGCCAATTATAGCTTTTGTTATGTTTTTACTTAGGAGTGCAGCAACTCCTAGACATTTTTGCTTTGGAGCATCTGAAAATTGAACTTCTGTTTTACTAAAAAAAAAAAAGATCTTAATGTTATGTTATGTTACAGAATCTGCTAGTCATTGGACGTAAACTACACTTTGTAACTATTTTAGGGTTTTACTCAAAAAAAATGGGTGGCGCCATAGCGGCGCCAGCGGAGTTAGTGCACTGATAGCAAATGGCGCAATAGTGGCGCCTACGGAGTGCAAAGGGTTAACATTTATGTCTACAATTTAATCAAAATTGTAGACTTTAATACTGAATTAAACCAATAAAAAAAATTCTAATCCATACCATTGAGTTAGAATATTGCATGGGATGACATATAGGTCCAGTGTAATACAATTTTGATTGGAATTTTATCCAAGATTTTTACCGTGTACGAAGACCCGCTTACTAATAAGTACAAAATTTTCTATTTTGTGATTAAATCAACTATTTTGGCAAAAGTCGGGATTCCCTATTATAAAATAGTTAGATTCACTTATTTTTTTCTCTGCGTGTACCATAAGTTTTCAGTTCTCTTGAAAATCGCACGGACCAAACAATCCTTCCTGTTTATAAGTGCTCCCCACTTTTCCATGTCTCTTTTATCCAGGTTCGACTGTATTTCCATAATTAGATAACCGGATAACAACTTTGTGACTGTAAGGGCGCCTTCATTGTGAAAATAAAAGCTTTTAAAAAACATTTTTTTTGTGTAATTATTGCTGAAGTTTTTCCTTTTTCTGAAATGTTCGTCAAAATTAGCACATCCACAGTTTCTTAACATCAGTGTAACAATATTATGTGCATCTAATAATTTCTTTTAGTTTAAAATGTTTACTATAAAAAAGGAATTGATTATTTCTTAATTTCAAACTGCACACATCAAAACATTCTCGAGAAAGTTTGAATTTATGTGTGGAAAGTTTGAAAGTTAAGAAAAGTTTTTTTTTCCAAAGTGCTGATTTGTTAGAACAAAGAAACCAGAGAACTCCTTACTTGTATACTTGTATACTTGTATAAGTCTTTACTTGTGTAGAATATCAAAAGGGACAAGACTTTGTATAGAAAACTCATAGTTTCCTGGAATTCTACGCAATTAAATTTGAAATTTCTTATCAAATTAATCACTTTTTCATGTTTCTAGTAATTAAATTTTAATCGAAACGAAAGAATAAGTCAGGTAGAAATTTATTGCACTTTTAAACTATCATAACATGGAATTTTACAAATACGCACATAAGTCTTGTTCCATTGGAATTGAAATTTTCCACTGTAAAAACTATAGGGCAATTCACTCTTTATCGTAGATAGTAAAATCGTAGATTGTACTGTACATCTACGATGGAAAAGTACAAGGAAGCGTGAGCAGCGCTTTACTAGAGGTTGTGGGTTTTGTCGTAAATTTTTGACTCTTTTATTTATTTTCTTTACCTAAATTGTTTAAAACATTTTTTAACTCTTCATTTATACTAAATCATATAAATACTTTAATTTACTTGCTTTTCCAATGTCCATTTTAAAGTTGGCACCAAGTTGACGTGTCACAAAACATGTCTTAACCTCACTTTATTAGAAGTACGACAAAAACTACGATTTTACCATACCTTCGGGTGTAGTAGATTGTAGTTTTCGTCGTAAAAAATTTATATGGAGAACTGTCAAAAAACTACGATTTTATTTACGATTCCACGAGTTTACGATCAACTACGATAAAGAGTGAATAGCCCTTATATTTCGAGTTAGAGATCTAAGGAAATTCGTTAAAGTTCCAGTAACCGATTTTAAATTTAGTGATGTCATTTTTCGTTATCCAGTTTGTTCAACCACAGAAATATTCAAATTATGCGAGAATTTGTCTAGTGTGTAAACAACGTAATTGAAATTGATGTGGGTGGCAAGTTGTTAACCTAAGCGCGGTTAAAAAAGCTATCAACAGAAATTCATTTGAGTGGGCGATTACTGAACCTTAAATCGGCCACAACAAAAAAGTCTACAATGATTCAGGACTCGGTAATACAAAATACTTATAACATTAAAATTGCCAGGAGGTTAATCTGATATGTCGCCAAGATAACCTCTAATGAACACATTATGACATGTCATTAACCCACTTTAAACGGTAGTTGGGCGCCTTTGAAGCTTATGGAGATTATGGAACTTCACAAAAAAGGATAATATCCAAAACATTATACTCTGCTATCCGCTCAATGAATGAACCACACACGATTTAAAGTTACCTGCGGAATTGTGTAATCCTGCAAGAGTACTCAATTTATCTTTCATAAATCCATTTAAAGTTTAATCAGTTTTCTTGGTTTCTTTGGGATATGAATTCACTGTGAAAAGTTTCTTTATTTTCGACTGATGAGAGGATGGTTAGTCAAAGGGTAATTTTCTCACAAGTCCTGTCAATGTGAAAACTTGAATCTTCCTTTTCGTATACCTACAACAAACACTCACTATCCAAAGTCGTCTGGGATACTCGAAAATGTACAAAATGTTCAACATTGACGACGTTGTCTACCAAAAGAGCAATATATGCAAATGGATATCCCGTTCACAATGGTTCACCCACTGCAATCTTTGCTGTTAGTCCGTTTAGTTTATTATACAAGTATTACCTGATGCTTTTGTTCTATTTTACTATATCCAGCTCTTGAAACTTGTCACAACTGCTGTAAGCATCTTCAGTAACTGTGTTTAAAAACTTTACACTCGGCAGTGTCGTGAAATTGAGTTTAGTTTGACGTGGTACATAATGGAGTTAGCTATAAGTTAATTATTCTGAATATAGTGGAAAGTTGTAACACACATCATACTAGTAAGTGGGATCACTCAATGCCAAATCTAATGATAATAAATCTAAAATTACAAAATTGCAAATTCATGAAACTGTTTTCTCCACATATGACTTTGCAAATTAAATTTCTGGCGGAAATTGGACTTCAACAGGAGTTATCAAGGAAATATAGTTGAAAAAATTTCTGTCTTTTTCTTTTCAGTTTAAATTTTTACCTCATATTTAGTTTTTAAACAGTTCTAAACTAAATGAGTTATGACCAAAAATGGGTTCTGTTTGTCTCACGAGAACACCTTTGGATGGATTTTTATGAAACTTCGTATGTAAGTAACTATACCAGCATGTAAGTATGTTTGATTGTAAAATAGATTATATTTTGTTTTATTTAGACAATCCCTTCCCTCCATTTTTAAAAACGGCCTTCCAATAAGGACGCTCGAAGTTTGTTAGGTTATAGCGGTCATGTTGTTAAAGCCACATCTGTCAAATTTGTTGTGAATTGTTCAGTAGTGTATGGTAAATCACCATGAAAGGTTAAAGTGTTGAACAACGTGTGCAAATCATCAAATTACCCAAATTTCACAAAAAAAAATCATCTTTGGCGACGAGACTCATTTTTGGATACCGACAACATGTGGTTCCAACAGGACGGCGCTAAATGCAACACATCGCATACCACATTCTGCACGAGCGATTTGAGGGTATGGTTATGTCGCGCGGCGGCGACGTGAACTGACCAACGAGATTAAGCGATTTAACACCTTTAGACTTCCTCCTTTGGAGCTATCTTAAATCGCAGGATTATACGAAGAAATCGCAAACAATTGTTGACCTCAAAGCCAACAAACGAACGACATCCAGCAAGTTTAGCCAGATTTATGCGACAAAGTCCTTATTCTATTGTTGGCAGTTTCTATTTTGGCAATTGATGTTGCCTCGGTGCTAGCTAACAAAGGAATGAGCTGGAAATACAACACATATATGAGAACCACACAGACATGAGCGATCGCTTGTTGTACACAAGTTTTTCCTACTAAAAAGTGAAGAAGCGTGTACGTCGGAAAGGCATTTTGAGGACTTAAAGTCGCCGCGACGAGAAGAAGCGTGTAATCGCACTTTCGATTCGATGCACTGATTTTGAGGAAATCGCACATAACTTTTTCATTTGTTAAGGAGAGGGGAAAAAATAGCTCAATAATACAGTGACACTCGGGAGGAGGAGACGAAACTTTAGATGTGTCACATGATATGCATTTACTTTGTCCAATTGACTCCTGGCGTGTCCAATTATGAAATTGAAGCGTAATATAGCTATTGACACTCGCGGCGTCAAGGAGAATCTATAGAGATCTCGTTGACCAAAATCGGTCAGGGTAAAAACAGTCTGAGATTCGGAATTATCGTCATCCCCGGCGCTACAGCTTTCGAAGAGGCTGGGCCTCCTCCATTGAGGTTTCATAACAATTTTTTCCCTGCTTCGCACTTACAGTTTTTACTTGGATTACGAACCATGGATGAATTACAACATTTGTAAGGTTTTTACGTTCAACAGCAGATGGTCGTGATAGCACTCTAGACCGATGATGTTAAGCAAGTTGAGTGAACTTGGATCACAGCGTACCACAGTCGGGAATTGAACCACCAACCACCGACCTCCAGGATTCGGGCCAAGTACTTTACCATATTACCCTCCATTTTTCAGTCGGGTAAAAACAGTCTGACATTCGGTATAACTTTTCGTAATATGTATTTCAATTTTTCATTGCGTTTCCATTAAATTAGATTTCAATACTTTTTCATCTTTTTCTCGTGCCTATAGTAATTGCCTTCACTGGCAAAGAAAAACCTATGATCCCTTAACATTTGATAAAAATTTTGCAAATGGAATGAATTTCTCTCAATAGGCGGCAATTAATATTTTTTAATAGGTCAAATTACAAGATGGAGGACTTTTTTTCTGTATATTTCATCACTTTTCCCAACATAAAACTTCAATCTATTCAAATATAGACATAATAATAAGAATAAAATGAATTGACCCAAGGAAGGAAATTATGAAGAAAATTTTTATAGGGCCAAAAGGAAAAAAAAAACCGAAAAGAAAAATTTCAATAGGCCGAATACCCAAGGCAATAAATCTCCGTCCGGTTTTTCTTTAATTTGCTAATTTGATTGAACGCCATTAAAACATGGACAGGCGAAATAAAGTCAATTTGAAAAGGGATAAAAAGGGAAGACGGAAAATTTTTGTCGACAAAAAGAATTTATGATTGAAATTGCTAAAAGGGACCGTTATTAGTCATTCTTTGCTGTTCTCTGAACCATGTTCCCCTTTTCCTTTCTGTTAAATTTGTTTAATTTTAATTAAGATGGGCAATTCCTTATCACAACAACAAAAAAGCGCTTCCTCGGTAATTTTTCATTTCTCAGTTGTCTCAAACGATTTGAATTTTCTATTTTTTTTTTCATTTAATTGAAAAATGGTTTTTTTAAGGGAAAAAGTAATAAGTATGTTTATTCAATGCGTTTAATTTGAAATCGAGTTTTTCTAAATAATACTTTGAGCTTAGCTGTTAATTAAAATGTAGGGCCTAAGACTGCCTCAGTGTTATAAAGTGTTTCGGAGTGTTGGTTTTATTACAATTGAACTTTCAATCGTCATAACAGGAAGTTTCCCAGAAACATTTTAACCTACATACTCGTATTTGTTACTAAAAGTTTTTCCCGAAAGTGATGGAAATTTAGAATTCAGCACTTTTACTATGCACTTTATAAGTTTCTTGAAAAGTGCCCATACTGTCAAAATTACCGTAAATCGTAATCGATGAAAGCCATGCTATTAAAGGATAAAAATGAAAATAACGGCTTTTATACGCTAAAAAGTCAGAAGAATCCAGGAAGAATTGCCAATTTACAGTGAACAAAAGCACTTTAAAAGTCCTGATCATAAATTGGCAAACACAAACTTTTTAATAAATTGGAACACAAGAAAACTTTTTCCTTAAATTGGACTTTTTGACTGGGGCTCTAAAGACAGAGAGAGAGAGAGAGAGAAAAAAAAAACCGACGAAAAGGAAATCCCCCTAGACAGGATCATAGATCCCAAGGCACAATGTCGACGACAAACAACATGGAAACGTCCTTGTTGAAAGAGTAAATGTGATGCGGTCCGTTCACAGTTTGAGTTTGTTTTCCATTCATTACTTGGGCGCCTTCTTAAAAGACAAATGTGATACCCTTAAGGTTAATAGAGAAGGTACCTTTTCGACTTTGAGAAATATAAATTTCCACCTCATTCCACAGTTTTATTGAATTTTTCTCCACACTCCAGGGCAAAATATGTTTTTCTTTTGCTCTTCGTTAATTTTTTCAATATCCTGTTTTCTCTGCAGTAATTCGTCTTATGAATTTCCTGTGCAAATAGTCAAAAAAAGAGCAACCTCTTATATTATTGCTGAGTTGACATATTTTTCTTAATTTAAACATTTTTCAAATAAACAAAATTATGTTATCAACAATACTTTTCTGCCCAAGTATTTTTTTTTACATCTTATGTTTATGTTATATTTAGAAAAAATATCAATTTTCATTGTTTAACCTTTACCTTAATTTGAATACCTAGAATTTTTCGGCTTACTTATCATGAAAGTAAAACAAAATGTCATATAATTTTTGTTTTAAGGCTGTTTCGCAATAACACACAGATTTTGGAGAAAATGAACCATTTTCGAGATAATCGCAAAAAGCTTTCCCATTTGTGTGGGAGAGGGGAGAAGGAGTGGCGCGATTGAATTTTGATATATTCAGAATTTTGTATTACTATATTCTAAACAATTTTTTTCAAAATAAATTTTTCGAAAAAATGAGCCGTTTTCGAGAAAATGGTAAAAGTTGTTTACATTTCTATGGGTGAGAGAGGAAGGGATGGTTCAATTTTTCCTATTTTCGGTATGGATTTACCTTTTGATAAAAGCCTGTTTATACTAGACATGGGTAACGCAACGCTGCGTTGCGCCATTGCGTTGATACAGTATACTGCGTTATGTGCGCTGATACGCGAATAAAAATTTTAGTAGCGCAATAGCGCACATAACGCAAACGAGTCAAACGAGCCAACTGTTGGGGAAATTTTTACATATGTATTCAATACGATAGAGGGGAAATATCGCCTTGTCTTGCTTTCTCGCACATTGACTTATAGACAAGCCCAAAAATACAATTTCTTGTTATGTACATATTCTCTTTTCATGGGTCTTGTTAGCGCAGTAACTCAACTCAGCACTGTATCCCATGTCTATTGTAAATACATAATGATACACAGCGCAGTATTGAGTTATTTTGTTTGTTCCTCCTTTTGATCGAAAAATTGACTGTTTCACACAACGAATTGACAGCGCGGCAAAAAAGCGCAGCCATAATGACGATGGTTCCAACCGGTGCGCCATATGGCACAATTGCGTTAACGCACTGCGCTGATACAGTGTACTGCGCTTGCGCTACTGTATCAGCGCACGAAATTTTACTGCGTTACCCATGTCTAGTTTATACCCGTATGGTGAAACCAAAGGATATATTAGATTTGCCTTACCGTTTGTAACGCCAAGATCCCGTCATCACACAAAAAAAATGAATTACACCAGTGTGTTTAGAATGATGAAAAAAGTTGAATTTAGCATGTCTGTCCGTCCGTCCGTCTGTCCGTCCATCTGTGGCGCGGATTGCGGGCGCATGGATTGAGCTAGAGACTTGAAATTTTACTCAGATTCGTTTTTCGTAAAATGCAAGGCTAAGTTTGTTAATGGTCAAAAATGGACCATAAGAACGAACACGTTTTTGCGAGTATCTCAAAAACGGTGCATCTAATCAAAAAAATTCAAGAACAAAAGCTATTTAGGATATGATTCTACATAAAACTCCCATACATCAAAATCCGATTGGAATAAATTTTAAAAAATTTTATTGAAAAGTTTGACTTCAAAGTTGAATTTTGATACAATAGTTTGCCGTTCACTTAAATCACCATACGGGTTTTCAATAATTGCCAGATTGGCAACTACAGCTTTTGTTATGTTTTATAAATTCAAATTTTGACAACTTTTGCTAAGTGGATTAATTCTGCAATAGGTGAATAAAATTCGCGGATAAATTCCAGAAAAAATCGCAAGTGTAAACGGGGCCTAAGAAACGTCTTTTAATTCAATAAAAATGAAAAAAAAATTGACCAAATTGATTTTCTTCCGAAATTTTGCTTTACTAATAACCTTAGATAAATGACCGAATCATTGTGGGTAAAGCATCAATAATTGGCTAAAGTTCAGTTTAACGACAATGACGCTACAGATTTTTCGTGTATAGGGAGGGGTAGAGAGATGCATCCCCTATCCAAAATGGGTATTTTTAGCCCATTTTGGATAGGGGATGTTTCTCTCTACCCCCCTACCGCCCGCCAGGGGGGTCCCGAGGTGTCGGGGTTGGGAAAAAGCGGGGTGTGGCTAAAAAGTTTGTCCGCTCCAACCACTTTTCTGAGGTTTGCGACCCAAAATTGTGTTAGTAAAAGTAGTTTTGTTGCAAAATTCCACTTTTTCGATGAGCTATAAATCGAAGAGTGAGGGGGAAACCATATCATGCTATATATTTTTGGAATGCTCTCTTCATTACCTTTCATTTGAGGTACCACACACCCCCCAGAAAAAAAGTTTCATACAAAGTTTGAGGAGACCTGGAGGGGGCAAGGGGACGAACGACGGCTAAAAATACCCATTTTGAATAGGGGTTGTTTCCCCCTCCCCCCTCTATACAGGAAACATTTGTAGCGTCATTGTCGCTAAACTGAACTCTTGCCCAATAATCTTGGTAGGCTGTATGCCAAGATTTTGGGTGAACTATACTACGATTTTTGCTATTTTCACCAAAGTTTTTCTTTCCGTCAATATTATAAAGGAAAGTCGGTTTTCTTTGTGACTGAATTTTCTAAAAACTCCAGAACCGATTTTAATGAATCCTTTCTGTTAGGTTCAGAGTACCATAGAAATGGTTATGAGCTATGGGTATGGGGGTAAAAAGGAAGATATTTCCTTTTCCTTTTTACCCCTGTCTCCTGATATCTCTTGGACGGCTAAAATGACTCGAATCCGGTTTTCACCATTAGAGAAATTACTTCCCCCTCCTTTCTATGTGAACCCCATCACTGGTTTTTCCCTGCAATTCTTAAGCCAGTTGGATTCGGTTTCCACAAATAAAGAGGCCATTTTTCAAGGAAAAACTCGCCCACTAATACCTACCCCTTCTCCTTTCTGTAGACCCCATCATCGGCTATCTCTTGCAATTTTATAATAAAACTATTTAATTCAATTTAACTGGCGGCTTCCCTATAATTTCCATGCTAAAATTTGATCAATAATGTGATTTGTTCAATCGTATTATGCTGAGTCCATTACATCCGTATTATACCAAAAGTTTTCCCTTGGCAACAAAAAATTCTGTTTACTCTTTGAATACGGTAATATCAAAAATTATTTCGAAATAAAATTCACAAAATCAATTTGGCAAAATTTCACGCTTAATTGAGTTTTTTCGCCTTTAGTTCCAATTTGTTCTGGCGTATTTTCGCACAAAAGCTTCGAGCGCATTTAAAAAAAGTCATTTAAACATACCACCAGGGGTAGAAAAAATTCATTAATTTCTTCCCGGAAAGCGGTGGGTGTTTCAATGTTTTTGTATTTTGGTTTTGATGCGGATATGCAAATAAAACAAAATTAAACAATTATTTGCTCCAGTTAATACACCATTCCAGACTTTCAATGAAGGGAAAATGCTACAAAATTGAAATTGCAACCCGCCCAAAAGCTTACTGAAAAAAAAAATGAAATTCAATAGACTCTATGGAAAATCGTTTTGAATTTCATCAGTGCAATCGTTAAAGCTTAATAGTTAAAATAGGTCGATTAAATTTTTATGCATCTGATTTCATCTACCTGTTATGAAAATAAAAAAAACCAATCAAGATTGAGTGTTAATTTAACTTTTTTAAATCAATGATTTGAAAATTAATCTAAATAAGAACTCCAATTCAATTATAATTGATTTTCAAACCCACCAAAAGTAAAAAATTGTCCTTTCAATGAATAGTAAAAAGTAAAGAATTTATCATATTTTATTATTAAATTGATTCGTTTAACCCAGTTTTTTACCTCACTGAGGGAAAATTGACATTAGATTTAACGAAATACTGCTTTTTCGTCAAAGAAAATCAGTTCACATTTGCGACAACGGTTTTTCTATTTGATTTAAATAAAAAATATTTAAACCAAGTGCTTATTTTCTTGTCAGAGAAGTCAGCGACACCACAACAAAGTAATTTCTGCGCTACTAAACTATAAATCGTGTGAACCCTCTCAGTACGCTGGCTGCTGTTGCTACTTGCCAGCGCTACTAACCAACAGCAGCCAGCGGCTGGCAAAACAGCGTCGTGTTACCGCGGCATAAGTGAACTTATTCTGCGAGCGATTAATAAAATTCAGGAATAAAATCTGAATTCCAAAAAAAAAAAATTAAAGTCTATAACCGAACGTTCAACGTTGTACAACGTTCAACATGCAATTAAAATGTTTTTTTCTTGACACAATTAATTGTTTTTGTGGTTTTTATCAAAATTGTGAAAAGTTTTTGGAATAATATTTTTGTTTTCTCATACAGTTTCAACTATTCTACAAACATTATAAAGACATTTTCAATTTCACTTTCTCATTTTTTAATGTTGCATAAATCTCTACTTACAAACGGTGAAACAAAAAAAAAAAAAATAAAGGACATTCAGCGGTCTAAGTACCTATTTCTAGCTTAAGCGGATTTTTTGCTGACAATTTTGCCTATAAAAATTCACCCTTTCTTATACATACGTACAACAAGGTGTGTACTAGTACTTGAGACAATGATAAATATTCTGTCGTTTATATTCATTCACTGTGGTATTATGCAAATTGGTATTTCGGGGATTAAAAGCAAGCAAAAGGACCCTTTTTGTATATTTTTTCTGTGCGTTACCGCATCTTTACCTTAATTTTTTTTCGTCATCGCGTCCTAAGGATAACATTACGCAAATAGCATATAAGAAATGAAAACACAGTGCAAAAAAAATAATAACCAAAATAGTAATGTTTTGGTTTTGTTAGCTGTTTAGAGAGGGTTAGAAAATTAGGTCACCAGGTCCATTTTTTTATTTCCCATAACAACTACCGGCAGACGCCTTTTATATTGAAAAATTCCTTTAAAGTCCTTTCGCATTGCTGGTACGAGAAAAATGCTATTAAAGGAGAACTTATAATTTAATAAAGTGATAACAATATCGTTTTGGAAAATTCTTATACCTTTATTTTCTTGCGAAAGCCACCGTAAATTCTATTACGTCCTTGTGAGCCTCTTTGAAATCCAATATCATTTTTTCCATGATTTGCCCGTTCATTCAGCACTTGTCGGCACCGTCGTCGTCGTCGTCGTCATAATCTTGAATCGAGTGCCTTGTTAAAGTTTTCCCTTCTTATGTCGAGTAACGTAATGTATAAAAAAAAACTGTAAGAAGTCACTTGAGACATGAAAATGTAATCCTGGCAAATGGAACTCTTTATATATTATACATTTGTATGCTGCTCACTTACTGAGATGTCATATCATATAACCGGAAAATTTCGTTATATTTAGAGAAGAGTTTTTCTTGTCGTTCCCACGGAAAAAAAAGCCAAGAAAATCTAACGAAACGATTTTTCTGGGAAATCACTTTAAAGGCACAATATTAGAGATATAAACTAATCAAAACGTTGAGAAATTATCTTCAAAAACAATTAAAAAAGCAATTTACCTGAGATTTCTTTTTGTGCCCACGTGCAATTTATTTTAATAAATCGTGAACTTCGACATGTGGTAAAATTTTATAGGGGTATTCACAAAAGGTATTAAAATAGCTGTTGTCGTAAGCTAGTACTACTTGTTAATGTTTTCTATATAACAATACGGCATCATTTTTTGTAACTTTACTACCATTTATCATATATTAACTACTTGGTGTAAAAGTAATTAAATTTGTGAAGTAAGCAAAAACGAGCCTAAAAAACTTAGTAATCTGGTCAGTTTTGACAGTTTCCGTTTGTACGAAAATTGAATATAAATACTGTTTTAGTAATTAAAATCCTTTGCACTTAGTGGTTTTAGTTATTTAGCGATATTTTTACATGATTGGAGTGATTTCCGAAAAGAAGAGAACGAAAAAATCAAAAAAAAAAAAAATATGAAAGAAATTGTTTGTATATTATCGATTTAACTACAACCGCGAAAAACTGCTTTCACGGTTCGGGGAAAACTTTAACAATTAGTGTTATTTTGTGTTATTTTACCCCGATACCAGCCATGTTACTAGTTTTTGTGAATACCCCCAACATTTTTTGTACATAACAGGATATAAGACTTAAGACTGCACCATATTTTTCAGTTTGTTCATGCCTTTTCATAAGCTTTCTGATGAAACAATTAATGGAGGACTTAGGCCCCACTTTTTACTTTCCTCTTCTATAGAAGTATTGTATCCATGGTGGAAATCGACTCGACAATGGGGGGAGGCAGACAGAAAATTTCTGATCAGTACGAAATCCGTTTCAGCCAAAATTATGAGGATGTCCGTGCATCGGTCTGTCGGTCTGTCTGTTTTACGTATCTTAAATAACTCAAGAACGCGTTGACCTAGAGCAGTGGTTCCCAAAGTGGTCCCTACGGACCCCCAGGGGTCCCCGGGATCATTCAGGGGGTCCGTGGAAAATTAAAATTGATTTGGGGGTCCCTGAACAACGTCAGGGGGTCCGCGCAAGGTTTAATATGAAATAAAAAAATGGTGACACATTTTTATTAATATGGAAGTTAAAATAAATAACAATGAATAAATTATTAGCGATTTTTACGTCC
The DNA here is from genome assembly GCA_964034945.1 of Chrysopilus asiliformis. NCBI lineage: Eukaryota > Metazoa > Arthropoda > Insecta > Diptera > Rhagionidae > Chrysopilus > Chrysopilus asiliformis. The sequence continues at coordinate 81,368,340 of OZ035961.1, read as the reverse complement.
TAATTAAAATATTTATAGTTAGACATATTGGGTTTTATTATTTAATAAAATGCACCCTAAAAGTTATTGCTTACTATTTTATATTTTTGTTTAATTTGTTTACTTCTGCGAATAACCAAATCCGCGAATGTTTGGAATTACTGTATATTACTGTATTATTATATTCTGTTGTGAATTAATTGGTACAAAATGAGTACCTACACAATATGTGACATTTACATGAAATTTTATCCTCACATCTCAAATAATTAATTCAAGAGAGCGTTACAATGCAGCATTCAATTTTTATTATAATTAACAGTGGTTTGTTGCAAATAAAATTTTTGATATTGTAACGGTCCACGGGTAAGAAGTTGCAAGGACATTCGAGATTAGGGATGCCAACGATACCTCGATGTTTGCAAAACATCGAGGTATCGTTGAAAAATATCGAGTTTTAACCTCGATGTTGAACAGACCGATATATCGAGGTATCGATGTTGTTATCCACGATGTTAGAACATTACTCTTTATAAAATTAGTAGAGCAACTAATTTTAGGACTAGAGGGACTAGTTTTTAGATAGATTTAATATAGCCACTCAAAGATTTGTTTAAATTTTCTTTGGTATCAATTTTCGGTTTCATCTTTCTACAAGATTTCGCAAAAAATACCAGAGCTAGCCATGAAATTTTACAGAGAAGTTCGGTCCTGATGTGGAAATCCGTTAACCGGAAGTAACCAAAACAGCGGCTTTTTAAAAACTATGCGATTTTTTGCGATTTATTCCGAAACTAACCTTTTTCCAGTAGTCTTATGTATTACAAGACTTGGAGACAATAAAATTTGCTACATTTATGTCTTTCACGAGAACTCCGTTACGAAGACATGCCGGTATTTCAAAAAAAATAGTTTTTTGCGAATATCTCGAAAACTAATGGGTTTTTGGTGGTTCAACGTGTTAGCAACCAAAATAATTACCAAAGCAAAATCCCAGCTTGATGGCGTTACTATCCTTGGGAAGGGAGACAAGGATAGCCAGCTCGGTGGGTGTTGTGAGATCGATTGCCGATCGATATTTATTGCATTCTTGATGGGTCATCGAGCTGGTTCGGTCCAACAAAGTCTCTCTTTGAATCCAATAAACGTAAAAGAAGAATTAAAACCGTGTTAATTCTACCTGGGTGCACTCCACCCACAGTAGAGCATCCGCCAGGTGGCTAAATTATTTATTCAATTTAACCTTTTCAAAACATCGGAAAAACGATGTTTTCAGGACGATGTTTTTTGACATCGATGTCGCCTTAAAAAAACATCGATTTTCGATATATTGAGGTTTTATGAACGATGTTGCATCCCTATTCGAGATCTGGCGTGAACGCATCGAGAATGTTTGAGATCTGCACATGAGAACGTTCGAGACCTCGGCCGAACATACAGGAACGTTGGCAAACAAGCCGCGAATATAAAAGGCCGCGTCTTCGGCGGAGATTCAATAAATACTTCTTCAACAAAATGTTTTATTTATATTTTATTTTTACATCATCATTTACCATTCAAGACATTAAAGTTAAATTTGTAATTTTTCTATTATGCATTTATGTAGTTTTTCACCCAGGGTCCATGGGCAAGTTTTGATTATGAAAAGGGGTCCGTGGGCAAGTTTTGACTATGAAAAGGGGTCCGTGGGCCAAAAGAGTTTGGGAACCACTGACCTAGAGACTTGAAATTTTTTATGAATAAGTTTTACAAAAATCGTAGTTTTCTATCAACTTTTGAAAAAGTAACGGGTATTTCCCACTCATTTTTTTTTTTTTTTGAAAAAATACTTTATGAAAATTCCTCGAAATCTTTGAGTTTCTGGGGAAAAATGAATATAACAAAAATAAACGATATATAATAACATTTCTACATTTTTTGCATTATCGGTTTTTTGTATCACTAACGGTTTTCAAGATATTTGAAAAAAATTCAGTTTTTTGAAAATCTCTCGAAAATTATGCACTTTTTTGAAAAAAGCATATAACCAAATTTAAAGGAAATAAAATTTGCTGTATTTATTCCTTTAACGTTTTTTACGTATCTTTCACGGTTCTCAGAATATTTGAAAAAATATTTTTTTTACATATTTTCCCCGAAACTAAATATTTAAGAGGAAAGTTTTGTGTTGATCATAACTGAAATTTCCATCATATTACATGTAAGTAATGTAAGCGGAAATCCAATCATTCGAGAGAGACAGATAATTCCGCTCGAAGGTTTTTGGGATGCAATGCTGTAAGATCGCAGTGCCTAGACTTGGTGTACTCAGCATATTCTATAGATATTTCCATGGGAAATGTTCCACCGAAATTTCCCAACTTATTCCTCCACGGTATGTTTTCCCTAGACCATCTCGTGCAGCTGCACGCATGCACGACTTCTTCCTTGAGACTCCTCCATCTCGTACAGTAAAGTTTAGGAGTTCCTTCATGCCGCGAACAACAAGACTTTGGAACGATTTACCATCCGATGTGTTCCCCCCGGACTATAACATGCAGAAGTTCAAGGAGTACATAAACCGACATCTCCTTTCGTTCTTCCAACCATCCTGAGCTGTGCTTTGGCATTAAAGGGTCTTCCTCTAAGCTCTGGCTGAAACTATAAAAAAACAAAACAAAAGCTATACTTTGAAGTCAAATTTTCCAATAAGATTTTTTAAAATTTATTTCAATCGGACTTTGATGTATGGGAGTTTTATGTAGAATCATTGAGCTAGAGACTTGAAATTTTGCACAAATCCGTTTCTCGTAAAATGCGAAGCTAAGTTCGTTAATGGGCAAAAATGGACCATTAGGTACCCCCCCTATACGAACGAAATCGTTTTTTGCGAATATCTCAAAAACGGTGCATCTTATCAAAAAACCCCAAGAACAAAAGTTATTTAAGATATGATTCTACATAAAACTTCCATACATCAAAATCCGATTGGAATAAATTTTAAAAAATCTTAAAGTTTGACTTGGAATTTTGGTACAACTGTTCGAATTTTGATAAGAATATCACCATACGTGTTTTCAATAATTGCCAGATTGGCATTATAGCTTTTAATTCATTTTTGTGTGTGATGACTGGATCCTGCCGTTACAAACGGTAAGGAAAATTTAATATACTCTTTGGTTTCACCATACGGATATAAAAAATGGGGCCGTCTTTTTTTGTGACATGGCAGCGTCAGAATTACGTTCCTGTGTCATAATTGCGGAGTGGCAAACCACTGAATAGTTCCCCACTATTGGGGAGAAAAATCGCGTATCAGCGTGATTTGCATGGTGACGAAATATGTGGATAAAGACGACACTGTTGCTTAAAATTCTACTTGGGTATGGCAATCGTGCTCTACCAGAATCCACATGAAGATTTTGGACGTATCGCTTTAAAAGTGGTGATCTCGATGTCAGAAACAAAGAACGCGATGGAGACCTGAAAAAGTTTGGAGACGAGGAATTGAAGGCATTACTCGATGAGGATCCCTGCCATGCCAATGACTTGAAGAACTTGCGCAAGCGTTGGGAGCTTATCGATCCACTGTTGGAAAATGCGTACATGCCATGGGAATGGTTTTCAAGGTAATTGATCGATAATTGGGTTCCACATGAGTTTAGAGAAAGATACGTTGAAAGGCGATTGGTTACGTGCGAAATGCTGCTTCAAAGACAGCAAAGAAAGAGTTTTCTGCATCGAATCATTACTTAAACCCAATGTGAACCCGGCCCTTCTACTCCAAAGCGAAATATTTCAAACAAATAAACTAACTCGTACAAACCCATATTAACCTCTTCGTTCCGTCAGGGATAATTAGTCAGTTATTTTGAATATAACTAATGTCTCTCATCTATCTATTTTTCATAAAAACTATTTATTTTATTAAAAAGACGGTTAAGTAGATTGCATTTAATCTAAATAAATATGTGGCTATCAAATTAATGCGATTACCTTAAGTGCTCGTCCACCTTCCGACTTACAATTTCCAACTAACAGACGCAGATTACAGAAAAACTAAGTGAAAAAATGCCAATCATAATTCAAGCAGATATAACTTTTGTAATGTTGGCTCGTGCTTATGCTACAAATATGTACTGATGCCCGGTTCGTTATTTCCCCAAAGACACAATTTTTTTGTTATAGCATGTCTTATAAGATGTTTCTGTCTAAATGATAAATCGTCATTTCCCTTAAAGCATTTTTCCCTAACAGTAATAACAGAATGTTTTCCACCCATCCAGCCAGTACTAAAATAAACGAAGCATATTGTTTATGCCTTTAGAGTCCTTAATTCAAAAATACAACAAACTCTGCACTTAATTCATATAGAAAAGGACACAAAATTAATAATAAATTTGTGGAAAATAAATGTATAGCGCAGTTTTCATGGAAAGCGAGTAAAAACAATGAAATTTTACTGAAAAATATTCAGCAATTGAGGAAGCAAGTAATTGAAATGTTGAAGTGAAAGGGTTTTAAGCCCGGTCGGCGTCTATAAAACAATTTAATGAGCTACTCTCAGAGTTTTTCCATTTTCATACTTTTCCCCCGGGCTTGTCCGCAGCCAGCGTCACCAGCCAGCCCATATCTCCGGGGAGGAGAGGAAACTTTTGTAGCTCAACAAGTGAAAATTTAGTGGCAACTGAATTTTTTTGAAGGTGGGTAAATATAGGTAGATATTCTTCCTCTACTATTTTCTTACATTTCAAAGCAGTCGAGATTTAGGTGTGATGCCATTTACATAAGGGGATGAGGGAAAATGGTAATTATTGCTTTTGTTTCTGTTTTAAGATGAAAACAACTTACGAGGGCGAAGATTAATGGTAATTTGAATAGACATTAAAGAAAATACTACTAACAGAGAAGTAATCCGGTGGATACATTCTGATAATAAAGTGAAAATGGTTTTCTTTTATTTTGTCCCTTTATGCTATTTGAATAATAATGATATTCAGAGTTAATTTATTTTACGGCAATTAAGAAACTTAGTTTGGGAATATTTTTTTTAAGTAACGTACGTGTATCTGAAAAGCTTAAATGCAGTTAACATGCAGAAGCTTCCATTAGAACAGCGATTCTCAACCTGTGGGGCGCGACTACATTTAAGAGGGGGGGGGGGGGGGGGGGGGGGGGGCGCGAGCATATCCAAGACAAAATATTTAAAAAAGTTTATTAATTGACTGAAAGGAAAGTACATACCCACATACAAAACCAAATACATTTCGACATAATATTTAATAATTAACTTATTAACTTACGCTTGGAGCACAATGAACGCGAAACCAACGCAACTACAACGCTCTGAACTGTCACGCAGTGCAAAATTCTAGCGGTAGAGCACAATGGCAGCTCGTGAAGTAGTACAAGTGACATAATAAAAAGTGGTATAAACTTGGAAAAATCACAAAAATGGATAATTTTGAAGCGATAATTTGCTTTGTTGGTCTTTATCTTTGTTATTTGCACTAAGGCTATCAATTTTTCCTCGAACGACATTTTTCCAACCTCACTTTATGAACTGTCAACGCAGAATTCTGCGGCAAAGTTATAAGTTTGCAAACTTTTGCGTTGCGGTTACGTTGTAGCTGCGTTCTATACGTTCACTGTGCTCACTTCAAACAATTTGTGGGAACCAAACTTTTAAGTGACAGTTTCTGCGCCAGTTTCGCGTTCATTGTGATTTCAGGGTTAAAACAACTTCTCGCGAAACCGCAAAAATGACGCAAGAGCAGTAAAAAGGCACCGGATTCTTGTTTTGTCAACGCTGAGGATCGGTGTTGCCAAATGTCAATAAATTACAGTTTTCTTGGTAATTTGTGTTTAAAATTAGGGTAGTAGTGTAGGTTTAGCGCCAAAATACTCAAATGACGTTATTATTGTATACATTTTATTGTATGCAGGGGGGGCGCGATGACAATTTTGATTGAAAATTGGGCCGCGAATACTGAAAGGTTGAGAAACGCTGGATTAAAGTAATAACAAACATTACACTTTGTGATTTTGATTGTACTTAGACATAAGGCTCCTGAAGATGGTCACCATCGTGACCGAAACGTTGAGCAGTTTAGAATAAAACTACAAAAGAGAAATTGATGCTTTTTATTTAACACCTCTTAAAGCTGAATTTGGACCCATTAAGGCCGCCCTCCATTACCATGACTTTTCCCAACTGCAAAAAATAGAGACACATTTATGTGAAGATACCTTGGCGAGAAAGGGAGATAAGAATCAACTGCGAAAATTTGTCGGCAACTGCAAAAATAATTTCCCCTCTTTTTTTATGGCGATTTTATGGTTGCAGCAGAGAACAAATAATCTAGAGAATAAACTCTTAGAACAAATTTTTGACAAATTTCCCCTTCGAAGGGGGGAATAATGTCCCTATCATTCACTAGCTACGGCCTAAAAGTTAATTAATTTTAGACTAGGGAGCACGAAGCAGAGAGAACATTTCTCGTCGTATCTATTCAATGAGATGGAGGAATCGAATGGATAATTTTTTCCGTGTTACATCGGATCCTCTTGCTTCATCTCACAGTGGAAAAATTTTCTCTAAAAATTTGTTCTAAGAGTTTATTCTCTAGATTATTTGTTCTCTGGTTGCAGTTTACGGACTTGAACTTTTTTATAGCGATTTCTACTACAATCACACATTGTCCCTGTAAGTGAATAGTGAGCACAGACACATACAAAGTTCTATTATAGCGTAGCTGTCATTTTTCATGTAGTTCAAACCAGAGAACAAATAATCTAGAGAATAAACTCTTAGAACAAATTTTTAGAGAAAATTTTTCCACTGTAAGATGAAGCAAGAGGATCCGATGTAATGTAACACGGAAAAAATTATCCATTCGATTCCTCCATCTCATTGAATAGATACGACGAAAATGTTCTCTCTGCTTCGTGCTCCCTAGTCTAAAATTAATTAACTTTTAGGCCGTAGCTAGTGAATGATAGGGACATTTTCCCCCCTGCGAAGGGGAAATTTGTCAAAAATTTGTTCGGCAGGGTTTTTTCTATATATTCCTTATTCTATGGTTCAAACACACACATGCAGCCGTATAGCTTTATTTCTATGCTAATTTGAACCTTATATTCATAGCATAAGGTTTGATATGATTGCTATAAAGTGGTTAAACTGGAAGGGAAAGCGTTTATACTTGTATTCAGTCATTCCTATTTAGATCTATATAAGTCTATCTTGCTCTAGTTTTCTGCATTTTTTTGCAGTTACAGAAGTCATGGTAATGGAGATCCTCCTTTAGTCTGTCGAACACACCATAAGTAAAAATCATTTAAAATGCATAAAATATAATCATTGGAGTAAATTTAAAATTGGTTTTCATTATCTTAAGGATTTTTTTAGTCAAGGTTTTGTTATGGGGTTTTAGTCAAGTTTTTTTTTATCGATTTGCTTTGAAGCAGCAATCACTCTGCCTAATACATTGAGACTAAGAAATCAAACAGGATTTTTACTGTGATGGGAAACGTTTTTGTAACGTAACGAAATAACGAAACGAAATAACGATTTTCCTGAATTACTTTGTGATAAATTAAACTGAAAACTAAAAACTGTCCATTTAAGTTTTTAGTTTTCAGTACCAATACAAGGTGTAACGAAATAATAACGTTATAACGTAACGAAATCAAATTTTTTATCGTGGCAAAACGAAATAACGTAACGAAATAAAATTTGAATTTCGTTGCATAACGAAATGTATAACATTAAATGGTGTCAAACATCCGTCATTTTGTTTTTCGTTCAAATGCACTTTTATTCTCTTTCTAAATAGCTTGTATCACATGTTCACACCCAAAATATTCTCTTTCTAAATAGCTTGTATCACATGTTCACATGAGAAAATCTATATAATTCAATTAACATCTTTCTCATGTAAAACTATCCCCTGTAACTAGTAGTGTGAAAGATAAATTTCGTTGATTGCAGCAATTTATTTATTGACGAAATTCATTTTGTATGCTAAACCTTTTTCAATAGCAATTAGTTGGAAAATTATAACTGCGGTTCAAAGTGATAAATGATTCTTTCGATATTTATTTCGGTACATAAAGGATATATGCTTGTAATAATAATTTAACGAGTACACTGCTAGCTTTGAAGCGATTTATTGATTTTCGTATGCGATATACTTGACCATAAATTTTACATTTAATTGGTTCATTTAAGCCATTTAAACTGTTTCTACACGTGGCGAATTTTGAAGAACGTGAAGTTTTAATTTTTGTATTCATGAAATATTTCGACCTCATAATTTTGTCTGAAAAAACATTTCCCGGACACTCCCGAGTTGATTGGGGCATTATTACATAAATGTCTCTCTGTCGGTCAGTCTGTGTACAAGATTTCTCAAAAACCACTTGAGTTAGAGTCATGAAATTCTAGAGGCGTATTTGGACCCTATCTACTTTTTTGTCAAGGTGCTTTTTAAAAATCGAAATTTCGATTTTTGCGATTAGAATGACTATATAATAAAGGGTGTTTTTTAAGCCCGATAGAACTTCAAATTTTAAAAAGTAACACAAAAAATTAAATTTTAAACAAAATTTTTTATTTATTCGAAAGATCAATACATGGCATTAACATTTGAAAATGTTATATTTTTTACACGGGCATATGGCCACCGCGGCTGTTCTTGACGAAGCGCATTCTGGACGTCCAATTTTGGGCCACTTTTTTGAGCACTGCTGGCCGTATGTCACGAATAACACGAACAATGTTGGCCTCCAAGGCGTCAATTGTTGCTGGTTTATCAGCATAAACCAGTAACTTCACGTAGCCCCACAGGAAATAATCGAGAGGTGTCAAATCGCACGACCTTGGAGGCTACCCAAATAGCATCGAAGAGTACGGGAACATGAGATTTGCTCTTTGCGGCTTTAAAATGGAGCAATTTACGCAATCGGGGCTAAAAATTTACACCTATAATTCACATCCGCGTAAAAGAAGCGTAAGAAGTGACGAGCACGACGCACTGATTAATAATGCATCTGCAAAGCCACAATTGCTTTAGTGGGGAAATTGGTGATCGACGGTTCGTCTTTGGGGCAACATTCGCTTCATGAAAATCCTGCGGCGATATAGCAGCATTTGATGGTTTTCGGGTCGAAACAGTGATTAGCTGTGGAGCCTGAATGCCATTTTCGCTTTGAAGAAGCGTGTGATGGAAAAAGTGTCGACACTGTTGCCATTAAAGTTTCATTAAAGTCCCCCCGCTTTACATACAAAAGAAAAAAAAGGTGATGCCTTCAGCCGCCATAGTCCCCATTGACATGTCATGCAAACGATTTCGCTTCGAAAATTAAATTTCTTATTTCAGGCTAATAACTGAAGGAAATTGCATAAAAAGTGGACAGCAGACATTTTTGAAACAGCACAATTTTATTGCAAAAGGAAAAATTAATTTGACCGGTAAAATAAAATTAAAGAAATTTTTCGTTAAAAACTAAATAATTTGATGGCCCATTAAAATCTGTTTAAATTTCAGATCCAATATTGTCGGAAAATTTTAATGGCAATTAAAATCACGACATGCAATCGGAATATAAGTCCATTATCAAATAATACTCCACAAAAGTTTCCATTAATTTATCGCCATTAGATTTTTCTCGTTCGTCTTCAGCTTACATTTTTATTTGTTCATCTCTGTTGACTCACCAAGCTAAGTAAGAATTCGAGGGAGAAAGAACACCCGCTCGATGATTTATGTAATTGTGTGATATAATGCCGTCAGATGACGCTCGCGCATAAAGCTTGAGGCAACTAATTTTGTCCCTGCCGTCGTAATTGCGGCGCCGCAAACCGCTGAAATGTGTTCCCCACTATGGATGTCGTTGCGCGTCTCATTGGCACAACTAACGACGTGTTTGCGACATAAATTGCTTATCGCCGCGATTTGCATGGTGACGAAATATGGGGATAAACACCATATTTGCTGCTTAAAATGCTATTTGGATAATTGACAGGTCCATTTCTCGAAATCAAGTTATCGACAAATTTCGATTTCAATAAGTCGATGGTTGCGGTCGCCATATGGCACGTAGGGCCATCCTGTTGAAACCACATCTCGTCCGGAGAATATCATCCATATTTTCAAACAAAAAATCATTGATCATGGTTGACGGACAGAGCCCCAATGCCTGCGACCGACGACGAATCGATAAATTTGGATCTTCTTGGCGCGGTATTACACACGGCAAGTTTCGGGCTTACTTAAGCCGATTTTCGGGAGAAACGACTGCGGAGGGAAAAGTTGCCACTCGAAATCATGGATTATCGACAATCTGCATACATGCAAACCGTGTGAACCGGTTTGGGAAAAGTAGTAGGCAGAAATCATTTTCGTTCTGACCGTCAGCAGGTAAAGATCTTGGGAAGTATATGAGCAGCAGCAATTTCAATAGCTGCGACCCATTGGGCTGATTTTTTTACTCCGGAGTAAACTTTCAATGGGTCGAATTTTTTATGCCAAGAACAATTTCTAACCTCAAAATTGAGCTGTCATATTTGTGTAGCAGTGCTGTGAATCGAACTATTGTCTCCAGTTAAATATTCAATTTAAAATATGAATCAGCCACGAAAATGGTCATTCAATGAGGGGAAAGCTCTTATTTCTTGTTACAAAAACAGAAAAGAGGAATATTTTCGAACCAGAAGCAAAAATCGGTTCTGGGAAAATATGTTGCAAGATCTGGAGGCTGAAGATGTACTGGTTAGTAATTTATTTAATTAATAAAGAAAAACAATTAAACATTTTATATATTCACAGCTTTCACTGGCGACGCCGGAAAATCTGGAGGTGAAGTGGAAAAGTCTTTACCGCGCTTATAAGAACGCGAAAGACCGAGGGACTGGATCTAGTGCTTCAAAATTTCCATCACTTTCATCCTCGTATAATAAATTTAATATCTAAACCAAGATTTTCATTATGTATTGATTATAAAGAGAAAGTATACACCATTTTTACCTGATTATGCTCCATAATTAATTTTTTAATACAGATTTTGTGGGCGCTAAACAACAATTCGTTGGCCGTCAGAGAATCCCAATCGTCTCAGGTTTAATTAATATTTATGTCCGTTGCTTTACATATCAATATATATGTTTTGTTGATTAATGTCAATAAAATATTTACCAAAACTTATGATTTTTTAGTTATTTTTAGTCTTTTTGCGTTCAACCAAATATAATCACACTAAAAATATTGAAATGACAATTTAAACTTTGCTTTCACAAGTTTTTATCATTTTAGCCATAATGTAATTTCCATAAGAGCTACAATTGAATACACTCCGCCGATCTGAGAGAAAAATTTCCCATTCAAACGTTTGTGACTACGATATGGCAATACATGTTCTTGAAAATTGTTCGTGAATTGGAGGTGGTGCAGTTTTGCTTTGTTCGGGAACACTCCGGAGTAAAAAATCAGCCCAATGGGTCGCAGCTAATATGGTTTCAGTCCACACACACACATATGTAAACTTGTGTAGCATATGCAAACAGGATTGGCTTATTTAAGCCACAAATGTAAGCACATTGGCTTATTAAGCCCAAAAGTTGCCGGCTTAAATAAGCCAAGTGTAATACCGGACTTGCACACTTTCGTCTACAGCCGCGATATTCTCTTCAGAACTCACATTCCTCCGACGTGTTTAGAGAGTATGTGGTATTAAATCTATCCACAGTTCGACGTACGGCTTGCTCAGATGGATGATTATGTGCGCCATAAAAATCACGAAGTCGTCTATAAGTTGTGCGAATCGACGAATGCTTTTCAAAGTAAATGTGGATAATTTGGTAGCGTTGTTCAAGCGTGAGTCTATTTATGATGATTTGCCAGAGTATACTGATCATAAATGTCAAAAAGTGAGCGCAGTATAACAGCTCGTTTGACAGTTAACCCTTTCGTAAGTTCTATCTAAGCAAAAAAACACCCTTTACTAGATTGTCGTCATCATGAAAGTGATGTCCGTTCAAATTTTCAAATTGTCCGTTGAAATTTTTGAATTTTTTGGGCATTGTCATAGATTTGAACCAAAAATGTTTTTTTTTTAATATATGAAGGGCTTAAAATATTGAAATAGAAGAAATTATTCAAAAAAAACTGGAAACAAAGTTAATTTTTCAACGAAATTGTTGAAAATTTTCGAACCGTCAACGGTTTTTCGATGGCCACACTCTAGTATTATATAATCATTTTTATTGTGATTTACTCCAAAACTATGCGTTTTCAGAGACGTTATATCTTATGTCTGACTTGGAGGCAATAAAATTTCCTACATTTTTGGCCTTGTACTAGAACTACGTATTATCGAGAAATACTGTTATTTTAAAAAAAATGAATTTTTGCGATAATCTCAAAAAATAACGGTTTTTGCTGGTTATACTTATGAGATGACATTCCCCACAATTTTGTCTTTGGTCGTTACCCGCGATCTTTTAACATTATTGAAATATTTTCATTGGGAATTGCTTGCAAACCAACCGTTTTTCAACATTTTTTTTTTTAAATCCGTTTTTCAAAAAACATTTAAAATTCTCTAAAAGCTTTTATTTAGCTTGCCTTCTTTGGGGTCGCTGAATATGATTCTGATATTCAGAAATCTGTAACGATAATGGAAGGTCCTGTAAGAATAACGTGATTATCACTTCCTCAAATTTTCCGGAAAAACTCATCTGGGGGTTTTTGGGGTCGCTGAATCCGATTCTGGCATTAAAAAATCCGTAAGGATAACGGAATGTCCTGTTAGGATAATGTAATTATCCTTTTACATATTTGTTTCAAAACAATAACAAAAAAAACTAACGGGTATTCACTTTGCTTCGAAAAAATTCAAATTTTCGCGCTTAAAGAACCAGTGAAACACATCTGACGCCGGCGCTGCCAAAATTAGAAAGTTGGTCTACTTTCTTATCGCTTCTATTAACGTAGCATTGTGAGTTGTCTCACTATATTCAATTTTTGACGCGACGCAGCACACGACGCAGCACACGACGCTTTCACTGTAATTTCACCTTTATTCAAGAAATATAGAAAACGAACTTTTTTTTCAAAATCCAGGGGAAGAACCCCGAGTCGGTCTCCGTCATAAATATACAGGGGAAACTAAAAATTTACTTCCAGTATATTTGTAAGCAATTTTTCCTAAAGGACGAAAACTTTTTAAGTCTCCGCTACGGATATTACAATATTTTTTTAATGTTCCGTAAAATACTGTGAAAATATAGTTATTAACAACAATAATAACAGCTTTTCAGCGATGAAATTCCGAATTTGTTGTTTTAGTAAGTCCCGCTTGGCCACAGACCACATCATAATGATTAATTACTGTATTATGTTTAAGATTCCATTAAAGTTCCACTGGTAACAAAGTCCAATGCTATTATTATGTCTTCATTTTTTCAGAAATTATCCATTTTCAGGGTGGCATTTATTTCTTTTTATAATATCGTTCCGTGAATTGCCCCATAAAAGTCATCCAATGGTTTGATTTTTGTCACGGATAACACCCAATCTGAAGGAAATTCGTTTTTTTGCAGAGTTTTGGGATATTTTTTCGTTACTTTTTCATATCATAAAAATTTTCAGAGATCCTTCCAGTGTCGTGATTTCTTATGTGTCAAGGCTACTTCAATTGGAGTGGGCGATTTTTCAGGCTGTCTTGAATTTTGTTTAACAAAACAAAGCCATCAAGAGGCGAATTTGACCATAAATCGTAGGGAATAACAAGGGGTAACAGTTAACTAGCATGTCAAACAGTGCTCCCTCTCCAGATCTTTTGGGCCATAATCATAAATTTTTAATGGCAACTTTGTAGATAAGCTCATAAAGATCTCTTTTCCCCTTGAAAAAAAGAAAAGAAGAAAAAAATCGCCCAGTTCAAATTTTAGGTTGTAAATGAAAGTCATTGGAGATCTTAGTTCACCGGAAGGCAGAAAAGCGATGAAATAATGGTAAAATTCTGTCTTTTTCTCGAATTGGTTAACATAAAAATGTGAAATATTCAACTAACATAAAATACATGTTAATTGGAGCACTTAAAATATGCTGAAGAGCTTAACATTAGAGAAATTATTACTATATGATCTGTTTTTCGCATCTTACACAAGGTATGAGAAATAACTTATTTAATTGACTTAAGAGGGAACTTCTAAGGGTTTTTATAACTTTAAATAACCAGAAAGGTGCTTTCTGCGTCTAGTAATATACAACATTATGAGATTATGAAAAAACCAAAATATTTTTATGATTTTATCTTGCGTTTATTTGTAATACACAGCGCCCAAAAAAATATATTTTTTTCAAAAAAAAAAATTTCTTATTTTTCATAAAAAAAATTTTTTTTTGCATTTTGTTAAAAATGATTTTTTTTAGAATTTATTTATATCCTTTTTAGTCATTTTGTATTTGATTAGTATGACAAAAGTTCCAAAATGACGTTTGTCGTTCGCCACGAAAATATCAACAAAATCGTTAAGCATGTCAAGTTGGAGGTTATATAACCTACCCTCGTTGCGACAATTTGTCAATCCAAGTCCACTCAACGTTTTTTTTATCAAAAAGAAACGTGGATGGTTACGACTTGGTGCTCACGACACCCTCGATTTGTACTATTATCATGACCTCTGCTGTTAATGGCTTGCAACAAAACCTTGCATTGCAAATGTTGCATTGCAATTTCTCGCAACGGTTGCGAAACCTTATATTGAGGACATCCAGTCGCACTTCGGGCTGTAGTACCAAGAGACAAATTTAGTTGCATGTTGAACGCAAAGTGAGACAAACTCGGTGATATTCTATTTTTAACCTACTTCGAAAAACGAGGTTATGTATTGTATTATGTATATACGACTGTATGTATCCCCGGGATTTCCTCAGGAACGGTTATAGATCTCGAGTCGAAACTTTATTTTTCGACTCGAGATCTATAAGCACCAGGAAGAACTTTTTACATATCTCACCACTGTGGCGCTGTCCCATCAAACCCCCTCTTCTGCTAGATTTTACATCTTTAGATGTAGAATCTTTTTGTCTTATGTTCAACTTAATTACAGGCAAGACTTTTGTACCATGTTCAACTTAAATACAGGTAAGACTTTTTAGATCCTTACTATCTTTTCAGCTTACCGAATTGAAATCTTAAAAAATGCTTTTCCGCTAAAAAAGTATGAAACAAAATTTTTTTGTAAAAGAAGCAATTTAAATAAAAGCGCTAAAAACCAAAAAAAAAATTAACATTTGTACTTTTAAATAATGTTCAATTTGAGTGCCAGAAAATTTGAATTGTTTCTAAAAACTAGCGTATTAGGTAGGAGAGAATAGCGAAACTTGATCCCATTTTTTTCTTTTAGCTATAACTTTTGTTGTTATTACTTTAAACATCCCTAATTTTGCCACGATCTGTCAAAGCTTTGATATTTTATATCATAACTAGCTTGCATACCCGTCGTTGCCGGGTTAAGTTTTTTCTATAAGTTTTAGAATACGAAGAAAACCGGAAAGAACTTAAAAACTTTTGAGAAAAATCTTATTCTTGCAGGACTCTCCGTTGCGAATTAGTCTAACACCAGATTCGTGATCAGCGACTCCGACAACCCCCTAATGCCATTTTTCCCCGGGAAAAATGGAAAAAAGGATATTTTCGTTATCCTTACAGGACCTTCCGTTTCTAATTTTGAAAATCTAACACTAGATTCGTGATCAGCGACCCCAAAAACCCCTGACTGGAACTTTTCAGCCTCCTATTGAGCAGGATTCATAACGAAAATCACGGTTTTTAGGTTATATTAAAGAGGTTTTTTAGGAATTAAAGAAAAGTAAAAATGGAAAATGAAAAACCATTTCTGGAGATTTTAATAGAAAAGGTGAAACAAAACGACTCGTCATTTTAAAAAAGTGCCCGGGATCATTTTCTTTCATGGCACAAAAGTTTTCCGCAAAAAAACCATCTTCATCTCTTTTTATGTTAAGTTTGCGCACCCACCAGCGTCTTTCATTATTTTCATTTAAATGCCTTATAAGTCACTCCTGCTAATAATGAAATAAATGCAACCTTTCTTAAGTCCATTTTCACTTTTTACAGATAATAATTACTAACAAACAAAACTAAACTTCAATCTATCGCAACGCGTTATTGTGGGTTAACTACAACGCGGCAACGGCGGCAACTGTCACCGCGCCGCACGCGTTATTGTGGTATAGGCTTAATGGTTGGAAATATAAATTGATGATATCCATTATCGAAGAAAAATGTTGAGACAAACCTTACCTCAATAGATATGTAGTAAATATAAATTATTGAAAAAATTGTCAAAAAGTATTCGACTCTCGACATAACTTTCAAAAAAACACTTTTTTAGCATGGGTGGTCTACACAAAATTAAACTACATGAAACGTAATCATTTAACGATGAGTTTGTTGCAGCATCTTCGTGGTTTTTAAAAATTGCTACGTTCAAGAAATTTATGGTGGGATCAAGTCCCCCTATTCTTATCGTTTTGAAATATGATATCGAAGCAATAGTAGTTTATATGAAGGAGAGATTTTATTTGAATTAAGATGTTTTGTACGGATATCGCTTCGACATCATATTTAAAATAATATAAGAATCTCCATTACGCTAGTTTTCAGAAACAATTCAATTTTTTCTGGCACTCAAATTTGACAGTATTTGAGATCTTAATTATTTTCAGACAGTTCTTTTTGTAATTTAATTTTTTTTTTTAAATTTTTTTTTGTGAGAAAGAAAAAAAGACATTTTTTTAAAATTTTGAATTAAATAGAAGTTTATAACATTAAAGGTGCCACTTTTATGTCGATTTAATAAAAATGCGAAATAAAAGAAGAACGAAATGACAAAAAATCCTAGTAAAGGTGTTGAAAAATTGATTGAATTTTATGTTGAGCTTTCTTTCGTCTAAATTTATATTCTTTTGACAATATTGCGTTGGAAATTCATTTATGTTTATTTCCTTCGTGCTGTAAATGAAATGTTCCATCAACATTTTCTCAGATTCCTCAGACAATTTAAGCTCTACGATGTTGAGAAGATTTTGTCACTGTTACCAAAAACAAAGACGAAAGAAAAATATTTTTCGGCTCACGGTTAGCCGCAGGTTTACTTTGGTTTCGGTGTCAGGTCTTGGGGCAAACATTTAGTTGGATGCTTACCTCAAACCAGAATGTTCTATGGTTCGCCAACATTTTCGGTATTAAAGCCTGTCATAAATCGTCCCCTTTTGACAGTAAACAAATAAATCATGAGGAAACTTTGTGAATTTTTGGCAAAGTCTGGTCTGGAGCCGGGACTTGTGATGATGGTCGTCCTTATTCGCCGTGGAAAATATGAAATCAAAAGGAGCAGCTCCAGAATCAACGGAAATGTGGACTGAGAATGGATGGTTGCTGAATTGGTTTCTTTTGTTTCTGTTTTACTCTTTGCTATTTAACATGATGTGGCACCACATGTGTTCGCTTGCTACGGATTCATGTCTGCTTTCATAAATGATGACATACATCAGATGGATTCTCTATCCATTTAACATCCATCCTCCAAAAGAAAAAAAAACACCGCGTTTTTCCATAAAATGAATCAAATTGAAAAAAAAAATGTTGCCAATAAAATGGAGCCATCGCATTTATGTTGTTGTATGACTGACTGTAGGTGGATATTGTCCTATCAGTTGTTTAGATGTACATGTACGAGGACCAGCTTTTTTTGTTTTTAGATATTCAAGTTCCAGAGGGACCTCGCTACTCGATCGGTGACTCATCGAAAATATTTTTGTTCAATTTGACGTATGACAATCAAAGATATTTGATTGAATGATAAAACCTGTTTTTCGGCTGTTCTGTGATGTTGCAAAAAAACCATTCCCCACGATGAAAAAATAATTTCATCTTTCTCTGAATAATGGAAAAAACAAAATCATTCCCGGAATGTCCTGTGAAAATACGTGCAACGCTAGCTTCCATTTGTCACAAACAAACATATTTTTCCCTTGTTATGCTTCTATCAAAAAAAAATCTACTATTAAAAAACTTAAAAGCTAATACTTTATATAAGGACAGACCGAATTGTGATTTAAACAAAACCATTTGTATTTTGGAGGGAGGAAGGAGTCGTCCGATGGGAGCGAAATTTCTATAGAAAAGTAAAGTTTTAGCTTGAAGCGGCAATCACTCTGGCGAAATAAAGTGATTTTCCATCAAAAATTTTCAATTTTGTATGGGAATTTCGATTGCATATTTAAAGAAAATTAAAAAAATATGATCCTATTGCGGTCCCATCCGGAAACTTTGCAGGAATGGTTTTGAGAAATGAGAGTTTATTAGCCATTTTTTTTTTGAAATTTAAATATGGCTTTTTGAAATATTCAAGATTAAATGTTATACGGGGTGATCTTGCAATTAAAAATTTAAAAACTGTCTGAAATAAGTTAAGTTATACGAGGTCTGGCCAATAAGTAATGAGACTAATTCAATAAAATACGTATATTTAAATATTAAGATACATCGATGTGATCCCCTTCAAAGTACTCCCCTCCCACCACTATACATTGGTTCCAACGTTTTTTCCAGCTCTCATAACATTTATGGAAGGCTTCGACTGGAATGTCCTGAAGTACCCTCGTCACGGCGTTCTGGATGTCAGTTATGGACTCAAAATGCGTTCCTTTCACGGCCAATTTTGTTTGAGGGAACAAAAAGAAGTCGCAGGGTGACATATCCGGCGAATAGGGCGCTTGTGGCAACACTGCGATGTTCTTAGAGGTCAAAAATCGCGACACACTGAAGGCACGATGGCATGGAGCATTGTCATGATGAAGGATCCACGTTTTGGCAATCTCTGGACGGACTCTAATGACTCGTTTTCGCAGCCGATCGAGTACTTTCAGGTAAAAATGTTGGTTGACGGTCTGCCCAGGTGGTACGAACTCTTTGTGCACGATCCCTTTGCTGTCAACCGGTCTCCCACTTCGCGGTTCATCCCCGACGCTTTCACGACCATTTTTAAAATTTTTATGCCATCGAAACACCTGAGCACGACTCAGGGCTTCATCACCGAACACTTTCACCAATTTATCGTACGTTTCCATAACGGAATCGCCGAGTTTAACGCAAAATTTAATCGCGTACCGCTGTTCAATATTACGATGTTCCATATTTGTGACACGCCTTACAAACACGTTGTCGAAAACATAACACAACTGGAAAACTAATTATCGTACGAAAATCGCGAGCACATGCATCGATAGAGGAGGGATGAGAGATTAACCGAACGAAGTTTCAGATTCGCAGTGTTACCACAAGCGTGGCAAAAAAACCAGTCTCATTAGTTATTGGTCAGACCTCGTACAACAAATGAAAGCTTGTAAAATTACCTTCAAAACGCAATTAACATCAGACCTCTACTCATATCCTGAGTGATTGCACTTTAGCAGAAAATCGTGATTTTCGAAGGATTTCTATATTTCTGAAACTATTGTAAATAAAAATCTGAATTTTTTTAAATTTTTACATTTGTAACAAGCTTGGAGTATACATTTGGTGAACCAAAAGCCATAGAGGTACATATAAGGCAACAAAAAGTGGCGGGCATGTTGTCCTGGTGTCCCGGGAACTAAACTTTTGTCCCGGAATTATGGAGTCGAGTACTGTAATTCCTTAATGACTAAAAAAATTGAACTCGAAACAAGAAAAAATTCTGAGTGCTGCGCAGTTTCATGAACAATTACTTCCTTTTCCTTAAAAAAAATCAATTCTTCAAATAAGTAGGATTTTTGTTGTGTTTTGAAAACTTTTTATAAAGGGTGATCCAATAAGAGCTTCCTATTTTTTTTTTTTAAATAAAACTCCTTCCGCATTTTTAAAGAAATACGGTCCGATGATGCTACTGCAGCAATATTCTCATTACTACGGGCTGTACGCACTCTGGTTGATGGATGAATGTGTAATAGTGTAAAATTAGTTTGAAATTTGGTGATGGTTTCACGAATAGTGCGTTCAGTGGGACGATTATGACGACCAAAATGTGGACAGAGAGCTCTATAACAATTCCTAACTGAGCACTGATTTTGGAAATAAGTGTCCACAATTAGTAAACGTACTTCTCACGGAAGTCTAGTCATGATGAAATGGCACTGAATACTGAACACAAACGTCATATAGATAAGCCAGTTGACACATAAGAACTATCGAAACAACCCTATTGGAAAAAGTAGCTCCAATTGGATCACCCTTTATAATCAGATACAAAAAACAAAAGGTGAAATAAATACACTTCCCTCCGATCAGAGTTTCAAATTTTCACTATTGAATTCGAAGCATTATAAAGAACCATGCAGGATTCGACGCTTTTTAGTTGGGGTTTCACTTTTGTTGTACCTGCGTTGGAAAGATAATTTGTTCTAGTTTCATTGACACAAGCTCTTTTTTGGAGGAGAGCTGCAGGGGCATGGTCAGCTGCCATCTTAGACGCAATGGAAAAATCAAGTCGAAAACTGCATGGAAAAATCATTGTGTCTAAGATGGCAGCTGACCATCCCCCTGCTGTTCCCCGCCAAAAAAGAGCTTGTGTCAATGAAACTAGAACAAATTATCTTTCCAACGCAGGTACAACGAATGTGAAACCCAAAAAGTTAATCAAGGGGTATTTTCGTGCATCGTTCTTTAATCACACTTTGTCTCCACCAACGTGAAACGTTGTTTTCAACATTATTGTCAACCTGGTTGTCAGTTTTTGCCACAGACGCTGCAACATGGTCACCAACATCAGTCTCCGACCACCGAATATTCAATGTTTTCCAAATTTTCGCATAAAAACCATGAATCAGAAATGATTCAATGGCTAAACACAAAATAGTAAAACTAATATACTATTTCTATATTATATGTATATTATTTTGAGCATAAAAATCTGTCTGTATTCATTCGACTTTGCCCCTCCACCTTCCTCCCTCGCTCTGGTTGCCATACTGAGTATTTTTGTATAGTAAATTTAAATACAATACCCTCTTTTTAACCGACTTCCAAAAAAGGAGGAGGTTATCAATTCGTTTTGGTCCAACTTTATTTATTTATTTATTTATTTATTTTATATCTGTATGTTCGCGCAGTACTTGGGTGCCGTTGCATGGATTTTGTTGAAACGTTGGTGGATGACAGAGTTCACTCCCTAGTTGGTCCCATTTTAATTTCCCCTCTCTCCGACGTTTCCCGGCCTTCCCCTCCCCTGTCAACTCCCAATCGGATGGTCCGATCGATCTGAAAATTTGTATGCGTACATTTTGGGGGACGGCTAGTGTTTTCCCCTTATCTATTTTCCCCTACCCCTTTCGCTTCTTAACCCCTCCCCTGTCCCCTAATCGGATGGTCCGATCGGTCTGAAAATTTTTATGCATATATTTTGGGGGGCAGCGAATCCTTCAACCCTCAAATTTTCCAGATAAAAAACAAACACATATGGGGGTTTTTAGGGTCGCCTAAATCAATTCTAATGTTTAGAAGTCTGTAAGGTTAACGAAAGGTTTCTGTCGATCTAAAAAATGTTGGTGACGACCCCCAAAATTTTTGCTGTCGACCTCTAAAATTTAGTTTACAACTTACTGTTGCCATCCCTAAAAATTCGCTGTTTGGAACGATCAAAGTTTTGCTCTACCCATTTCCTAACATTAAATAGGTATATCCTATAATATAATACGAGGACTGTCGTCCTTCTGTCTGTCAGTCTGTCTGTCTGCACAATGGATCTCGAAAACAGGCCTAACGATTTTCATGAAACTTGGGTGTTAGGGATTTTCGGGGACAAAAATACGATCTAGATAGGTATCCCCTCTGAGAAAATTCCCCTTCGACACCCCTCGCCTGGTATCTTCGAATTCGGTGGTCCGATCTTAATGAAGCTTTACAGTATTACTAAGAAGGCTAAGGGGTTTGATTTTCCACTACAAAACCTGACTTTTCCCTCCCCTCGATACCCCTCGCCTGGTTTCTTCGAATTGGCTGGTCCGATCTTAATGAAACTTTCCAGTGTCACTAAGGGGGTTGAAGGCTATAGATTCGTAACGCCGTTTTCGCACGCGGGCTGCGGCTTTACTTGCTCTACCCATTTCCTAACATTAAATATATCTATATAATGTATATACCAAAAATCACTAAAAATTATAAAATAAAAAACTTTTTAAAAAAAAGTAAAAAAAACCGACTTAAAAATGCATTAAAAAGGAAAAAATAATTTTTTTAGAAGTTGGTGCCAAAATAGAAACAAACAATTTGCTCTCTTTTATTGTACAATCTAAAAGTATTAAAATACATATTGAATGGGTTTTATATTCCCCAAATTTTGAATATCGATTCTTGTCACTATAAAAAATTTATTTTTATCACATCGAATATTTGCAATGCATTAAACGAAACGCGGGATGTAAAAATTATAGTCATTGTGATATTTTAACCGCGAGTCTATTGTACATAAAAGTACTCGACAACTGTAAAAAGCTTTTGATTGTCTTAACAATTCTTGTTACAATAAAATTATTTGTAACACTCAAGAAATATGAATAGAAGTCCTCTTTAAGTTTCTATTTTGGCACCAACTTCTAAAAAAATTATTTTTTCCTTTTTAATGCATTTTTAAGTCGGTTTTTTTTACTTTTTTTTAATTCACAATATGAAGATTGAATGTTTAAGAAAGAGATCTCCTCACTGGGTGGATTGTACTATGTTTTTTTACCAATCCATGAAAGGAAATTATAAAGTTGTCAAAAAATGTCTTGTTAAAAATATTCAAAAATTTGGAAAATGTTGCTGACTCAAACAATTGCCACACACAGTTTTAATGCAAGAGGCGAAATCTGCATTTTACAGATCAACTTTTCAAAGGAAAACATTTTGTTCCAGTTATTTTATAATAATGAGTTTTCCTTATTAAATTACAAGTTTTAGCAAAAATATGCAAATTTTCCGCCTAAATGATTTCCATCGTCGAATTATCCAATTGGAAACTGGAGTCATAAATTCTATAAAATATTAATCTAAATTAGGACTAATTAAAGCGGAATTTTATTACGGTAGAGCAATTCAACATTAAATAAACTTTAACTGTAAATGTAGATCATATCAAAATGGATACGAAATGTGTATTTCTTGTGGAATGTGTTTTATGTGCAATGATTTCGATTTGGATTGTGTTTTATGGCATTGCATGAAGAGAAATTCATTTTCAGATTATCCTTATAGGATTTTATGCTTTCTACTTGTCTCCCACTGGTAACAGTTATATGGCATACATTCATAAATATATTATAATACTATGTGGATAAATTAATATAATAATATTTTAGGAAATTATCTTAAGCTTGACGCAAGTCACAAAGTTTCATTTCTTGACGACATTTTCAACAGCCGGAAAATGCAAATTCTGCCGTAGAAAAACTTTTCGCCCAGATGGGAACAATTTCATGGCGAACAAATTGCTTTTATATCTGAAAAGTAGCTCAAAATTTTCCTATTCGTAGGCAAAACCCTCTGGGTATTATTTCTTAAAACTACAGCTTTTATCTATGAAAAGTCTTAGCTATATAAAATACAAAAGAAAAATCCCCAAAGGGATGACGATGGGCTGAGAAGTTTTTTCTTCATGTTATGAATAATAGTTTTTTTTTCTTCGTTTGTTCTTTTTATTACTATGTGGAGTTTTCCTTCGAGGACTTGGATGTAGGACTAAACGAATTGTGTAAAAAGTATACTCCATGCCCGATTGCAGAAATCTTCTATTTTTATTAAAGTAAGATTACACATTTTATGTTGAATTTTTTTCTTCGTATTTTTAATAAAACAAATGATTTCGCAGCATACCCGAAATCGATGTCAAACAGTCATCAGACATTGGAAGAATTGGGAAAAACTTTACAACTTTATATCACTTGTTTTTATATAAGTTCTCTCAACTACGATTGGTTAACATCACCTGATACACATCTAATGTTGGGAATTTAAGCTTACTAGAATTTTAAATTCCGGTTAATCTATTGACGATTAAAAGCATACAAATGGTATAGACTGATAGTTTCCAGAGCCTCGTATCTTAAAATCAATCACTTTTCAGAATCAAGTTTTTCTTGAGTGTTTTGCAATTTAAATGAGGCTTAAAAATTTAATTTAAAGATTTTTGAGAAAAAAAATACAAAACCGAAATTTTTGTAGATACGACACTTTTAGGCATGAGCATATAAAAAAGCGAAAATCTGCGTAACTTATTTTTTGGACAGCCCCTTAAGTTGGTTCATATATTAGAATGAAAAACGGCTCGACTCTTTTAAGGAGGTTAGAATTCTTTTGTATACAGAGCTGAACAAAACTCTTTTTTTCTAATTTCTGTCAGTGATGTATATCTTTAAAAAGAATTTTGTTGGTGGCGTAGTTTTTTAAATTTCTGCATTATTGTAAAAAAAATTTAAAGTAAGACGCTATTATATTTTTTACATAGATAATCACAGAAAAAATTTTAGACAAACCCTCTGATCGACCAACCAAATTTCCAAGTACACAAAAATGCATTTTCATCAATTTTTTTTCAAAAATGGAGGGGAGCGCCTAATACGGGTTTTATACTGAGCGCTGCTTTGACTTTGCACGGCCCTGGCTACAAAGAGAAAATTTAACTGGTTTTGCCATGCAAAGAGAGAAGTTATTTGTGTTGTATTTCGCTTAGTGTCGACGTACACGTGTCTTCCCGTCGAAGCGACTTTTATTCCTTAAAAAGGCTTTTCCGACGTACACGCTTTTTCACTTTTTAGTAGGAAAAACTTGTGTACAACAAGCGATCGCTCATGTGTGTGTGGTTCACATATATGTGTTGTATTTCCAGCTCATTCCTTTGTTAGCTCGCACCGAGGCAACATCAATTGCCAAAATAGAAACTGCCAACAATAGAAGAATAAGGACTGGTCATTTGTTATGGCATTTATTCTTTCCTATCTACCTGAAAAATAAAACTACCTGCAATTGGTATTTCACTATTTACATTCAATTTTTGTTTATTTGGGATATGTTTACGAGTCGGTGGCTAAGCACCGACTGGGGTGTATTCCTTTATTCCGGAGTAAAGTAAAGGTTGGGTTTGTCAAAGTTAGACCAGCTGATTGCCAAAGTTGAAAATAACGTAAACTGTACTCTGGCATTTCGGAACGTGATTTGGTTAACTTTGACAGTTATTGGAATCCTGACTAAATCACCTAAAATTATCATACTTTTAATAATACTTTCCTGCTAAATGCAATTAATAAAATACCTTGGGAATTCTTCGCCATTATGGTATTGTCTTTAATATCATAATTCCCTCCAACCAAAATAATTTCAAAGCTGTCCGTTGCCATCACGCACAAATTTATTCATTTTGTTTCTCAATTTTAATAATTTACTTGTTCTTGTCGAACTTGTTCATTAAATCACTCACAATGAAAACAACGACTTAACCTCAAATAAGTTTCCAGTACTGTCAAAGTTAACCAAATCGCGTTCCAAAATGCCCGAGTAAAGTTTACTTTTCTCAACTCTGCTATTGAGCAAAGTTGAAAAAGTTAACTTTGACAGCTCAACTGTGGACGCGAGTATAGTTTACTTTGCGTTAACCGTATGTGTTTTGGAACTACTTTCAGTTAACCGTGGTCGACCGCGGTTAACCGTGGTTAGTAATGGAACGCGGCCCTGACTCAATGAAATTACGCACACATGCATGCTGACATGCTACACGAGCGACTTCGTTTGTGTGCGTAAAAGAAGACGTGAAGAACACTTTTCGAGTGGCGACTTTTCTCCACTTGCCGCACCCGTTTCTTTCCTACAATTTGGTGAGGCTGAGGCATGCTGAAGACTGAAAGTTGAAACGTGTACGCCCTCGCTTAGGTGATGTTATCGTTTTTGACTCGTTATTGGGCGAGGACGAAGAAGGAATGGTTCGCAACGTCATTTCTACTGCGTTCCGCGCCCACAAACTTTGGCGTAACGAATAAAAAAACATCTTGTTTAAACCGGGTATTTGCGAACATTATATATGGACCAAAGACATTAGATTATTAGATTGGCAAAGTCATATAAATTCGCGGCCACACATTTGCACAGCCGTCGTTATCGAGGACGCTGCTTGACATCACCAGTACGAATAGAAAAGTGAGGAGATTCGCTAAAGCTTTATGGCTTGTTGTATAAAATGGATTTAAGCTGTTATAACTCCATGGCAGAATTTAGTGCGTGACATGCGTAACACAGAAAAAATGCTAAAAAATTGTATAAAGTATCCCTTCCAATTATGATTAAGTTTGGTCTGCAAGTCACAAAGCACATCCGCTCTCAAAAAGAAATCCTGGCTACGGCCTGACAAATAGATTTATCATTTCACTACTAGGTCAATTAAAATTAAGTTTTATATTTTGCATTAATGCCCACACTTGCAGAGATAAAAGTTTTTTTTTATTTCCCTTTACGCATTTTAAATCTACGCGCTCTTTTCGTTGAACCAATTACTCGTATAACCGGATATATTACAGTATTCGGATATATTTTATTCTATAAGCACAAGGGTGGTTCATTATTGTTTATTTCTTTTATGAAAAAAAGTATTTTCCATTTTCATTTTCAAGTTGACTTGGTAATTACTACAAAATAACAATACGTCCATATAGCTGACAATGGAACTCAAAAAAAAGTCGAAAAAATACATATTTTTAGTAAAAAGTCATGTTACACATATAAAGGTAACAGGTGAATCAATCAGTTTCAGTGAGAAAAATTTTACATTTTTACATTTTTACATCTGACTGTGTGCAGTTACAAATATTAAATTCACGGAATTTTTGAACAAATATTATATGGGCAAATAATTCGATATATTTGCCACCGTGTACATTTGGTTTAATAATACACATTTCTGAAAAATAAATACAGATTTTAGGATTTTCCATGGCGAGTTTCTACAGTATTTAAATAGATAGGCAGATAAACATCCGTATATGTTTCGTTACAATTCTTGAAACGTTAATAAAAAGGTTTATGATCTTTTTCAGTGAACTGTAATGAAATTTCGAACCTTTTTCCCAAACTGAACTTTATTACAACGCGTTTTTTTTTTAGGGAAATATTTTGTGATTTTGACATTTGAACTGAATCGAAAAAGATGGTACAAATGGTATTTTAACGTAAAATATACCCGTATTCAGTTTCCTTTTTTGAATACCAATTTATACGCGTAAATGTCAATTCAGCAGTAATCTTGGCTAAAAAAAATAAACGCAATGATATTATTTTTCACATAAAGAACGAAATGTTAAACTTGATGTATAAACATTCTGGGAATTAAATAAAACCGTTCAACATACAGGATGTCATTTTTTATGTTTATTGGTCCTTAAAACGCTGTTGTAAATTTTTACGAGAGGAAAAGAAATTGTAATTGTGTTTACCATATGCATTTAAATGGGGCAATTAAATTGCATTCAGTTTTAGCCACAAAAGGGTCTTCTAGGTTATTCCTATTCCCAAAATATTTCTTCTATACATATATGAAAAATGTTTTTCAAATATATCCTGTTGTGGAGTCTAACCAGTAATCCCAGGATCTATGATTTAACCGCTTACCAACTGAACGTTTCGATCGTAACAAAGTTTCGTTTTAGTATTGAAGATCTACTAAATGTTACTGAACAACGAAAGTATGTTTTATAGGATAGATGCGCGAAGCTGGTACTCGAAGCAAAACAGGCTTACCTTTTATCTTCGCCCGATGAAAGATCAAAAAGGCGTTCTCTTCCCCTATTTCTAGAACCCCTGATAAATCATTACGAAATCAATTCAAAATTCAAATACCAGAAATACGGACATTGTCCATTTTATAACTCATTTATTTTAATGAAATTCTTCCTTTCTTAATCTAATATTTAGTTTTTATATTTATATATGTTACCAGCCAAACCCGATTTCAGGCTAAACTAGTTTACCCTAGCCCAAATTAGTTCGTTCTAATAAAAAAACGCACGCTTTAGGCTTTAGGATAAAAAAACGAATCCCTTCCCTTAGACCAGTGGTCCTTGAGCTTGTTGCAAATGCTCCGCGAAATTATGAAACCCGAAATTTAATGTTGGCTCATCTACTGCATGTGATTTGAGTTGCACGAAAAAGCGCGCAAGACTTACTAATTTAGACGAAGAATTGAGAGTAGCTATATCAAATATTAGACCTAATATCGCTGAAATCTGCAAAAACCGACAAGCTCAGGTTGTTATTTTTAACTTGATGTTATTTTTAACTGTTATGTAATAATCAGTTTAATTTTTAATAACAGTTATGTCTGTTGGTTTTTTGACTCTTTGATTTTTGTGCTCCGAGAATTTTTCCTCTGATCAAAAGTGCTCCCTGACTTTAAAAAGGTTAAGAATGACTGCCTTAGACTTTCCTTTCTGGAGAAGGGATGTGAGGGGAGGCCAGGAAAAACATTTGCTGTTAAAAAACATACTGTTTTAAAAACGTATAGATTGCGAATGTGGATACGCGATATGTATATGCCATATTGGAAAAAAAATCCTTAGCAAATAAGTTGGAAGTACCTTTTCATGGTAAAGGAGTGTCCTTAAAAAAAATTTTTTCTAAAAAAAATAAAACCCACTTTAAAAAAAACTGAAAAGAGAAAAAAGCACTAAAAAGAAAAAAATAATTTCAAACTATGTCCATTAATAGCGTATTTAAAATTCGGCTTTTTTGGAGTGGCGTTAAATTTACACTAAATAAAATCGTTGTAAAATTTCTATTGTCAAGTTTCGCACAAAATCAGTTTGTACATGGAGACAAAAAATAGGATAGATTTCTACAAAAAATAGTAACATATGAGACAGTGGGCTTTTTTATAGCGATTGCTTAAAAATAGGGAATCGAATTTGGGACATAAAAGAACTTAGTTTTGGTGCTTCTAAGAGCCGTATCTATAGTTAATCTGTTTGACAACAAAATTTTTGGAGTCGATCTTAGTTCTTAGTTAGCCTTAAGGGTTAGAAAGTATGTAATTTATTTTAGTTGCAAATTTAACGCCACTCCAAAAAAGCCGAATTTTAAATACGCTATTAATGGACATAGTTTAAAATTATTTTTTTCTTTTTAGTGCTTTTTTCTCTTTTCAGTTTTTTTTTTTAAAGTCGGTTTTATTTTTTTTAGAAAATTTTTTTTTATTTCGAACGTTTTTAGTTTCAATTTTTAATATAGGTAAAATTACAAAGGGTTTGAGGGGATAAGTCCGCACATGAGAAATATATAAAAGAATCTTCCAGATATTGTACTGAACACAATACAAAGAATTTTACTCGATATCCCAAGCAGGGAGGGGTTTGAAGGGGTAGGTTAACACGGGGGAAATATATAAAAGAACCTTCCTTGTGTTGTACTGAACACAACGTAAAAACATAACAAAAGCTATATTTGCCAATCTGGCAATTATTGAAAACCTGTATGGTGAACGGCGAACAGTTGTATCAAAATTCCAATTTGAAGTCAACTTTTCAATAAGATTTTTTAAAATTTATTCCAATCGGATGTATGGGAGTTTTATGTAGAATCTTATCCTTAATAATTTTTGTTCTTGCACTTTTTTGATAAGATGCACCGTTTTTGAGATATTCGGAAAAAACGTTTTCGTTTGTATGGGGGGTACCCTCCCTAATGGTCCATTTTTGCCCATGAACGAACCGGGGTCCAACCAGGAACTTTCTCTACAACTTTCTCTTTGGGATGACCAAAATCGGTCAACCCAGTAAAAAGTTAGGCGTGAACATACATTAAAAAAAAAATATTCAGGTGGAATTGAGAACCTTTTCATTTTTGGAAGTCGGTTAAAAAATAAAAATGGTAAGGTTACAATATATTAACTGCATATTTTTTCCCTGAACGCGATTCTGGGATTAAGAAGTCTACAAGGATAACGGAAGGTTCTGTTAGGATGACGTGTTATCCTTTTCCTCAAATTTTCCGGAAAAAATGTCATCTGGGGGTTTTTGGGGTCGCTGAATCCGATTCTGGAGTTAAAAAGTCCGTAAAAATATTTCAGAAGCATCAAAGATGTAGATTCGGAGACTAAAAAGTATAAACAAGCGTGGCGGAAGACAGGCGTCATTTTGGATTTGGCATAATATTTGACAAAA
Organism: Chrysopilus asiliformis; assembly: GCA_964034945.1. Classification (NCBI taxonomy): domain Eukaryota; kingdom Metazoa; phylum Arthropoda; class Insecta; order Diptera; family Rhagionidae; genus Chrysopilus; species Chrysopilus asiliformis. The sequence goes on along the minus strand of OZ035961.1, from coordinate 81,338,137 downwards.
TGACTAAAAAAAAATAAAAAATGCTTTTATTTAAAAAAATGCGCTAAAAAGGAAAAAAATAATTTTTTGTACTGTGTATCAAAAGTAAAAGCGAGAAAATATCATAAAAAATAAAATAAAATACAGGTAAACCTCCCACAACGCGGATGGGATAATGCGGCAATTTTCCTACAACGGGTCCTCCTACAACGCGATTTTCGCTACAACGCGGTTAGAAAAATGCGGAAATTTTCCTACAACGTGGTTTAGGGAATGTGAAAATTTTTCTACAATGCCACAATTCTATAGTGTACATATATAGAACTCTGAAAGGTATAGAAAAATATTTGGACATGGCGAAACAGATGGAAACTTACTTTTTAGAGAACGATCCTCTGCGCTGGAGAGAGCGGGAATATTTAAAATAAATCTTCAAAATTGCTTATCTGCCTACGAAGAAGTTTATAAAGATTTGCAAAGCAACAGCAAACAATCTCTAATGACAGAGTTTTTCAAACCTAAAACTACCGGAAGTGAAATCGAGCTCTGATTTTGAAAAAAGGCCAGTCAAACTTTCTCGACCAACTATAATAAGTGACGATGAAGAATAAATTTGTCAGCATAACATTATGTTTCTTTTTGATTTTTAATATTACTTATTAAACTTGAAATCATAATCTTTTTAGTTTTTATACGATGTTGAATTGTATTTAAGTTTGTCATGAAATGTTTTTATGTGCATATAGTAAAAAAATCATCAAAATGTTACACCTTAAAACTGCAGTTTATCTCTTTTGAGAACCGAACCCCCATTTTTATATGGAGTCAGTGTCTCCTACAACGCGATTTCCTACAACGCGGCATTTTCCTGACCTAACTACCGCGTTGTAGGAGGTTTACCTGTGTAGATTTATCTCGCAGTACCAAAAAATTATTTTCTCCTTTTTAGTGCATTTTTTTAAACAAAGGCTTTTTATTTTTAAAAAAATGTTTTTTTGATTTATTTTTTCTTTAATAAGAAATTGGAGATCGTGAACGTAGATACGCGATATGTATGTTTATGAAATGTAATCAAATTGGAAAAAAATCCTTAGCAAATAAGATGGAAATTCTTTTTCACGGCAGAGGAATTTCCTTGAAAAATAAATACTCCCATATTTTTTTTAACAGTAGATGTTTTTCTTGGTCTCCCCTCACACTCCTTCTCCCAACTCCCCACACCCCTTCCCCAATCACACACCCCTCTCGGTCACACGAAAAACAATATTTTAAAAGAAAAATTCATTTGATCAGAAAGTTCCTATCTGCCCCGTTATCGAGTCGGTCTCCGTCACGAATACAATACTTTGCCTCTGTAGCCGAAGAAAGTAATGTTTTTAAGAATGCAAAAACTTTTTTATCTTAACCCTTTCAGACCTGAATTATTTTTTTAAAAAAATTGGTTGTGATAAAATTTGTGTTGATAAAGTGGGTAAATAAGAGTAAGAAAATATTGAAAAAAAAATCCAAGATCTATTACTGTTTTCGATAGCTTGTAATGTGTACAAACGTTCACAACCGGTCTCAAATACGAAATAATCTTATGAAATTGTTATATTTGGGAAAAACTTTAATGTGTACAAATGTAACCACCGGGTCTGAAAGAGTTAAAGGAAAAAAAAAGATTGTGGCATTTTAAATTACAAAAGTCTTAAAGAATTTTTCGAAAAATTAATATTTCTCCATCTTATTGGGTGTAATTCGGTGTATTTCTCGTAATATGAAAATAATAGCTCACAGATGAAATAAATTTTATGCTAATAACAGCATTTATAGAAGACAGACACCATTAATCTACCACTAATGCCAACAAAGTTCTGAGAATTCTCGACATTTCGATATTTTGTCTGAGGAAATCGAGTGTGAAAATAATTTTTGATTGTGATGCACAACATTTACTTTTATTTTTCATCCCCTTTTTGTCATCGCTTAATTTACCCCCGTAACAAAATGATATTGTATATATTTACATCCATTTTGTATGACTGCCGCCAAAACAAAAAAAAATCCCTATATTTCCACGCTAACATTTTCCATTTATGTGGCAAAATATACTTGACTTGGATTTTCAGACGAGGATCCTTTTTGTTATCGAGAAGAATCTCCCCAGCCACATTGTTTGAGTAATCCCTACTAGAATATAAATGGATATCGCCTCAGCGGAAACATCATCCTTCTTACGACGAATGGGAATTTTAACTAACATACGATATGGTTGGCGGCAAATTTTGTTGTTGCTTTCTGAATAATATCTCTACAACAATATTATTTTTCTTATTTCAAGAAGAGCTACAAACATGTCTGGTGTATAATTTGCCTCAGATCATCTTTACACAAGTTCGTATATAACACAAGTTCTCACGTTTGAATGGAAAAACTAACACAACGGAAAAACATGTGATATAAAAAAAACCTCCTTCTTCCCTTTTGGGCCTTGTTTCGTCAGGAAAAAACGGCTTTTGCTGTAAGATGCTACTTAAATCATTAATTGCACAAAAATGCAAATATTTAATGTTTTTTTGTCTAGCAAAATTTTTTTGCGAGGAAACTTTAAGGAGTGCTGGAGAGAAGTTCGTGTGGCATTCATCCCCAAGGCTGGGAAACGTTGTCACGTTAAACCAAAGGACTTCCGACCTATAAGTCTTTCATCGTTTTTACTGAAAACACTAGAAAGAGTTATTGATCTTAGTATTAAGAATTCCTTGGACAGCAGCTCAATATCTACGGCCCAACATGCCTACACTAAAGGCAAGTCTGTAGAGACAGCTCTGCACAAGGTGGTGCGAACTCTAGAGGAAACTGCCCACCACAAGGAGTATGCCCTAGCAGCATTCCTGGACATTGAAGGTGCGTTTAATAACGTACACACAAGGTCTTTAGTGGGTGCACTTAGGGCACACAATGTCGACGAGATGCTAACTGAGTGGACAGAGCAGTTGCTCAATAGCAGAACAGTCTCGGCCACCATTGGTATAAGTAACGTAAAGAGAGCGATCAGTAGGGGAACACCGCAGGGGGGGATCCTATCACAACTTCTGTGGAATCTAGCTCTGAACGAATTACTCTTGTCGTTACAAGGAAAGGGAATAGAAGTTGTTGCGTACGCTGACGATGTGGTCGTTTTGGTAACAGGAAAATTTCTCCCAATACTAAGCGAACTCATGGAATCAGCATTACGCGTTATCACAAAGTGGGCGGAGCGCAATGGTCTTGGAGTTAACCCCTCCAAAACTGAACTAGTGCTCTTCACAAGAAAAAGGAAGGTACCAACCTTTCAACTTCCAAAGATAGGAACAACGCAACTCAGTCTCTCTCCTGAGGCGAAATACCTTGGTTTAATTCTGGACTCCAAACTTTCTTGGAAAAGGAATACGGAAGAGAGGATGAACAAAGCATTGTGCGCGTTTTACGCATGTAAAAAAATGATTGGCAGGAATTGGGGCACATCACCGCGCATTACCCATTGGTTATACACAGCGGTGATCAGACCCATTCTCACTTACGGATGTCTGGTTTAGTGGCCGACCATGAGGGTCAACTGCCGATATCAAACCCTTAACAAAGTTCAAAGACTAGCGGCGCTAGGAATCACAGGAGCTGTTAGATCAACACCAACAGCGGGAATGGAAGCTCTACTGCACCTCATTCCCCTGAATGAGTACACGAGGTGTACGGCTGCCAAGAGTGCACTAAGGCTGAGAGAGTCCGGCTTCTGGAAGCACAGCACCTTCGGTCATAATAGCATCCTTAAAAGCGATGAATGGGGTATCCCGGACTCTACGGATTACTGTATACCTCACCTGAATATGAATGTGAACTTCTCAGTTTTGATTCCTGAAAGGAGACTGTGGGACCTCGGCAGCGTCATAGACGAGCAAGAGGTCTCGGTTTACACTGATGGATCTAAAACTGAAAAAGGTACGGGGGCGGGAGTGTTCTCAGATAATCTTGACCTCCAAAAGAGCTACAAACTGCCTAACGAGAGCAGTGTATTTCAAGCTGAGGTCTATGCCATAAGAGCGGCTGCAAGCTTGATAATGACGAGAGAACTACCCAGAACAAGGGTTTCAATCTACGTCGACAGTCAGGCAGCAATCAAGGCACTAGTTTCGTCGACGATCAAGTCAAAGACCGTGTCTAATTGCCGCAGAGCACTTAATCAACTCGGCCTCCGACATGCCGTTAGACTTTGCTGGGTCCCCGGGCACAGCAACATATATGGCAATGAGAGAGTCGACGAACTGGCAAAATTTGGGACCGAAATGGCTATGGAGAGCGCGGACCGCTCGGTCGAAATGCCGATCGAATGCGCAAAAAGTATAATTGATAGAAAAGGGGTGAACAACATAAATATCCGTTGGCAAACAAGGAGCGATTGTGTAATCACAAGGTCGCTCTGGCCTAGATTTAATAGAAACAGAACCGACACCCTTCTTAGACTCAGCAGGACCTCCGTAAGGCTATTCACAGGCTTAATCACGGGGCACTGCCCCCTTGGCGCTATGGCCAGAAGATGGGGCGCGGCCGCAAATGATTTTTGCCGCAGTTGTGGTGACGAGGAGGAGCCGGAGACCGTGAAACACTTACTCTGTGAGTGTCCAGCCCTACAAGTACGCCGATATGGGACGCTTGGGGCCAGATTTTACAGTGGGCTGACGGAGCTTGGCAACCACCCACTGGAGGATATGCTGAGCTTCGTCAACAAGTCGGGCTGGTTCAAATAGGATCAGCTAGTTTGATGAAAGGTCTTATGAGTACCGAAGACATCACAATGGGCCAGTAGGCCTCCGAGTGTAGCGCTGTGCTCACATCTGGGCGCGCGCGGTCTTCTTAACCTAACCTAACCTTAAGATATGTATATTTAAAACAAGATATCAGCAAAACAGAAACTGTATTTGGTGCCCCCTTTCTTTAAAATAAAATTGACAAAACGCATTTATGTGTATTCTTGGAAATTTTGAAAAACCGACTAGAGAGAAGAGGTTTTTCTGAATTTTTGATTGTAAAGGGTCTTTCAACAAGGACATAAGAATTTTGTATTTTAATAAAAACGCACCTTAAAACTTTTTTTATGATCTGGCAATGCTACAACGTCAGTCAAGGTTTACATTCTTATCATGGTGAAGTTCACGAACGAGCAATGCCACACAGCTGGTCAAACAATTGATCTATTGAAGGAGAAGTTCGGTAGTCGAGTAATCTCAAGAAATGGTCCAGTCGAATGGCCACCTCGCTCATGCGATTTAACGCCGTTGGATTTCTTTTTATGTTAAGTCGTTAGTTTATGCCAACAAGCCAACAACGTTAGAGGAGCTCAGGAACAATATCGAACGCGGTGGCCACACAGAGCTTCTATAGAACAGAGGTTAAAATCACACTGAGCGACAAAAATATGGCGTGAAATATGGGATTTTATCATTTGCTCGAAAGCTTTACGAAAGCTTTTTTCTGCTTGTGCTAATGATAAAGTCCCATATTTCACGCCATATTTTTGTCGCTCAGTGTCAATTTTAACCTCTGTTCTATAGAAGCTCTGTGGTGGCCATATGAACGACATCGAATTTCATACTTAAATGTAACATGTCCACTACACCTGGAATAAATTTCAGCCCGATATCTCAATTATTCTGTGTTTTATTTAAATACAAAATTGTTATGTCCTTATTGAAAGACCCGATCTTTATCTAGTGAAAACTCAGCTTAATCCACCTAACGATGAGAGGATACCTTGCTTATATAACCAAATTTCATATGATGAATATAATTGGGTATAATGATGCTACCGCGGATCCAGACATTGAGGATGGGAGTGGGATGAAGGGGAAGGGGGGGGGGGGGGGGGTCCCGGAAACTTGGAACAGTAAAACCCCCTGAGACCTAAGACAGAGTGTCCTTTCACTAAAGATTGCATTTTTTTAAATCAAATCAAAAAATCTTTTGTTTTATTTACTGAAAACATTTCCTGTTACAAATAGAAACTACATAAATTATAAACTATATATTCGCTTTGCGACATATTCATCGGTATTGAACATTGATCGGTATTGAACGTGAGAGTCATGTAATATTGGATTTTTTTAATTAAAAACATTGAAGAACTCGAGAATTAATTAATGTAGGAAGTTAAATTTTGGCATACAACAGGCTTTTATCAAGAGACAAACCTATCCAGAAAATGGGAAAAATTGAACCACTCTTTCCCCTTTTCCCATGCAAATGGAAAATAATTTTGCGATAATTTCGAAACCGATTCGTGTTTATCCAAAATCGCGTTCCATAGGCTTCAATGGGACGCTAATAGCTTTCAAATGTCGAAAACCGCGTTAGGAACAAACACACGCACATACACACACATACAGAAATGTTGTGGACTTATCGAACTCAGTCGATGGGTGTATGTCCCGAGGAAGTGTGGGGCTCCATTACGATGCATCGTATCGATAAATTTAGAGAATCGAAATGTGTTTAGATTGTGATTTTACATAACCGTTCCACACATCAAAATTCAATTAGACAATTCCCTTTTCCCTCCGCCATACAAACAAAACAGTTTTTTGCAATTTTCTCGAATCCAGTGAGTCGTATTGAGAATTTCTAAGGGTAAAATATGTTAGGAATATAAATTTACATAACCGTTCCATACATCAAAATCCCAACGGACCACTCCTTCTCCCTTCTCCCACAGAAATCGATTTTTTAAAATAAACATTTTGTCGGTCATCATATCTATAAAGTATTTTACGATTGGCCCCTGGCAATTTAAGCTGTTTTATATTTAAGTTGCATTGTAAGAACATTTTTTTACGGTCCTGGATTTTTGAAAGGTCCTCGCTGCAAAATATGGTTCCGATTTGAACTAAATTATCAATATTTAGTGTTTAACCATTGAACCATTTCTGATTCATGGTTTATACTCGACCTTTTAGCATTGAATCCTATTGGAATTTCTCGGCTTATAAGGTCTGCAAAAACAACAAAATTATATTATTTTTGCGGATGTTTTCACATCCAGGTCGAGTATAAACCATGAATCAGAAATCGTTCAATGGTTAAACACTAAATAGTTTATTCGCTCTGCCTTAATGGAGCTATGTTGCCTTAAACCTTATAATTCGCACAAGGTTTGTGGCATCGGAGTATAAATACTCAAATCTAGTTTTACTCCACCAAAATCCTGTAAGCCTGCGTGGAAGCTGGCAAAGCAGGCTCTGATGACGGTGAGCCAGCTTTCGTACCAGAAACAGGCTCCTGATGGGTTTTCAGGGCAGACATGTCCGACCTGTTGGGGGGGAAATTTGGATGTGAAAACATCCGCAAAAATAATATAATTTTGTTGTTTTTGCAGACCTTAAAAGCCGAGAAATTCCAATAGGATTAAATTTTCAATATGTAAAAAGTCAAATACCACTCACTCATCACAGTATCTCCCGAGCCACTTAACCGATTGCCATGAAATTTTGCCCCATAGGTTCGCCAAGCAACGATTTTACAAATTTCGAAATGTAAGGTCCTGTAATAACGCAAAAAACCTTTTTCCAATTTTTTCTTGGACAAACGAGCTTTAGGTGGTTTTCGGGGCCGCTGATCATAAATCTGGTGTTGGAAATTCGAAATTCGTAGCGGGTGGTCCTAAAGCCATAAAAATATTGTTTTTTCATAAGTTTTTTATAAGTTTTTCAGTCATTTCTTTATTTTTTGGTGCAAAAAAACTTGTGCAGAAAACCCGGCACAGACGAGTATGTAAGCTAGTAACCTTATATATGAACAAATATTAATATGAAGCAATTTTTTCACTGTTAATTTAGCCTAGATTGATAATATAAGTTACCTACTATTGCCGGAACAAAAAAAAGCTTCACTCCGTGATATACCAAATATGATATTTATATAAAAACCCAATTTTAGAAAAAGCGTAGTTTTCCAAATCGCAAAACTTATCGCAAGTATATAATATTCGTTGTTTCTGCCACAAAAAAATACCTGAAAATATTTTTTTTTTCTGAAAAAAAGAAAAATTGAATGCTGGAAAAGGTTAGATTAAATAATGTTGAAATTGTTAACATTAATTTAGAGCAGTTTGAATTTTTACCTAAAATTTCGATGATTCAAGCCCAGGTGAAAAATGTCTAGTGAAATTTTAGACCTGATTTTACTAATTCCCGTTTTACCTTCCCAAATTATTCGTCCGTGATCGTTGATCTTTTTGTAGTAATTACCAGCATCAGGTTGGTTTTTTATACGATGGCCAGCTTTGTGTAAGAGCCAGACGCAATTTAATGAGTGTAGAAGCTTTTCATCATTTAAGGTTTTGGAAAGTTGTCCATTTGGCACTAAATCCCCGACACACCTTTAAAAAGGGTTCTTTACCTTGTGCTCAATAAGTCCTAGGATTAAAATTACAACAATATTCGGTCAACGACTGAACCAACCGAAAATAATTCAAACTGAAGTGAATTTCCACAAAATGAATGACGAATTTTCAATGAAATCATAAAAGGGATCAGAAGAAAAATTTCTTAGATGATTTTGGCTTATACTCGATTATTTCGAGACAAATATGGTGTTTCTACCTGATTTATTTCGAAAATCAAATGAGACGGAAAACATATTAAAAATAAATATTTATGAATCGACAAATGGGAAAAATTTTCTGCTATTCAATCTTATCTGAAATTTTATTTCATATTTTCTCCTTCATCGGTCTTTTGGTTCGACGTCCATTCAACATATCTCAAATTATGTATTTTTCCGGATTTGTCCTTTATTTTAATCAAATTGAACTTTTCCAATTAAATGTAAATACGTATAGATCTGTCGTATGGATGAGTTTTATTTAGATATCAAATTCACCAAATTGTGAAAAGAAGGAAATTTCTTTCCATCACAAAATCATCGAGGAAAGTTGTCGTGAAAGAAATGGCGCCTTATGTTTAGAGGTTAACAAGATACCAATAAAATGATTTCTATTTGCTAAAATATTCAATAAATTACGTTAACTGTCAAGATTACATTCCCTAGTGACCTTGTAATCCTTATGTGATAAGAAAGTTCGAAAACGAGAACTCAATTCGAATTTCATGTCATAATTTATTGGTGATCATGTTTGGTGAAGACGAACGATTCTTTGTAATGGTATCGCTTTGCCACGTCTATTTGAATCCTGTGCATTTGTAAAGGATATTGGGTTGTTTCGCAATAGTAGTTGAATTTTTTGCAGCAAAGATCCTTCTAAACTCATTTCTTTTTTAATAAATTCTTTAAAGATACGTAAAATTTTCATGAAATTAAAGAAGTTTTTATCAACACAAGTTTTCAACAAGATCGTAGCGAGGGAGAGAGGTGAAGGGTGTCTTCGAACGCAGCTTTGAATACAGAAAAAATCTGCACTATGTTGGATATAAATTTCAAATTCTTAACACAGGTTTTGTTTAACATGAGTTTCAACTGACAGTTTGCTATGGTTTTTATCAGTTTAACACTCTAACTGCCACGACAGTGTTAAGCCGTTTTCGAATATTTAGTTGTCAGTCAAAAAGGCACTAAGAGAAAAAAAAAATGAAATAAAATTATACCTAAATGTTATTCTATTACCATAAAATGTGTGCGACTACAAAAAATCGTTGCGGTTGCAGCGAACACTTTAATAATTTTCATTGTGGCCGTTGTGTACAATTAGGTGTCAGGTCTTTTTGACTGACGTGGCAGTTAGAGTGTTAAACCAGGTATGGAAAACGAAAAAAATCGTTATATAACGAAATTCAAATTTTGTTTCGTTACGTTATTTCGTTTCGTAACGATCAACAATTTCATTACGTTTAACGTAATTATTTCGTTACACGATATAAGAAAATCAATCAAATTGAAAGAACATTCAAGTCAGTAAATACGAATGCAGTTTAGTCTTCACGAACATTTTTAGCTAATCATTGTGAGAATATAGGTAAACCTCCAACAATGAGGTAGTTAGTTTCCTACAAATTTTCGCGTTGTAGGAAATCGCGTTGTAGGAAACACTAACTCCCTATAAAAATGGGGGAACGAATCTTATTAATAGAAAACTTGTCATTTTTGGCGTAAAACTTAATTTTTTTCATTTATTAAGGCCCGTTTGCGCCTACTATTCTTAAAAATTCAGTTGTTTTAGCCTACTTAGACCATAGAAATTCTGAAACTTAAATAATTTTATTTGTACATAAGTTGCTAAAGGTAAGATTAGACTATGCCAAATATTTGGCATATGAAACTTTGGCAAATAATGGTGTTTGGCGCATGCATTTGCCAGGGGTATTACACTTAAGTTATTTTTGCCAAATATTTGGCGAATTTTCATCTGGCCAAATATAAGCCAAACACGAAACAGCCAAACATACGACAAACTTGTTTGTCAGGGTATTACACTATTTGCCGAATTTGTGGCAAAGTTTTCTTTGCCGGAATTGCCCATCGCAATTAAGTTATTTGACATGTGAGTATTTTCATTAAAATGATTTAAAACAGCATTTTAACATCAAAAATAATATTAAGGAATGGACTATGCTTCGATTGCCGCTGTTTTTGGAGCTTCATATTTGTTGCTGGAAGACGAAGAAGTGGTAAAAACTTGTCGCAGAAGAGTATGGGTTAGAGATTGGGTTCAAAAAAGGGAATCGGATGGCTGCTACATAAAGCTGCTTAAGGAATTACGTATCGGACACCCAAGCTTATACCGTAATTTTGTTCGTATGACAGCCGATGATTTCGCTCCATTCGCCCACAACTTTTGCCCTCACTCTTTTTTTCTTGTCCATTTTATTCCTAGAAACTTCCGCTACATTTCCTACTTCACTCAGCACTTCCACACTTTCCATTTTGTTTAAATCGCGATAAAAAACAACACCGATTTTACAATCTCTGGACGACACAGAGTACTGTCAAAAGCAAAATGTTTGTCATGTTTGCCACTTTAGAAATTTCAAGAGTGCCAAACATGCCAAATACGGAAAATTTGCCATATTTTTTTGGCGTACCCGATCACACTATTTGGCAAAATGTCAAATATGTGTTTGGCAAAAATTTTGCCAAATATGCTTTTGCCAAATATTTGGCAAAATTTATTTGGCGATCACACTTTTGTCATGTTTGGCAGTCGAAAAACGCCAAATATTTGGCATAGTCTAATCTTACCTTAAGTTTTGTTGGTGCAAACGGCACTAAATGCAATAAAATTCACAATACTATTAAGATTCAATACTAAACAAGCATATTGCAAAAAAAAAAAAAACGAAACGTAAGTGGGCTAGAATGATAAAAGTGTGCCACATTTCACATTACAAACTTAACGTAGTTCAATATGTGTTGTCAATATATTTTTTTTTGTCAATATAAAATGTACATAATATTTGTATTACGAAGATCTCGAATATTTTGCGTTGTAAGAGGTCTCCGTTTACATGAAAAATATAATTTATAAACTACGTTGTGGCGAAAATCGCGTTGCAGGAAAATTTCCGCATTTTTCCAACCACATTGGACCGAAAACGCGTACCGCTCTGTAAGAGGTTTACCTGTATATCGAAAAATTAAAAAGAAAATCGATACTAAAAACATTTTCAAAAATTTTCATTCTTTCTTGTGGTTAATTGAAATTCCAAGTTTAACACGTTGACTGCCAGACCAATTTTACAAAAATTTGAGGGAGATGCCAATACATGTAGACGTATGTAGAATGTACGTATGAATAAATGTATGTATGTATGCATGTAGATTGTAGACCAAGCTATCGAAAATGATTGCCTTAGCCGCTCATGAATTAGTGCCAATTTTCACTGGCTATCAAAAATGATAGCCACAGTCAATGTGTTAAAATAAATTTGTGATTCTTGCCGAAACTTGGAATTTTATAAAGATTTTTTACTACTTGGATACCAGGTAAAGTTAGATCAAGCAGCAATAAAAATGCCACACTTTGAATTTCATGCTGGAAACTAGGAAAACTTCGAACTACCCGAGCTATTTATTTCAACATCTAGGAAGCTACAGCATAGACAGCCTAAACTGCGTCTAGTCAATTGTAAACCCATTAAGATATGCTAAAACAATACAGTAAAATCTTTACCAACATATACTTTTTTAAAAAAATTAAAAAAATTGTTTTACTTAAAAATGATTATTGGAAAATGAAAAATGTTAATACACAATGAAATTTATTGCCTATCCTCAGGTGTTTAATTCGTTTAACCCCTGAAATAACCAAAAATTACGTTTTTCTCTTCAAAACATTGAAATGAGCTTTTCAATTTTTACGTTTCTTTTTGAATGCTACTTAGACGAGCTGTTTTCTGTCTTAAATATTAATGGTGGCGAACGGAACGAGTTTAGATTTTTGTTGTTGTTATTATGGGATTGACTATATAGACAGAATCGTTTTCCGTCTAAGCTGAAAGTCACGAAAATTGCTTAAAAAATAGAAAAGAAAATGAAAAATGCGGCTTTTTTGTGACGGTAATTTTCAAAATTCTACCAAAAAAGAAGTCTACAACTGATTTTGCTTTCTTTTTCCGTCCATTGGTAGGCTTAAATTTGGGTGTAAAATGTTTTCTCTGTTAAAATAGAACTTGTCCACCAATTTTGCACAATGAAAATTACTACCCGTCTAATAACACCGTTTAACGAAAAACTGAATTTTTTTTTTCGATTTTTGTTGTTTTTCGGTATTGCAACGGAATTAAATATTTATAACGGTATAACGTAATTCTGAAATAAAAGCCGGAAAATCATTTCGTTATTTCGTAACGTTTCCCATCCCTCTGGTTTAAACTCTTGTTTAACTGAACTTGTGTTTACAAACGACCCTTAATATGAGCCACCGTATTTGAATCGGTGACGCTTTAACATTACCAAGAAAAAAATTTCCTGGAACACAAATCCAATTGACTAGATCAGTGATTCCCAATTTTTTTATTCCCCCCGAAACCCCTATTTTCGAAATTTAGAGTTATAAAAGAGTTGATAGAATATACTAGCTATTCTAAAACTCTTTTAAAAAAATCCAGTGCATGCGAAAAAACCAACTCACGGTAAAGTTCTCTAAGAAAATATGCTGCAGGCGAAAATTTTCAAATTTCAAAGTGAAATATGACTTTAATTTTGTTAAAAAAACATTAAAATTAAGGTTTCCGATGGAGAAACCGTAGACTATAGACAGTCAATTAGTCAGTAGTGTAATTATGGCGTTATTTTGTGGAATTATAGCATTATTTTGTGTGATTATGGCGTTATTTTCTGGCGCGGTAGCGACATTTGGAAATGTCTGCGCCAAATCTCTGACAAGACAAAATATTCAAGGAGAAAAAATTAAAAATCTAAATTTTCGGTTGTAAAAGTGTTTTTCCAAAATTCAGCTATTTTTTAGGTGAGCCAATAATTTTGATTCTATTAGTAATAAAAACCCTTATCTCCCCTACGAATACTGATTTCAGGCCAATAACCATTCAGTTTCAAATATTGGCATGTACTCGTAATCCCGGAAAATATTTCAGGGAATGGTCATGAGAAATCTTCGCTGAAAATGCAGAGAAAGTAACTTAAATACGATGAAATAAGCAAGGCCAAATACGAAGTAAAAGTCGCTTGATAAACGGAAATTATTTATACAGTTGGAAGTTTTTACTTCCGTGAGCTAGTTTTTTCTTTTCTTTGTTGTTGCCCACAAAAACAATTCAGAATACGAAATATATTACGGATAAACCGAGAAAAGGGAGAAAATTTGTACCAAAATCCCTGTAACTTGTGTGTATATCACTTGGAATAAGGTCAAAAAGTTTGGGGGTGGCACGTGTTTTTCACAACATATTTTTTTTATATTGGCCTTTTTTATTGAGTTGAAAACAAAAACATAGTCATAAGAAGTAAGTGGCGCCAGAATCGGGTAATATCATTCAATTACGATCAAATTGGTCTGTGCCATCATGTGTAGGTATTTGGCCATAGAAAATCCCTATGATAAAAGCCGCATAGATACTGGGAATTTACAAGAAATAACAAACACGACTCTTATCCACCGAGTGTATTGTGAAAATTGATGAAATGGCAGGCTGGTGGGTGCAATGGGGGTGGCTGGATATTTCTCTGTGGAGACGGATTTAGTTTAGCCTAAATGGCAAAACCTAAGACAAAATATTTTGATCATGGAAGAACCAATCGACAAAGTAAAAACAGTAACAGCAGCCAGAAGTGAGAGAAACAATGCTTGGAGACCTAGATTACCGAGGGTGTCGATAAACAAAAAGAAAAATTCAACCATCTTACTGTTTCCTAATCAATCACCCACTGCTCAAAGTCAAGACGGTCGTTTGTATATTCGTTCTTTGATTATTCAAATCAGAAGAAACGAATTTATTGTAGTTTGCCAAAGGATCTTCCCTTTTATTTCCGGGCTGAACATCAAAAAAATCATTCGGTCGTCATTTCGGATCCTGGCAAAAATGAACCATTATCTGTCTTATGTACTTAGTTAAGGTCGAATCGGGATTCTATTTGTGTGCCAGAAGGAAATTCGAACATATAAAATCGATGAATGAAGATTTGATTACCAGGCATGGGCCAAAATGAATCTCTCGCCTGTCTTCCCGTTTACCAATCCATCGACACATTCCGTCATCAGGCAAACGGGAATAAATTCTGGTCTCAATGTATGCTCCAGTAATCTGCTCATGGCCTGGATCCTATTTATGTGGAAAAGGAATCTCTCATCCGATAATTCCATTTTGAATTTTAATCTAATGGGGTGTGGGAAGGGTGACTTTATTTGAACTGGCATTTCTTATGCTATGTGTTTATACTCAATATGAGAATCATAGAAGTTAGATCTAGTATACCTTTTGTAACCAAACATCAGACACACAAATGAACTACACCAAGGTGTCTGATATGACAAAAGATTTTGATTTCCGCATGTCTGTCCGTCTCTCTGTCTGTCTGTCTGTTTGTCTGTCTGTCTGTCTGTCTGTCTGTCTGTCTGTCTGTCTGTCTGTCTGTCTGTCTGTTTGTCTGTCTGTCTGTCTGTCCGTGAAAGCCATAACTTTCGAAAGGACTGAGATAGAAACTTGAAATTTGGTGTGCTTGCGATTATCGTAAATCCCAAGTCTAAATTCTTGAACGGGCAAAATCGGACCATTCCTTCTCCCCTCTCTTAAACAAACGAAACAGTTTTTGCGATTTAATCGAAAAGAGTGATTCGTATTGAAAAATTCCTAAAGGTAAAATGTATTTAGAATAAGATTTTACACAATACATGCTTACATAAATATCCGTTTGTAATACTTCTTCCCCCTCCTTAATATAAATGCAATACTTTTTTTCCAATTTTCTCTAAAATGGTGCATCGTATCGAAAAATTTGAGTAGATGAAATGTGTTTAGAATATGATATCACATAACCACTCCATACATCAAAATCCAATCGGACAATTCCTTCTGCCTATTTTTTAAATAAATATTTTATATGTCCTCATATTGAGTATTTGACGATTGGCCACTGGCAATCGTAGCTTTTCTTATATTTTTTAAACAATCTTCAGATTTGATATTGAAAACCAATAAATCGAATAAGTGTAAGATAATGGGTTGGGTACGAAATCCCGGAAATCAAAATCCCGGAATCAAAATCCCGAATTAGCAGGGCAGTTTTTGGTGTTAAAAGCGCCGTGATTTTAACACCAAAAATTGTCCTGCTAATTCGGGGTTTTGATTACCTAAATAAAAAAACAAAAGATTAATGAATAAACATTAGCAACAGATATTTTCTTATAATTGAAAAATATATATCTGGCTTTTGTCTCTGTCGGTCTTTTGATTAGTTTATAGCATTAAAATCTACATAATATAAAACCTAGATAAGACTCCAATTCGAAATCGATAAGTCCACCATAACCATTATTATAAAAAAAACAAAAAGAAAAACAAAAAGAAAAACAAAAAAAAATATGAAATCGTAAAAGAATTATATAAAAAAAACAAAAAAAAAAAATTAAATAAAAAACTAAAAAAAAAATATCAGTTTTGGTCAACACAAAACTTTCTTCTACAAAATCTACGATCCTGCGCAATTTACGCTACAGCCCTGGCGCGTTGTCAACCTAAGACGACCTCCCAATAAATTCTTGGTTTATTCAAAAATATCAAAGACGTACAAAATTTGAGATAATCTGAGAACTGTAAAAGATATCATTTACGGTAAATGGCAAAAATGTAGAAAATGTTAACATCTTTAATTCTTCCTTAAATGGCGACAAAACACAGCGACAAAACACGGCGACAAAACACGGCGACAAAACACAAAACACGGCGACAAAACACAAAACACGGCGACAAAACACAAAACACGGCGACAAAACACAAAACACGGCGACAAAATACGGCGACAAAACACGGCGACAAAACACGGCGACAAAACACGGCGACAAAACACGGCGACAAAACACGGCGACAAAACACGGCGACAAAACACGGCGACAAAACACGGCGACAAAACACGGCGACAAAACACGGCGACAAAAAACGGCGACAAAACACGGCGACAAAACACGGCGACAAAACACGGCGACAAAACACGGCGACAAAACACGGCGACAAAAAACGGCGACAAAACACGGCGACAAAACACGGCGACAAAACACGGCGACAAAACACGGCGACAAAATACGGCGACAAAACACGGCGACAAAACACGGCGACAAAAAACTGCGACAAAACACAAAACACGGCGACAAAACACCGCGACAAAACACGGCGACAAAACACGGCGACAAAACACGGCGACAAAACACGGCGACAAAATACGGCGACAAAACACGGCGACAAAACACAAAACACGGCGACAAAACACGGCGACAAAACACGGCGACAAGACACAAAACACGGCGACAAAACACGGCGACAAAAACAAAACACGGCGACAAAACACGGCGACAAAACACGGCGACAAAAAACGGCGACAAAAAACGGCGACAAAACACGGCGACAAAACACGGCGACAAAACACGGCGACAAAACACGGCGACAAAACACGGCGACAAAACACGGCGACAAAACACGGCGACAAAACACGGCGACAAAAAACGGCGACAAAAACAAAACACGGCGACAAAACACGGCGACAAAACACGGCGACAAAACACGGCGACAAAACACGGCGACAAAACACGGCGACAAAACACGGCGACAAAACACGGCGACAAAACACGGCGACAAAACACGGCGACAAAACACGGCGACAAAACACGGCGACAAAAAACGGCGACAAAAACAAAACACGGCGACAAAACACGGCGACAAAAAACGGCGACAAAACACGGCGACAAAACACGGCGACAAAACACGCCGACAAAACACGGCGACAAAACACGGCGACAAAACACGGCGACAAAACATGTAGACAAAACACGGCGACAAAACACGGCGACAAAACACGGCGACAAAACACGGCGACAAAACACGGCGACAAAACACGGCGACAAAACACGCCGACAAAACACGGCGACAAAACACGGCGACAAAACACGGCGACAAAACACGGCTACAAAACACGGCGACAAAACACGGCGACAAAACACGGCGACAAAAAACGGCGACAAAACACGGCGACAAAACACGGCGACAAAACACGGCGACAAAACACGGCGACAAAACACGGCGACAAAACACGGCGACAAAACACGGCGACAAAACACAGCGACAAAACACGGCGACAAAAAACGGCGACAAAACACGGCGACAAAAAACGGCGACAAAACACGGCGACAAAACACGGCGACAAAACACGGCGACAAAACACGGCGACAAAACACGGCGACAAAACACGGCGACAAAACACGGCGACAAAAAACGGCGACAAAAACAAAACACGGCGACAAAACACGGCGACAAAAAACGGCGACAAAACACGGCGACAAAACACGGCGACAAAACACGCCGACAAAACACGGCGACAAAACACGGCGACAAAACACGGCGACAAAACACGGCGACAAAACACGGCGACAAAACACGGCGACAAAACACGGCGACAAAACACGGCGACAAAACACGGCGACAAAACACGGCGACAAAACACGGCGACAAAACACGCCGACAAAACACGGCGACAAAACACGGCGACAAAACACGGCGACAAAACACGGCGACAAAACACGGCGACAAAACACAAAACACGGCGACAAAACACGGCGACAAAAAACGGCTACAAAACACGGCGACAAAACACGGCGACAAAACACGGCGACAAAACACGGCGACAAAACACGGCGACAAAAAACGGCGACAAAACACGGCTACTAAACACGGCGACAAAACACAAAACACGGCGACAAAAAACGGCGACAAAACAAGGCGACAAAACACGGCGACAAAACACGGCGACAAAACACGGCGACAAAACACAAAACACGGCGACAAAACACGGCGACAAAACACGGCGACAAAAAACGGCGACAAAACAGGGCGACAAAACACGGCGACAAATAACGGCGACAAAACACGGCGACAAAACACGGCGACAAAACACGGCGACAAAACACGGCGACAAAACACAAAACACGGCGACAAAACACAAAACACGGCGACAAAACACGGCGACAAAACACGGCGACAAAACACGCCGACAAAACACGCCGACAAAACACGGCGACAAAACACGGCGACAAAACACGGCGACAAAACACGGCGACAAAACACGGCGACAAAACACGGCGACAAAAAACGGCGACAAAACACGGCGACAAAACACGGCGACAAAACACGGCGACAAAACACGGCGACAAAACACGGCGACAAAAAACGGCGACAAAACACGGCGACAAAACACGGCGACAAAAAAAGGCGACAAAAAAGGCGACAAAAAACGGCGACAAAACACGGCGACAAAACACGGCGACAAAACACGGCGACAAAACACAGCGACAAAACACGGCGACAAAACACGCCGACAAAACACGGCGACAAAACACGCCGACAAAACACGCCGACAAAACACGGCGACAAAACACGGCGACAAAACACGGCGACAAAACACGGCGACAAAACACGGCGACAAAACACGGCGACAAAACACGGCGACAAAACACGGCGACAAAACACGGCGACAAAACACGGCGACAAAACACGGCGACAAAACACGGCGACAAAAAACGGCGACAAAAACAAAACACGGCGACAAAACACGGCGACAAAACACGGCGACAAAACACGGCGACAAAACACGGCGACAAAACACGGCGACAAAACACGGCGACAAAACACAGCGACAAAACACGGCGACAAAAAACGGCGACAAAACACGGCGACAAAACACGGCGACAAAACACGGCGACAAAACACGGCGACAAAACACGGCGACAAAAAACGGCGACAAAACACGGCGACAAAACACGGCGACAAAACACGGCGACAAAACACGGCGACAAAAAACGGCGACAAAACACGGCGACAAAACACGGCGACAAAATACGGCGACAAAATACGGCGACAAAACACGGCGACAAAACACGGCGACAAAACACGGCGACAAAACACGGCGACAAAACACGGCGACAAAACACGGCGACAAAACACGGCGACAAAACACGGCCACAAAACACGGCGACAAAACACGGCGACAAAACACGGCGACAAAAAACGGCGACAAAAAACGACGACAAAACACGGCGACAAAACACGGCGACAAAACACGGCGACAAAACACGGCGACAAAACACGGCGACAAAAAACGGCGACAAAACACGGCGACAAAACACGGCGACAAAACACGGCGACAAAACACGGCGACAAAACACGGCGACAAAAAACGGCGACAAAACACGGCGACAAAACACGGCGACAAAACACGGCGACAAAACACGGCGACAAAATACGGCGACAAAACACGGCGACAAAACACGGCGACAAAAAGCTGCGACAAAACACAAAACACGGCGACAAAACACCGCGACAAAACACGGCGACAAAACACGGCGACAAAACACGGCGACAAAACACGGCGACAAAATACGGCGACAAAACACGGCGACAAAACACAAAACACGGCGACAAAACACGGCGACAAAACACGGCAACAAAACACGGCGACAAAACACAGCGACAAAACACGGCGACAAAACACGGCGACAAAACACGGCGACAAAACACGGCGACAAAACACGGCGACAAAACACGGCGACAAAACACGGCGACAAAACACGGCGACAAAACACGGCGACAAAAAACGGCGACAAAAACAAAACACGGCGACAAAACACGGCGACAAAACACGGCGACAAAAAACGGCGACAAAACACGGCGACAAAACACGGCGACAAAACACGGCGACTAAATACGGCGACTAAACACGGCGACAAAACACAAAACACGGCGACGAAACACGGCGACAAAACATGGCGACAAAACACGGCGACAAAACACGGCGACAAAACACGGCGACAAAACACGGCGACAAAATGCGCCGACAAAACACGGCGACAAAACACGCCGACAAAACACGCCGACAAAACACGCCGACAAAACACGCCGACAAAACACGGCGACAAAACACGCCGACAAAACACTAGCTGCTTAAATTAGAAATTACAAAAGACCTCCGCGCTTCGGTGTTAATTTTTTTTCTGAATAACACTGCGAGGTGCTTACTTTGAGATATGTTTTGAGGCGATGCTAATTTGTCCCCGGATTTTTTCGAGAGTGTATATTATTTTGGTTGTAGCTATCAAAGAAGTTCTCCTGTAACTTTTGGGTACCTCAACGAGGAACATTGAGCCACAATGCGTTGGACTGCTTGAGATGGCGCGGATGTTTTTGACCATGCTTGCAGCAGGACTTCCCTTCTGACCTCCCTTCTAACCACCCTTCTAGCCTCCTCACCTGTTATTTTGTAAACCAATCAACGAAAAACCGTTACTTTGCCAATTATTGGCAAATATTCGCAAACATATGATTTTTTACATATTAATGAAAATATCTCAATAACGGTACAAGATAACGGATAACGGTAAGAAACAAAATTGTGCAGAATGCCATTCTCATTAATTCACTTCATACATTCAGTCAGCAAAAACCCGTTAATTTTCGAGACAATCGCAAAAAACTGTTTTTTTGGAAATAACGGTTTATCTCGATAACAGGTTGAGATATCGAGTTAGAGCTAAAGACAAAAGTGGGGGAAATTTTATTTTCTCCAAGTTTTGTCATACTTAAGGCCACTAACAAACGCGTAGTTTGGGAGTAAATCGAGAAAAACGAAATTGCGATTTTTGAAAAACCGCCATTTTGGATACTTCCGGTTAACGGATTTCCACCAAAAGTTGATAGGATCGTCCCATTTCAGGACCCAACATGCCTATAAAATTTCATGGCGCTAGCTCTATTAGTTTTTGAGAAATCTTGTACACAGACTGACAGACTGACAGACTGACAGACAGACTGACAGACAGACTGACAGACTGACAGACTGACAGACTGACAGACTGACAGACTGACAGACTGACAGACTGACAGACTGACAGACTGACAGACTGACAGACTGACAGACTGACAGACTGACAGACTGACAGACTGACAGACTGACAGACTGACAGACTGACAGACTGACAGACTGACAGACTGACAGACTGACAGACTGACAGACTGACAGACTGACAGACTGACAGACAGAAAGACATTTTTTTAATATGACTCCAATCGACTCAGGAGTGATCGGGAAATGTTTTTTAGGCAAAATTAAGAGGTCGAAATTTTTCATGAATACAATACTTCATTATACTCCGTAGAAGAAAGTAAATATATAACAAAAAATGGAACTTACAACCCGTTAAGTCCTCGTCGTGGTTCTAGGTAACGCTAAAAACGGAAAAACTTTAATAATCAATTTCTTTTTTCATTTTTTAGGTTATTTAAAATTTCCGGGATTTCTTCCAGGATTTTGTTTTCCGAGATTTTGTTTTCCGGGATTTCGTATTTTCCGGGATTTTAAATTTCCGGGATTTTGTTAATTCCGGGATTTTGTTTTCCGGGATTAAGTACGAATCCCTAAGATAATAAGTCACTCAGTAGAAATAAGTTAATCATACTAATCCATTTACAATATACACTAAGTCTGTTTGTCCCTCTTTCACGTGAAAACAGTTGAACCGATCGACATGAAATTTAGCATGGATTTTCGTTATAGGCCTATTGTTGGTTGGGGGGTAAGGGGAGGTGATAAACTGAGTCCGAAGCTTGATTTTTCCTCTATGTAACCCTTTAGCGGGAAAACTATTAAACCGATCGGCCTGAAATTTGGGACAGACGTTTGGGGAGTTCTGGCTCTGACATAGATTTTAAAGTAGCTCGAATGTTGGGGGGAGTAAGAGGAGGGTGTAAAGTGCATCCGAAGTTTGGTTTTTCCTCTATGTTACCCTTTCGCGGGAAAACTACCGAGCCAATCAGCATGATATTTGGGGCAGACGTTCGTTGGAGTTCCAGCTCTAACATAGACCCATTTTAAAGTAACCCGAGTGGTTGGGGCAGAAAGGGGAGGGGGTAAAGTTAATATAAAGCTTAATTTTTCTTCTATGTTAACCTTTCGCGGTAAAACTACCGAAGCGATCGGCCTGAAATCTGCCATGGGTGTTTGTCGGGGGTTCAGCTCCAACGTAAATCCACCAAAAAGTATCCCGCGAGTTGTGGAGTCAAGTAATACCAAACAGAACAGACTGTTTTCAACTTTGATTTAAATTTCTTTTAAACACAGCCCCCAAAACAAACCACGTTTTTAATTGAAAAACTTTTTTTTCCTATATTAAAAAAAATATTTCAGAAGGTCAAAAGTTTTCCGCTTCCAAAAGTTGTAACCAATTGTTTAAAGACATTTGTTTCCACACATTTCTTTTCCAATGTTTTTACGTCAATAGACATCAACTCGGTGAGTCGGTGAGACAGCGTTGGATAATTTTCCTATGACCATTTATAAGAGTTGTTTGTAAAATGAGTGGTGTGAACTTTTTCAGTCTTTCACATTTGTTTCTTGTGATACAGTCTTTTTACAGTTGTTTTCAACATTTTGAAAATGTTTGTTGCTTTTCTCAAAAATTACAAAGAGGTTTCCCGCACTATACATACATGCCAAACAATTTGCTTTTTCTCATGCTAATTCCAGAAGGCCAAACAAAAAATTGTTGATCGTCAACGTTGAAGGCTTATGCCCGTCATCTAATTGTCGAGAAAACAATCGTTATCTAATTGTCGATTGTCGAATAAACAATGAAACATAGTTTAAAATATTATTCTCAATTATTGAAGTTGGATAGAACGTGTACTATAAACTGTTGATGGCAGATTCTGTTGACGGTCAATGCATTTTCTTCTTCATATTATTTTTTTTTCAAAAATTTAATGCAAGATGTCTTGACGGGAATCTTTTCTTTAGAATTTCATAGCAAAAGTTTTTGTCCAATATTTTACAGATATTGTGCATGCCAGTATTTGTTTTTCTTATTTTTTAATTTTTGATAAACCATTTTCCGCAAAAAAAACACAAGGACCGCTCCCTATAGGCTATCGATGTATGAATTTGGTTTTCCTAGATTTTGCCGTATTTACATTTTTAGCCGGGCGAAGCCGGGTCCAAATTCTAGTGTTAATATAATTCATGTGTTTCCAGTAAAAAGGTCCTGTTGTCAAGCAAATAATGCAAAAAAAAATTTTATGTTGGCTTAGAATTCACAAACTTTTGTGGTGTTTCAAAAATAATAACGCCACAAAGCCTAATTCCGAAATAGTGAATACAGTTTGCAAGCCAACAAAATCAGTCATTCTGCCTTTCATTGAACATGTTCACAACATCAATGGTTGACGGCCAACGTTTCCACATGCCTTACTTTGTTGTTTTTCGAGAAAACTGTGCTTTAAGAAATCGAAAAATTCAATTTTAAAATCAGGACTAAAGGTCTGACATTTCATACAACTTTAAAACATCCCATAAAAAAATTGTGTAGTTGTTTTTATCGAAAAAGTTTCAATGTTACACAAAAAAAAAATTCAAACCAGTTTCCCAATTTGCAGAGTGAAATTTGATTTTCCCCCAAATGCGTCTTCTTGCTGGTCTATCAAGATTTAAAATTACAGTATTTCTATTCTGACATATGTTAAACGTTCTATGATTTGACTATTGTTCACATTTATCCTCGACTCTGATATTTCCCCATTTTCAACATCAATCATATCAGAGTTTCTTGGAAAACCATTTTAAATCTTCATTTTTATAGTTTCCACGCAGACGAAAAACTCCTTAAGATGGGCATTCTTTTGAAGAATATCGAAAATTCAAGGAAGAATAACAAATGCGACAAACCGTAATGCTGAGTTTGTTGTAAACATAAATATTTGAAAAAGGTTTTTATAGGCATGACAGATTTTTTCAATGGACACCATCATTCCAGGGTAGATAAGAGAAAATATTCTTGAATGGAAAAATCTGTTCCGTTGATAACATTAAAGGTAGAAATATGTTTTGCTTTTAAGCTGGGTAGATGTTTTTTTTTTGGACAAATTGACTGATATTTCTTTATTTTCGATTGAATGAATTTACGTGTTATGTTTAGTTTTTTTTTGTGATGTTTAAAGTCATTATGGAGATTTCTTGGGTAGATTCTTGCTTTGGCATAATGGATTAGTTATTATCGTTTTTAGACTCTATCATATACAAGTTTATTAACCATCGAACTAATCATCGCACACAAAAATGAACTACACCTGGGTGTTAGAGATGACAAAAGATTTTCATTTCCGCATGTCCGTCCGTCTGTCTATCCGTCTCTCCGTCTGTCCGTCCGTGAATAACATAACTTTCGAAAGGATTGAGCTAGAGACCTGAAGTTTTGTATACTTGTGTTTTTCGTAAATGGCTATGTTAAGTTCTTGAACGATCAGAATTAGACCATTTTTCCTCTCCCATACAAACGAAACAGTTTTTTGCAATTTTCTCGAAAACGGTGTGTCATATTAAAAAAATTGATTAAGGTAAAATGTGTTTAGAATAAAATTTTACATAACTCATACGAACATCAAAATCCCACCGGACCACCGCTTCCCCACTTCTCCTATACAAATGGAATACTTTTTTTTCCTAATTTCTCGAAAACTGTACATCGTATCGAAAAATGTATAGAGATAAAATGTGTTTAGAATATAATTTTACAAAAGTTGTCTATACATCAAAATCCAGTCGGACCACTCCTTCTCCTCTACCACATACAAATTGTATACTTTTTTTATTTTCTCGAAAACGGTGAGTCGTATTGAAAAATTTATAGAGGGAAAATCGGTTTGGAATATGATTTTACATAACCGTTCCATACATCCGAAAGAGTAAGGTGGCCCGTATTGAAATTTTTTATACCCGTATGGTGAAATCAAAGCGTATATTAAATTTGCCTTACCGTTTGTAACGCCAATCCCGTTATCACACACAAAAATGAATTACACTAGTGGGTTTAGAATGATAAAAAAAAATGGAATTTCGCATGTCCGTCCGTTCGTCTGTCCGTCCGTCCGTCCGTCTGTCTGTCTGTCCATCTGTGGCGCGGATTACGGACGCACGGATTGAGCTGGAGGTTTGAAATTTTACGCACATTCGTTTTTCGTAAAATGCAAGGCTAAGTTCGTTAATGGACAAAAATGGACCATTAGGGGGCTACCCCCAATACGAAACGTTTTTTGTGAATGTCTCAAAAACGGTGCATCTTATCAAAAAAGTCCAAGAACAAAAGTTATTTAGGATATGATTCTACATAAAACTCCCATACATCAAAATCCGATTGGAATAAATTTTAAAAAATCTTATTGGAAAGTTTGACTTCAAAATGGAATTTTGATACAACTGTTCGCCGTTCACTGAAACTTCGAACCATGCCATATCACCATACGGGTTTTCAATAATTACCAGATTGGCAATTATAGCTTTTGTTACGTTCTTCTATCAAAAATAACTAAAGAACAATAAATTCCAGCATTCGGTTTAGGATTCACTTTCTTACTCATCCCACCATTTGGGGTACTTGCCAATAGGCCTATGTTGGAACCAGGTCTACAGTGAGGATCCATACCACATTTCAGGTCAATCGGTTCAGCCGTTGAACAGACCAACTCATTTTTATATATTAGTATGATATCATGTTGCGATTGCCACTGGCAATTGTAGCTTTTCTTAATATAATGAATAAGTACCCTTTTTCTGTAAATCAGGGGTCATTAAAGTAACTGTCGCTCCCTTTACAATCAAAATTTATAACCACTACAAATCAAAATACAGTTCAATGAAACACAACCTTCCACGGCAATGGCATGACACGAACTGATTTAAAATGAAATGCGTTATGCTAATAATGCACCGATTTCAACTCAAAGCACGGCACGATTCGTTTTATTCCGGCGATCCGAAGACGCAACATACAAGCATTACAGCACACAATAAAAGGTCGATTATAGTGGCTACGCTGTTAAAGCCAATCTGTGTGATGAGCCAGCCGAGCCACTAGCTGATGATACCTGCTGTAAATTGTCAAGAAAGAGATTTTCTTAATATTCCATTCACTATAAATGTGTGCAAAAAATCACTAAAGCAAAACAAAAACTTTTAATTAAGCGATATATCCTTCAACGTCTCACACTTCAACATAAAAGAGAAGTTACAGATAATATTATTTCACGATGTTTTTTTCGTTCTTTTTTTTTTGTGAAAGTTTTAATAATATTTACTCAGCACACGTCTGTTCTGGAAACCGTAATGGCTTTTTTAAAGAGGAAATTTGTTGTCATTACGACAGTATCTGATAGCCATTAGCACGTTCGATGTGGAACCTCTTATCAGGAATTTCCCCCATTTCCATTCAAGTGCCTTATTTAATAATATCGGGATGTGGCACGGCACTATCTTCTCCTATAGTCTTTTAGTATTTCAGGCTTTCCAATGTTGAAAGTTGTTAGGCATCTATGTAGGTTCGGAGCTGAACAAACGATATAGAAGTCATCTCATGTGAATCGACTTGTACTAATGGACGCCTTAACAGCCTTATTAATCGAATAGACTCACCTTATATCCTTGAGATTGTATACCAATTTGTGCTACATATATCAGATCCTCTTTACTACTATACAGTGTCATTTAAGACAGTGGCATAGGCAACAAATTCTATTTGCAAGTAGTTATACTCTTATATATATTTAAGTAAGATTTTTATATCTTCTCCCATAGCATAGACAGGTGGTTATTATGGAATTACAAACTCCTATAGCTGAAAATAGACTCGTGGGACGAATTGACTTAATGACGCGATTACCTTCGATTTGGTATATAAATAATTTTCCATAAAGTGATTAGAAACTCTTTAAGAAAATTATTTCCGTCACCTTATCGAAGGGCAATTTCAAATATCGTATCTACTCATCTATTTATGATGCAAGGTAAATTACTAATATCTTCATTTTTTATTGGCAATTACGACCATACGTGGTCTACAATATGTGTGGCTTTAAAATTTCATAATATTTTAGTAAATTTCGTGTTAATTTTCCGTATATCGGTCGTTTCCATGTTAAAACAATGAAATTATTATTTCGTGTCCTTTTTTTAGATATTTTCATTATTTTGTATTTTCGAATGGCACGTAGACGTTAAGTGTATGTGCTCGCTTTATTTGTTTTATGTTCATCGTTAAAAGGACACGTTTTGAAAGACAAATGTGTTTCCTTGGAAGGTAAACAAGAAAGGGATTTATCGAAATGTCATTTAGGAAATGTTTCCTGTTCATTGAATTTCTTATTGCTTTCTAGTTCACCATCAATATACGCATAATGACGAACTGACAATGGAATCGAAATTGGAATTGGTGGTCATCGACCAATGGCTTATACTCGAGAAGAATATACAAACATATTTCATGTGCTCATCGCATTATTTTTTCATTCCATTTAGGACAGGAATTTTACCTGCTTACTAGCACAAAGGGCCCAAAATGGGTCAAAGGATGCTTCAGTTACATATATAATATATAGGCGTTTAAAATTTTAAATTTTTCGTACAGTAGTATAGGCAAATATTTATACGCAATGTGAAATTTAAGCCGTTTGCATAAATCGCGTGATTGTAAAAATCGAATGTCAAAAAGAAAAACATCTGGGAATTCATGTTTATGCATTTAATGAAAGTCAAAAAAAAAATTTTTGTTTCAATTTTTATTTATAAACTAGAATTTGGAGCCGGCTTCACCCGGCTATAAGCGTGAGTAGAACAAAACCTAGGAAAACAAAATCCAGTTGATTATAAATTAAATTGCCTGCGTAGAAAACTTTAATTCGAAAACTTTAATTTCTTTAAAGTTTTTTCTCTTCGGAAAATAGTTTTTAAAAATTAACAAAAAGACAATTAAATTCCAGCATTCGCTTTTGGATTCACTCTACTCCATCTCCTTACTCCCGGCACCGCTCAGGCTACTTTGCAATAGGCTACTTTTAAATAGGCTACTTTTCAATAGGCTACTTTTCAATAGGCTACTTTGCAATACGTTGGAGATGAACCCCCGATAATTATCTATGCGGAATTTCAGGCCAATTAGCTCGGTAGTTTTCCAGCCAAAGAGTAACATGGAGCAAAATCTAAGTTCCGGATTCACTTTACTTGCTCTCTCACTGTCCGGGCCACTTTTCAATGGGTCAGTGCTAGAGCTGGGCTCTCAACGAGCATTTGTGCCAAATCACGTAGTCATCATCCTCGGCTCTACAGCTCTCGAAGAGCCTGGGCCTCATCAATTGACGTTTCATATCAATTTCTTCCCTGCTTCGCACATACAGTTTTACATGGATTGCGAACCATGGATGAATTACAATATTTGTAAGGTTTTTACGCTGCAGCCCATCAACAGCAGAGGCCGTGATAGCAATTTAGACCAATGATGTCATTAACGCGGCAACTGTCACTACTCATTTCGTAAAGCAATATGAGTGGACTTGAAATCATAGCGTACCACAGTCAGGAATTCAACCACCGACCTCCAGAATACAGGTTAAGTACTTTACCACTTGGTCTACTATTATAAAGAAATTCATTAAAAAGAATAGATTTTGTACGATCTATAAAATAGAAGCTCTATATTTCACTTACATTTTATATTATAAAAAATAAATAAAAATTATCCAGTGTGAAATTGAATTTGGGACCTCACACTTGACGGACTAATTCCCTAACCAATTAACTCATTCGGACGCTGCGAAATTTCTCGTCCCCGCTTTATAATTTCTGGTGTCATCCTGTGCAAGCTCAAAGACATTGTCAATGTTTTTTTAAGATTTAAAAAAACGGTCGTTGGTTAAGGATGAAATGCGTTGACCAGGAAGCGAACAAATTTAGGATGGAAAACTGGAGGGTAGCTGCACGCTACCGGTAAGACATATTGCGGCAGACGAAGATCGGAAACGGGTTCTAACGCAGAAGTAGAAAAATCGGGATATACTTAAAAAAATCAAAAAAATGTAAATGGATTTTTGTGATGATGTTGACGGTGCACATGCTTCTGACTTGTGAGTCTTTATAAATATAATACACTCGCGATTATATGAATATGAAATTTTAAACTGTTCATATAATCTCAAATATTTTCTATGGTTTTAATACAGCCGTTCATATAATCGCGATTCTACTGTGTATAAAAATAATAAAAAAAAATATAAGCCTTTGATGAAAAATTTTTGTGAAGCCGTTTTCTTGACATTCTTTCCGTTTTTCGAGTAAATTTCAAAAGTATTCTCCTGAATTTTTGTTCAATTATTTTTAAACATTTAACAGGATTTTTTCTTCTTATCTGGTATTGAAATATTTCAAACATTCCATTCCATCTTTCCAGAATTTCAATTCATTTGTCTAGATTTTTAGCAATAGTGAAAAAATGAATGTCCAATATCCGAATGCATCTGGTTTAATTTAGGCCATGACCATATTGTTCAAAGGAGACCTAAAGGACATCCTTTGACATTTTTTTAGGGTCGTG